>VZTH01008394.1:353-18054 GCA_013397815.1 Aleadryas rufinucha | reverse complement strand
CCCCCCGCCCCGCGGGAACGGCCCCGGGCGCTGTGGGGACGGCAGCGGCCTCCGGTGCTTCGGGAGGAGGGCATCGGGACGGGCTGGGAGTTTCAGCCCCCGCTGTGATAAAGGTGACTGCAGATCTAGGGGGCTTGAAAGATATTAATGGACGCCGGTCAGAGTCAGCTTTTTAACTTAGATTGCCATTATTTTAATCTCCCGTTTAACAGCACGTTGTTGAAAGCAGAACGTTCGTGTGTCTAGGATAGCCCTGGAGAGGCTGTTGCCCAGACACGGCAAAGAGGAGGATGGTAAATAGCTTTTACCAAGAATTTGCAGCATGTCTGGTGACATGAGATGCTGGGCCCATGGGTTGGAAAGCAGTGTGTTGCCCTGAGTCCCCTGGGAAAAGTTGACCCTCTGGGGTAAAAAAATGGGCACGACTAGCAGCAGAGATGACGAAATCTCACAGAAAGCGACCAGAGCCAGTCAGGTTTGCTTTTACCATGTCTGACTTTGAAAGGGAATATCTGAAAGCCACACAGAAGCAGAGGCTGAAATGGTGTGCAGTTGCCCAGAGCTCCCAGGTCAGAAATCTGCTGACAGGCATTTTGCCTGCCTTAATTTTTCTTAGGAATGAAGGGAGGTGAAGCCCCAGGGCTTTCTGAAGAGAAAAAGTAAACAAGCAGAAATTGCAAACAAAGCATTTTCCTTCGGTTCTAGTCTGGATAGCTAAGAGGTGTGCTAGTTCCTTTTTTGGTTTGAGAGTTGAGGTCAGGGAGGCTCCTGGCTTGTTTGTGAGTATGTGGTTGGGGTTTCTGCCCTCCAGTGAGATAAGAATCTCCTTTTTGCTTTTCAAACTGTGACTTGCTAGGCATGAACAGTGGGAGGGAAGCACATCTATGGCCACATGATAAGAATTACCTGGGTTTTTCCACCTTAACCTGCAAGGCAAATGAGAAAAAGAGAGGAATGGCAAAGTCGAGAAGACCTGGGGTGAATTGAATGGAATAGCCTAGGAATCTTTCCCTAGCTGTGTGCAGGATGTATGATTTCAGCTCACAGCTTTGTCATGCAGAGCAAGTGGAGTCCTTTTGGACATTTGGAGAGATGGGTGAAAACTAAGAGATGGGTTAGGAATAGCAAAACTATCCTCCTGAAGATTTAAAGCCAATGGAGGCCTTAAGGGGTGTCCTAGGAAGGACAGAAGAGGTATAGAATAAGAGCTTGGGCCACAGATCTGCCCCTAAGCTTTTGCACATCCCCATTATTCTCCTACAAGTTAAATGGTTCAGTAGTTTTCATGTTGGGAGAGGGTGTTTCCAATACCAGTCTAGGTTGCATGACAAGGTGAACAGCAGTCTGTAAGTATGAGAAATCTGCTGGGGAGGGCTCTTGTTCCATCTCCAGAATAGACCCATAGCCTTTTCCAAAATCTGGGCAAGTCCCCTCCTTGCACAATATAGGGCCTTGATTATAAGGAAAAACTTTTTAAACAGAAGGATAGCCAAGGCGTGGAGTGCTAAAAAACTTGTTCAGTCTCTGCTCTTAGAGGTGTCCTCATGGCAGATCCCCAAAGCCAACACAGAATGACTAGGACACCAGACCAGCTGGTAGAGCTGACTAGCTTGTGATGGCCCCAAGGATCCCTGGGTCACATTAGTCCCTGGTTTATTTCTCTCTCATGCTGTGGTCAAGAGGGAACCCCAGCAGCCTGCCAGACACATTTGACCAAGCACATCAGACTCTGTTAAATTGTAGGCCACCATCACCTGCTGCCAGGCCCTCTGCATGCCAGCAGCTCCCCTGCCCATCACCACCAGGCTCTGGCAGAGAGCAGCCCATTGTGTGATCCTGCAGCACAGACATCACACAGAGCAGCTGCAGTGTGGAGCTGACCTGGGAACCAGTATGTGTGGCTTTGGGACTCATCTGTCTTCCAGCAGCTATTAGGAACAGAGAGGCGAGGACAAATCCTTGTAAATAGGCCTCTTTTCTACCCCTGCTCTCTGGTGCCTTTAACCTCCTCTCCTCTGCCCAGCTGGGTCCTGCTTCCCGCTGAAACGTGTCAGGGGCAGGGCCAGGGGCTGTGACTGAACTCGGGCCGTGGCAGGACCTGGGGCAGGACAAGGGGAAAGGGGCTTGGCAGCCCTCCCCTGCCCAGCCGGGCCCGTGCTGGTCACATGGGCGGGAAAAAAGGGGGCTGCGAGGACAGCTGGAGGCGATGATCGGCATTGCAAGGAGGGCAGTGGTGGTTGACACGTTGGAATATACATCTGTACATGGACTGGATGGGCCTGGGAACCAGCTCTTTTCCAAACTGTGAACCTGTCAGACGTGGGAACTCCCAGGGATCCCTACTGGGAGCAGTGCTGTTTAGTATCTTCCTAAGTTATCTGGATGATGATGTTGAAAATTATATAACTTTCCTAATTCCTTTTTTTCTAATTAATGGTTTAAATTAACTTTTTAATTAATTCTTTAAATTAATTGTAAGCAGTGTATTAATCCTAAGTAGTTAAGCAGTGTAGTTTTCCACTTCAGAGAACACATAGCTAAGTTTCGTTTCACAGACTGTTGTTGTTAGAGCTTGATTATTAGATCACTGAAACTTTGAATTTTGCTAAACTAACCCTGATAAGTTTCAATGAATAAAGCCTGAGGAAGTTAAAAGCTTGACACTTGGGATCCAAAATTTATGGCCCTCCAAGGACATGTTGGACTAACCAGAAGATAAAGAAGACACTAACAAAGATGATCCAACATATGCTGGTGTTTTGCCAGAAAACAAGGTCAGCACAAAAAACACAGATGCCAACTGTAAGGAGGAAAGTGTAATTTACTATAGTGCAAAACTGCAAAGAATTACAAAGGATAAGCTAAGTAATGCACCTTATCATTACTACAAAAGATTACCTGTAGTGATTAAAAAGATCCATCACCAGCTACCCCAATATTTTATCATCACCCAGATGTGCACATCAGTTGGGGAGCTCCAGTCACAGTGAAGGATTTGGAGAACCACTCCTGGTAACTGGGAAATCTTATGTGGTGCACCTACCCATAGGCGAGGCATTCATTTTCGCTGTGAGAGGGCCCAGCTTTTATGTCGTTAACATAAATAAACAAGCTAACATAACTTCTCCTGTGGAAATACCTGGTTTCATCCTTCTCTTGGGTTCCTCCCAAAGCCTGGCCAGGGCTAAAGGAAGAACCAAGGGAGTTGGCTTTGACCATACACCCCCAAACAAGGTCAGATATCTGATTTCATGGCCTTGTCTGGCTTCTAAATACGGAAAGGTAAATATATTCTTATCACACCACGTATTTTGCTGGTGATCATGCATATTTGACTAATGAGCAGATACATATTGTAATGCTAATGATCATCCATATTCCATTAATGAGCAAGTACTAATATAATGTTTGGTTGGAAGATTCGTCTAGAGGTCAACTTTGGCTCAGGGCCTGTTGTTCAGGCCTCAGTACTTCAGCTGGAGGCTCCTTGTCTGAGAAAAAGATGATAAAAGGGCTGAAAAATGTAGAGTAATTAGCATGAGAAGCGAGAAATCAATAACCAACAGAGGATAGAATATTAATTAATGAAGATAATTACGTAATTTAGAACCAATGAACATTAATTTCTTTGTTTGCTAAAAAGGTATAAATAAGTGAAAAGTTTTGGAAGTGTTGTGTGTGGCTGGATTTATCTACTATGCACCCTGGCCAGAATAAAGTAATGCCTACTTCCTAATACTGAAAAATAGTGTTAGGTGATGTATTCGGTGACAATTTTTGGCGACACAGGTCTGACTCTGCTTCTGGTGCTCCATGGATTCGTGGGATCAAGGGGAGCTTCGGCATGCACTGAAGGTTTTTCGAGGTGGTCCTCGATCCCCAGATCTGGTAAGTTCAGAGCAAGATCCGTGGGATTTTATTAAGGCATTACTGAGGGTATAAAAGGTGTACCTAACCATAAGCTGTGACCAAAAATCCCTGCAGAAATTGACCTCTGTAATATAGTATAGTTGGGCTATAAAAGTGGTGATATAACTGTTAAAGAAAGGAATGTGATATTTTGGTTATAGAAAGAAATCAGTAGTGATGATATAACTGGTTATTTTCTATTAAAATATAATTGTCAAACCATGTAAGTGAGTATCAAAGGGTGTGGGTTCAAGTCCTACCACCTAGTTGGAAAACTGTGTATGTGGTTAACACCATGCACACTGCGGGTCCCAGTCCCATTTGCCTGCATATTAGTTGGACACAGTGCCATGAGCACACGAGCCACATTGTAGAGGAGTTTGCCAGTTGTCTGTGCTTATTAAACCGTGTGATAAGTGTTAATGCCTGAAATGTAAAGTGTTTTGTGAGTCTTATAGTATTATTGAGTCTATCTGTTCTGGCCCATAGTAGATATATAAAAAGAAAAACTGCTGTAAGAGTATTAAGTGTAATTGGTTTTTTATTGTGTGAATTTTAAAGTGTTTGGTGTGTATTAAATGTTTATTCTAACAAATGTAAATTGCTGAAGTGGCTCCTAAGCTAGGACTGTGTGTTTAGAGCACTCTCTAGTGTTGGCACAGCGATAAGTTACTGTTTTAGTTAATTATTGTGTCTGTTTAATCTTCAGTTATTTTAAGTAAATGCAAGGTCTGGATTTGTGTTAATTGTGGATTCGATACTAAAGTGGTTGTCAGCAAATTAGAGATCTGGTATCATAAGTGCCCAGAGTATCCATTCGATTATCAAGGGATGATAATATGTTTTTTGCAATTGATTTTATTTTGCTAAAAGAAAAGAGAAGTGAAATGGAAATACTTAGATTTGTTCTTTGAATTGAGAGTCAATTGGGATTTGAGAAAGAGGATGTTGAACTGTTGGTAGCTCCTGGAATGAGGAAGAGAGTAGCTGACAGAGGAGTGGAAGGATTTTCAGTTTGGAAACCGATGAAAGTCTGATAGTAGGGACTTATCCCAAGAAAGTTATGATGGTATTTAAAATACCCCCGACTAGAAAGATAGGCCAGTGATACTTGGATTCGTTGTTGCGAGGAATTTGAGTATGTTGTTAGGGAGTGGTGTGGAGAGTGTCCAATAGTCAGATGTGAAAGCTGTAGCTGCATTAGTGGAACAAAGCCCAGAAAGGGCAGAGGGAACACTGCAGGGGAAGGACAAAAGGGAAACCTGTTCAAGGAGTAGGATGATATCAGTAGATGATCATATTCCATGCACTGAGCCTCAGTGGGATCCTAATAATTAGGTTCAATGGGAGTTATTAACGCATTATCAAAGACTGATTATATTTGGAATGAAACATGCTATTCTAAAGGGGATTAATTTATTTAAATCATATCAGATAAAGCAAGAGAGGAAAGTATCACCCTCTGATTTCTATGAACAATTAATGAAGATAGCTGGAAAGTATACAGACTTGGATCCTGCTTTACAAGCAGTGAAATTAATGGCTATAGATGAAGCACGAAGAAAACTGGGGGAGGAAACCTGTGGTTTTACCTGTGTGACAGTGGAGACGACACAAAGTGGGATGGAAAACCCACCTGTGCCCTAGCAGCAAAGGTACGTGAGTTGAGAGGTAGAACAACCACTGCAGGAAATTCTTCAAGAAAGAAATGCTGCTCCAGTTTCCAGTGGGAAACTCCTCAGACAAAACAGAATAGCTGATGTTACTTCCAATCCTCTTGAAGAGACCTCCAGTTCATATTTACAAGAAGTGAGCAACGAGTACTATGACCAAGACTAAAAGGGCCCAGATTCCAGCCAGGTGGAGGAAAGAGACAGTCGGATCTATTGGACTGTGTGGCTCCAGTGGCCTGGCACATCAGACCCACAAGAGTATAAGGCTTTAGTTGACACCAGGGCACAATGTACCCTTGATGCCATTAAGATACATAGGGGCAGAATCTATCTCTATTTTTGGGGTGACAGGGGATCCCAACAGCTGAAGTGCGCCTAACTGGGAATGAATGGCAAAAACCCCCCATTGGGACTGGTTCAGAGACCCTGTTCATCCTGGGCAAAAATGACCTCAGGAGATGGTATTTCCAGGACCCAGAAGGGCGTCGTTGGCCTTTCAGGATAACTGCTGTACAGACAGAGGAAATTCCACAGATGAATCCCTTGCCTGATCTCTCACAGGACCCTTCTGCTGTGGGACTGCTGAGCGTCAAAGAACAGCAGGTACCAATCGCTACCACAACAGTGCATCGTCGACAGCACCGCACCAACTGGGACTCCGTGCCCCCGTCCATGAGGTGATTTGTGAACTGGAGAGCCAGAGACTTCTCATCAAGACTCGTTCATCCTTCAGTAGCCCCATATGGCTTGTGCATAAGTCCAGTGGAGAGTGGAGACTGACAGTGGACTATCGTGGCCTGAACAAAGTCACGCCACCGCTGAGTGCTGCTGTGCCAGACATGCTGGAACCTCAGCATGAGCTGGAGTACAAGGCAGCAGAGCGGTGCCACCACTGACATCGCTAATGTGCTCTTCTCCATTCCTCTGGCAGCAGAGTGCAGGCCAGAATTTGCTTTCACCTGGAGGGGTGTCCAGTACTGGAACTGCCTGGTCTAGACTGGGAAGGGTTGGATATGGACTGGCAACATAAGGGTGAGTCATTTCTGGCTTGGTGGGCCCAAGATGCCTCAGATCGTCAGGGAAGAGATGCAACATACAGGTGGGCTCGTGATCAAGGAGTGGACTACCATCTCCCAGGTTATCCACAGCTGTGAAGCATGTGCTGTGATCAAGCATGGCCCAAAGGGTAAAGCCTCTCTGGTCTGGGTGTCAATGGTTGAAATATCAGTCTGGGGAGGCCTGGCAGATCGATTACATCACACTTCCACAGACCCTCTAAGGCAAGTGCTATGTGCTGACAATGGCAGGAACAACCCCTGGATGGCTGGAGAAGCACCCTGTGCCTCATGCCACTGCCCAGAACACCATCCTGGGCCTTGAAAAGCAAGTCCTGTGGTGGCATGGCACCCCAGAAGGAATTGAGTCAGACAACGGGACTCATTTCAAAAGCAGCCTCATAGACACCTGGGCCAGAGAGCACAGGATTGAGTGGGTGTATCATATTCCCTATCATGCACCAGCCTCTGGAAAAATTGAACAGTACAATGGACTGTTAAAAACCACATTGAAAGCAACGGGTGGTGGGACCTGCAAACATTGGGATTTACATTTAGCGAAGGCCATCTGGTTAGTTAACACCAGAGGCTCTACCAACTGAGCTGGCCCTGCCCAAACAAAACCTCTACATAGCGTAGAAGGGGATAAAGACCCTGTGGTGCCTCAAGCAGAGGCAAACCCACCCATGGGACTGCTTTTGCTCAATGGATGCACCTGGATGCACTTGGTGTGTAATGCAGAATAGGGGAGGGGAGGGAGGTGGTTTTTTCCATTGGTTTCCACATATGGAGAGGAATATGTTCCAGCAGAGGTAGAGTCTGCTGACCTTTTCCCTAACGACTGATAACTCGAATTTCGAAAGGGAATCGAGGCAGTCACCCTCCCCCTCCTACCCGTAAACGATGCACACAACCATTGTGCTCTGCAGGTTGATTCTCAACCATCATGCTCTTTGATTCCTCTAGAAATGTCCATCTACTACTTGCACGGAACAATGTGTCCTCACAAAAGAAATCCACCAGACACTTGGGTCAAAACATACTGGTATCATGGACTTCCTTTCTCAGCTTTACGTGCCATCACATAGTGTCACTCATGTAGAGTGAATCTAAACTGAAAAGCCTTCGGCTACATCTCACCCAGATAACCGTGCTGGGACAAGGACCTTGCTTTGATCTTGCAATTTACATGTGGAAATTTATATTCACATGAAAATCAAGAGGCAGTCTCTCCTTTACTACCTGTAAACTGCCATGACAATGTTATGCTCTGCACGTTCCTTCTCAGCTATAAGTATCATCATGCACTTTTCAGCACCACAATGATCTTGATACTCCCCTTGCAGAGAAAAATGTGCAAAGACAAAAAAGGTTTCTTGATTGCCCCTTCTTGTCTCATCCTTTCAAGCACACCCCACACTCTGGGGCTGTGCATACTCCTTATTAGCTAAATGGAACATCGATTTTTTTTTTTTTAAACCCTTGCAGATCTTAGTTTCAAGCCCTTAAATATCCAGGAACTGATCCCATAAAAACGGTTCTGATAAACCCAAGTCTGGCTTTCACATTCTCTTTGGAACATATAAAACACATGAAACGCAGTGGTGCCTTTCCTTTTGCTTCTCAGTTATATGTAGCATAACATTTTCTCAAGCTTGTAGAAAACAAAGCTGAACTGAAGAGTTTCCAGCTAAACTAGCTCAAAGGAATGTGCAGGATACATAGCTTTTGGTGAGCTTCCCCTTGCTGACTTTTGAAAACTTCATTTGCACCACAAACACATGACATGCCTTTTCTCCTTCCAACATATACACATACCACATGATGGTGTGCCCTTTCAGTCTTGCATAGGCCCAGACTGTGGTGGGTTTTGGAAAGGTTTGGAGATAGAAGTAGTATTCCAGCAACTACTCCTGTCCTAACACATTTCTCTGAGAGAGAGTTACACTTCAGACTTTGCAGGACTTAAAGCAAGTGCTTAGCTGCACCTTCCCTTTTGCCGCTTATAAAGTTCATCACACGCAGTTCTGTGAGCTCAGCTCATGTACCCACGTGTTGATATCCAAAATGCAGAGGACATTTCTCTGCCTGTTTTAAGCTGTGTGACCCCCCTGAACAGTGTGTATTTTGATCTCTATCCATGGAGGAAGCTGCCAACTCTTTGGGAAACTTTTGAATCTAAGATGGTTTGAACTGAATGTCAGAGCAGTTTGTGGTGATGTTCCAGAGTGAAAAATCTAGAGATTTTAGGATTGTTTATGTAGTGAATAGACAGTAGCTAAAAAAGCCAAAATGGAGGACAGTTGTTGTTTTCCATGTTTTTTTTCCTTCTTCTACACCTCCATATTCTGCAGCAAAGTGATTTAGACTGATTGGACAGAAATATCCACATTTCCTCCGGATATTCAAGCTGAGGTTATAGAGTATTGGTAGAGAAAAGAAAATATGTTTCGTTTCAGACTTCTATTGGGGGATTTGCCTTTAAAAAGGGCAAGAATTTGAGATAAGCGCTCTTTCTCCTCTCTTTTCCGCGCCTTTCTTGAACTGCTGACAGGGTGCGGCGCTCGGCACTCTGTCTGTCTGATAACGCTAATTAAAACAACTATCTGAAGCAAGAAATTCGGAGACTCCGCTCGTCTTTTCACTTTCTGGCCAGGACTTTCGGCCTCCCCCGGGTTGGAGGAGGGCCTCTCTCATATCGCCACCAGCGATACACATGCACCTTCAGTCTCGCAGAGTCCATTTACAAAGCTAAGAACTTTCAGCAGCTGATGGCACAGAAGACGTTCTAGAAGAANTCATGCACTTTTCAGCACCACAATGATCTTGATACTCCCCTTGCAGAGAAAAATGTGCAAAGACAAAAAAGGTTTCTTGATTGCCCCTTCTTGTCTCATCCTTTCAAGCACACCCCACACTCTGGGGCTGTGCATACTCCTTATTAGCTAAATGGAACATCGATTTTTTTTTTTTTAAACCCTTGCAGATCTTAGTTTCAAGCCCTTAAATATCCAGGAACTGATCCCATAAAAACGGTTCTGATAAACCCAAGTCTGGCTTTCACATTCTCTTTGGAACATATAAAACACATGAAACGCAGTGGTGCCTTTCCTTTTGCTTCTCAGTTATATGTAGCATAACATTTTCTCAAGCTTGTAGAAAACAAAGCTGAACTGAAGAGTTTCCAGCTAAACTAGCTCAAAGGAATGTGCAGGATACATAGCTTTTGGTGAGCTTCCCCTTGCTGACTTTTGAAAACTTCATTTGCACCACAAACACATGACATGCCTTTTCTCCTTCCAACATATACACATACCACATGATGGTGTGCCCTTTCAGTCTTGCATAGGCCCAGACTGTGGTGGGTTTTGGAAAGGTTTGGAGATAGAAGTAGTATTCCAGCAACTACTCCTGTCCTAACACATTTCTCTGAGAGAGAGTTACACTTCAGACTTTGCAGGACTTAAAGCAAGTGCTTAGCTGCACCTTCCCTTTTGCCGCTTATAAAGTTCATCACACGCAGTTCTGTGAGCTCAGCTCATGTACCCACGTGTTGATATCCAAAATGCAGAGGACATTTCTCTGCCTGTTTTAAGCTGTGTGACCCCCCTGAACAGTGTGTATTTTGATCTCTATCCATGGAGGAAGCTGCCAACTCTTTGGGAAACTTTTGAATCTAAGATGGTTTGAACTGAATGTCAGAGCAGTTTGTGGTGATGTTCCAGAGTGAAAAATCTAGAGATTTTAGGATTGTTTATGTAGTGAATAGACAGTAGCTAAAAAAGCCAAAATGGAGGACAGTTGTTGTTTTCCATGTTTTTTTTCCTTCTTCTACACCTCCATATTCTGCAGCAAAGTGATTTAGACTGATTGGACAGAAATATCCGCATTTCCTCCGGATATTCAAGCTGAGGTTATAGAGTATTGGTAGAGAAAAGAAAATATGTTTCGTTTCAGACTTCTATTGGGGGATTTGCCTTTAAAAAGGGCAAGAATTTGAGATAAGCGCTCTTTCTCCTCTCTTTTCCGCGCCTTTCTTGAACTGCTGACAGGGTGCGGCGCTCGGCACTCTGTCTGTCTGATAACGCTAATTAAAACAACTATCTGAAGCAAGAAATTCGGAGACTCCGCTCGTCTTTTCACTTTCTGGCCAGGACTTTCGGCCTCCCCCGGGTTGGAGGAGGGCCTCTCTCATATCGCCACCAGCGATACACATGCACCTTCAGTCTCGCAGAGTCCATTTACAAAGCTAAGAACTTTCAGCAGCTGATGGCACAGAAGACGTTCTAGAAGAAAGGCAGTGCTGGAATTCACTTTTCTTTTGCAGCCTATAAACTGCACAGCCAACAGTGAGGCGATTTGTCTCCTTTCCCAGCTATTTGCCGAATCATATTCTTTCAGTCTCGAAGAGCCACAGTGCACAGAGGATCCCTTTGCATTGATCCCACACTAATGATGCCAAGGCAGAAAAGTTCTTGGCTTTTGCCTGCGCATTGTCAGCGTTCATAAAGCCACCACACGATGGTGCTGTCGACTTGCAAAATAAGGAAACGCACCTCGCCTCTCTTAAATCACCCAAACTGCAGATAAGGGTTATGTACCTCACTGCTTTCCAATAAACTGCGTCGCGACAAAAAGATTTCGCTGACTAGCACTGCCTCTTTCGTCTAGAACTTTTCCTGTGCGACCAGCTGCTGAACGTTCTTAGCTTTTTAAGTGGACTCTGCGAGACTGAAAGTGCACGTGGTTACACAGAGCTGAGCGCAGGGAGCTGTGTGAGATGCGCTTTATAAGCTGCAAAAGGAACGTGCAGGTAAGCGCTTACTTTTCCTTGTCAGACCTTTGGAATGGGAGCACCTGCTGGACATAGTAAATTTTGAAGCTGGGCTCTGCAAGGATGAAATAATGTGAGGGTACATGCAGCAGGAGCAAGAAAGTGCATGGCTCTAGGGTATGTGTTGCTTTTCACAGCATATGAGTTAATGTGGAGACAGCAATAAAGGTTTTCAATTACTTAATCTTTAAAATAACAGAAAAGGAGGTTTTCCCCTCACAATTTAAAGCCCTTTGTCCCTGAACCCCCTCGTTTTTCTGGGGTCACTGGGATGCACAGAGAGGGACTGAAGGCATTGGGAAAAAAAAACAGACTCTGATTTTAACAAAGTTTTTATTTGATTCCAGAATTCCTTCACTTTTTCTGGGTTTCCCCTCCAATTTGGCATCCTCCACCCCAACTCCCCCAGTTTGGAGGAGATGCCCCTCATTAGCAGCCTGCATTAATGAGGCTGGGGGGGAGGGCTCTATGGGGGGGGGAGAGGGAACTGGAACCCCCCCACGCTCCTCCCCCCACCAAACCAATGTGGTTCAGACTAATTTCACAGAAATTTGGGGCAATTTCACTGAAATCAGGAAAAATCAACATGGTGGGGGGAAATCCCCCAATATGGGGGTATCCCCCCATCTCATACCCGGGAGACACCGCCCCTCTAACGTCACTTGGCGGTGGGGGTGGGGCGAGAGGACCCCCGGCGGCTCCTCAGGAGGAGGCGGAGCTGTGGGGGAGGAAGGGTTCAGGGAGGTCCCCAAATCCTGGGGTTCTACCCCAGAATACAGGGATGTCACCCACAGGTCTTGGGACAGGACCCCACAGTTGGGGGGGGTTGTGAAAATGAGGGGGTAAACCAGCAGGATTTTGGCGTAAAGCAGCAGGATTTTGGAGTACAACAGCAGAACTTTTGGGCATGGCAGCAGGATTTTGGGATAAACCAGGGGCATTTGGGGTAAAGCAGTGGGATATCATAAAATCATAGAACATGCTGAATAGGAAGAGACCCACCAGGATCATGAAGTCCAACTCCTGGCCCTGCACTGAACACCCCAAGAATCACATCATTTGCTTGAGAGCATTGTCCAAAATGCTCCTTGAACTCAGACAGGCTTTGTGCTGTCACCACTTCCCTGGGGAGCCTGTTCCAGCACCTGATCACACTTTGGGTGAAAAACCTTTTCCTGATATCCAACCTAAACCTCCCCTGACTTGGCTCCAGCTGTTTCCTCTAGTCCTGTTACTGGTCATAGGAGTGATCAGTACCTGCCCCTCCACTGCCCCTTGGGAGGATGTTGAAGACCCCAACGAGGTCTGACCTCAGTCTTCTCTAAGCTGAACAAACACTTGCCTCAGCCACTCCTCATAGGGCTTCCTCTCCAGACCCTTTCCCATCCTCATGGCCCTCCTTTGGATGTTCTCCTATAGCTTAATGTCTTTTTTATATTGTGGTGCCAAAACCTGCACACAATATTCGAGGTGAGGCTGCCCCAGTGCAGAGCAGAGCGGGACAGTCACATCTGGCAAAGCTGTGCCTGGTGCCTCCCAGGACACAGATGTTCCTCCTGGCTGCCAGGGCACTGCTGACTCATATCCAACTTGCCATCAATCAGGACCCCCAGGTCCTTTTCCACAGCACCACTCTCCAGCCTATCATTCCCCAGTCTGTCTGTACATCCAGGGTTGCCCCATCCCAGGTGCACTTGCCCTGGGTAAACTTGATACATTTGGTGATTGTCCATCTCTTTAATTTGTCCAGGTTTCTCTGCCCTCAAGGGAGTCAACAGCTCTTCCAATTCAGCATTGTCAGCAAACTTAGTATCCCTTCAAGTTCTGTGTCTAAGTTGCTAGTGAAGATGTAAAGAGAACTGGGCCAAGGACTGAGCCCTTTGGAGCCCCACCAGTGACCGGATCCAGCGATGTCACCCCACTCACTGTAACCCTTTGCCACTGACCCGTGAGCCAATTGCTGACCCATGGCATGATGTGTTTATCCAGCTGTGGGCTGGACAGTTTGTCCCAAAGGACACTATGAGAGACAATACCAAAATCTTTGCTGAAATCCAAAAAGATTCCATCTACTGGCTTTCCTAACTCAATTAGGTGGGTTACCCTGTTGTAGTAGGAAATCAGGTTCAACAAGCAGGACTTTCCCATCATGAAGCCATGATGACTCTGACTGATATGGGGTAAAACAACAGGATTTAGGGTACAACAGCAGGATTTGGGGGCATAGCAGCAGGGATCTGAAGCAAAACAGTGGGATTTTGGGGTTTCAGGAGCAATTCCAGGCATTTCCTCCCATCAACAGGAAGTTTTAGGGCACAGTGGGGTGCTGGGGATGTTGCTGGGTGTGAGGGTGATCTGGGGGTCTCACCTGGTCTCCGGGGGACCCAGGGGGCAGCAGGCCCTGGGGCAGGTCGTGCTCCAGGTTGCGGGCGCTGGGGTCAGCCCCCCAGGCCAGGAGCAGCCTCACAAGGGGCTCCTGGCTGGGGGTCCCAGGTAGTGCTGCTGCCATGTGCAGGGGGGTGTTCCCGTGGGCCTGGGGGATGTGAGGAGGCTCAGGGCACCCACAAGTCACCCTCCAGCCCCCCCAGAGGTACCTCAGAGACCCTTGAGATCTGATACTGATACCTCCAGCCCTCCCAGACTCTCCACAGACACCCCAAAGACCCCAGTGCCCTTTAGATCCCTCTGAACTCCCAGAGCCCCTTCAACCCCCCTGAGCCACTAAAGGGACCCCAAAGGCCCCCAAAGAGCTCCACAGACGCCTCCAATCAACCTTCAGATGCCCCAAGAGCCCCCTAGAGGTCCCCCAGCCCCAACTGCCCCACAAAGCCCTAGTGGAACCCCAGAACCCCCCATAGAGCCCCTCAGAGCTCCCCCCAGCCCCACAAGTCCCTCAAACCTTCATGCTGACAAGGCGGGGGGCCATGCCAGGCTGGCGCAGTAGTAGGTGGGCCAGGGCAAGGTTGCCTCCCCGCACAGCCAGGTGCAGTGCTGTCAGGCTGCTTTTGGTGTCCTGGGGGCAAGACAGGGGTCAGGGGGGACCCCACAGGGTGTCCCACCTCCCTACAACCTCCTTAATCTCCCCAAAGGGACCCCAAGAGATCCTAATGCCTGGGAGCTCAAGTCTACTCAGCCCATGAGGACCCTGCAGGGAGACACAGGGGTCCTTGGGGGGCACTCAGGTGTTGTGGGGGTCCCACCCCCTCCCCAGCCCTCCCAAGGTACCCCAACAGACCCCAGTGGCCAGGATCTCAGGTCTACCCAGCCGACAGGGACCTTGAGGTCATCTTTGAGGGGCAGAGAGGTCTGGGTGGGGGGGGAAACCCAGGGGATCTGAGGGACACCTGGAGGGTCATGGGGTACCTGGGGGTCCTTGGAGGGTCTGTACCTGACTGCTGCTGTCCGCCCCCATCTGCAGCAGCAGCTCAACACAGCGGAGTCGGTCCTGGGGAGTGGGGGACCCCTCTGCAGAGCCCCCTGCGGGGGTGCACCCTCCCTGCAGGGAGGCATTGTGGGCCAGGACAGCACAGTGCAGAGGGGTCTGGCCTGGGGGGGAACCAGTTGGGGTCAGGAAGGGCCCCTCCCCCAAACAGGGCCTCCCTGGGATTGGGAATCCTCCTAGGGATCCCCTCAAAGTACAGACACACCCCCTGGGACCTTCCCGCCATCAACCAGGACCCCCAAACTGGAGACCCCCCATCCCCCCAAAACAGGGATGCATCCACCAGGAATCCCCCCAAGAGCTACCAAAAAATGGGGATCCCCAGGGTTCCCTTCAAACCAGTGACCCCCAAGCCCCTCCTATGTTGAGTACCCCTCAAGTGAGACTCTCCCAAGACATCCTGAAATAGGGGACTCATCAGATACCCCAAACCAGGGACCCCTGAGTCCCCTTCCCCCCAGCTGGGGACCCACCCACTGAACTCTCCCTGGTCCCACCCAAACAAGGACTCCTCAAGAATCACCCCCACCCCAAAACCAGGGACCCACCCCAAGCCCCTCCCCCAAGATTTGCTGACCCTCAAAATTTCTGGCCTCCACGTTGACAGGGACCCCCGAGGACATTATGGCCTGGGAAGGCAAGGGGAGAGATTTGGGGTCCCCCTGAATACCGCAGACGCCCCTAGGCCAGTTCCCTGATCTCCCAGGACACCTGGCCTGGGCCTGCTTTGTGTTCCTTCCCCTGGGGTTGGGGTCTCTCCCACACAACTGGAACACGTGTGGGCCAGTTTTATGGTCCCCCATGGGAGGTTGGGGGTCCACACAGAGACCTGGAACCCTTTGGGGAGGGTTTTGGGGTCCCTCAAGGGGGTTTAGGATCCCATATGGACACCTGGGTACCCCACGGCCCAGTTTTCAGGTGTCCCAGGAGAAGTGGGTCTCTTCTGGGCCCATTTTGTTGTCCCCACAGTTGCCCAGTCCTCATGGGGGTTGGGGTTGCAACTGGAGGCTTTCCAGGAGCCCAGAGGGAGTTGGGATTCGCACCTGGATGATTTGGGAGGGGGTGGGGTGTCTCACCTGTGGGATTTGGGAGGGCCCAAGGGGGGTTTGGGGTTGCACCTGGAGGGTTTGGGGATCTCACCTGTAGGATTTAAGGGTTTGGGGTCTAGAGGATTTGAGGATTGGGGGAGCCTATGGGGGGTTTGGGTCTCACCTGTAGGATTTGGGCAACCTGGGGGGTTTGGGGTCTCACCTGGAGGATTTGGGATAGCCCAAGGGGGGGTTGGGGTTGTACCTGGAGGATTTGGAGGGTTGGGGTCACACCTGGAGGGTCTGGGGAGCCTGGGAGGGTTTGGGGTCTCAACTGTAGGATTTTAGGGGGCCTAGAGGGATTTAGGGGTTATACCAGTAGGATTTGGGGTTGAATAGAATAGAAGCATAGAATGGTTTGGGTTGGAAGGGACCTTGAAGATCATCTCCTTCCAGCCCCCTGCCATGGGCAGGGACACCTTCCACCATCCCGGGTTGCTCCAAGCCCTGTCCAACCTGGCCTTGGACACTTCCAGGGATCCAGGGGCAGCCACAGCTGCTCTGGGCAACCTGTGCCAGGGCCTCACCACCCTCCCAGGGAAGAATTTTTTCCTAATATCTAATCTAAACCTCTTCTCTTTCAATTTAAAACCATTTCCCCTCGTTTGGTCACTCCAGGCCTTTGTAAATAGTGTTGCTTCATCTTTCCTCAAAGTTGCCTTCAGATACTGGAAGGGGCAATTAGGTCATCCCAAAGCTTCTCTTCTCCAAGCTGAACAATCCCAATTCTCTCAGTGTTTTTGTGTCTCACCTGAAAGATTTGGGGTTTTGAGAGCCTCACCTGTAGAATTTGGGAGTTTGGAGCTCTCATCGGGGGGATGTGGGGGTTGGGGGGTCTCAGCTTCAGGATTTGGGGTTTTGGGGGGGGTCTCACCTGGAGGATTTGGGGGTTGGGGTCTCACCTGGAGGATTTCAGGGTACCCATAGGCCGCAGCCAGGTGCAGGGCCGTGCGGCCCCCGTGGTCAGCAGCATCAGGATTGGCCCCCAGGACAAGCAGGTCCCGCACAATCTCTGGGGCTGCAGCTGCTGCCGCCACCAGCAGTGGAGTCTGGGGGCATAAAATGGGGGGGGTCAGGGAGGGAATGAAGGGGCAGTCAGGGGGGTCTGAGTGACTCCTTGGAGGAGTTAGATGTCTAGGGGGTAAAGGGGGTCTGGGAGCTCTTGCAGGGAAAAAAGGAAGGTCAGTGGGATCTGGGGGAGTTAGGGGTGGTTGGGGGGCACCAAGCACCCCCGAATCCTCAAATTATCACCCTGGTATTCCGTCACTGCTCTGCCCCTCCTTATCATCCCCTTATCATCCCCTCATTAATTATTTGTTACTAACTGCCCCTTCATTAGCCCTTTATTGGCCTCTAATTACAACATCACTAATCACCCCTTATTACCCCCCAGTATTAATTATCTCTTTATCCTCTGTCACTCCCCCTGTTATTAGGCTGCAACAGAACCCTATGATTAATTATCTATGATTATTAGTTAACTACCCCACCCCCATTATTACTTACCCCCATAACCCCCGATCCGTTATTGTCTTTTTACCCCCATCATCCCCTTACTGCCCCAATAAGACCCACTTATTACCCCTATAACCCCTTTACCCCCAATGCCCTCACCTTTCCCAGGTGTTCTTGCACTTCTAGCCCATTCTGTCCCTGCCCCCCCCCCCACTGTCCTACGGGCGCCGCGCACTCATTGTCTC
>VZTH01008391.1:9563-39219 GCA_013397815.1 Aleadryas rufinucha | reverse complement strand
ATTCTGTGATTTTCCAGTGACCAGTTAACACTTGCTAGCAAATGCCAGTTTCACTCTTAGACACGAAGGTCCTCTTATGTGGAGAGCCCTGGCATTTAACTTGGGCTCATGAACTCAGCTGCATGGCAGGATGATAAAAAGGAATCGAAATGTTCTTTCATACAAATCCCTAGCAGTGGCTTTTAACTCAGCGATAATGTAAGAAATATTCTGAAGTAGGTATAAAAGACTGGAGGCTTTAAAAGCATTTTGAAGAGCAAATCAGGATGCTCTCATATTTGGGCTGTGTTGGTTTTGGCAAGATAAGAGGCTTGAGGGAAGGGACTTGGCTACGGACACTCACATTCACCTTCTCTGGTAGCTATTAGCTTATCTAGAGGGCTCTTTCCCTTTATAAATATGTCAGCTCTTATTAAGAAAAAAATGCATAATACAGAAGAATAAAAATAATCTTATATATGACAGGATAGAGAATTGGTTCCTATGTTTCAGTTGGAACATTGGATCATCCCAGCGATACTGTCATACAGAGACACAGGGAAATAGAAGCTGCTAATTGTGCCTGTAGGAGTTACTTGCATTCTCCTTTCCTCAGTTATATGCCTACTTCAAGGAAGATTTTTCAAGCACTCTGGAACTGAAAATGTCTGTAAACAGCATTCTCATGGAGTCCAGTTATGCATGTTTGAAAATAGTACCTTCTGTACCTTTAAAATCCTGGATGTCCACAGCCAACATCAGTTTTGAAAATTTGAGTTACATTTAGAGTGAAGAGGCAGGAGGGCAACAATGCAAAAAAATTCATAATTTCTGAAATATTGTTTCCAGCACAAAATCCTGTGTACTAGTCTTTTCCTCATTTCATTCCTATTACAACTCAAATCTTTGCTACAACATCCCTATAGAGAAGTGAGCTTGGCTGTGAAGACAAATTATTTTTCAATTTGAAGCCTTTTGTGTTCATCAGTGGTGTTGATACACACATAGGTCTACATGACCAAACAGTTGTGACAAGTGGCACATTGCTATAAAGATGCCAGACAAAATTGGATGTAGGTGTCACCCCATTATAATTCTTCTGTACACACCATTGCTTTACTGAGAATGCTTACTGTATTGAATAAAGAGAAATTTTTTTTCCTGTAATGAACAATTCCAAACACAGAGCTTTTGTAACAGCTAATTTATCAAAAATCTTGTCTCATAAGCAAATAAGAACCGAGCCCTTGAAAATATTAAAAGCCTAGAAAATAAATTTGGAAGGTAATATAATAGAAATAGGTAAATACAATTTTTAGAGAAGGAAAATAAATTTTCACTTAACTACTATGCAAGTTTCCTTCCCTGTGGCCTAGTCTTGGCATATTCCTAGACCCAGGTAGGAGCACCACAAAGATGTTAATGAGTCAAACTGAAGTTAGTAAATCTTCTTGACTTGACAAGCTTAAAGTTATTCAATCCACTGTGTATTTGTGCACTACCAAATGCCTCTCAGAGGCAAAATCCTATATATGAGATAATGATCTCTTCCTGAGCTAAGCAGCATAAATCATCGCAAATTTTTGTTGGTTTCTTTTTTTTTTGTGAAATTTGTTACAAATACTATGTGTAATTAAAGACTGATGAAAGTACAGTAACCCACCATTTACAAAGTGTTTTAATAGTCACGTAATGCCTATAGTGATCTACAGTGTTGAGAATGACAATAAATCTGGAAAAATCACAGCATTTTTATCACATGAATGTTCAAAAATACATTCTTAGTCCAAACCATGGGCATTATTTCTTCTGGAATCAAAACTCTGATACGAAGATGTAGAATACTCAATAATTACCAATGAAATGTAGTAAAATATTTCATGTAGCATTAAAATAATTATCTCAGCATCAGTCAGCAACAATGTTACTTGGAAATGTTACTTCTCCTTTTGGAAAATGTTTCCCACAACGTATTTTTTTTTAAAGCTAAATAATAAATCTAAAATATAAATTCATCTATATATTTTTGCTTTTGAAAAAATAATACTTTTATAACAAAAAATGCTGTGAAAAAATTTGAACTGAAATTAGAACTTACGTATGAAGAAAAGAGCTTTACATGTCACAATTACTGCAGATGTAGAACCTAATGAAGCTGTAAAAAGGATAATGAATACTACAACTATTATTGCTGACCCAACATTTTTACTTCCAAGTCTCCTAACCTTGCTCCGAATGCTGAGCATGCCTCCATCTGGTGCACATAGTGATAAGATCACTGTTATCACAAGTATTAGATCAATGGCTGTTCCCTCGTGCCTGCACTCTTTAGAGTCTCATACTTCATCATTAGGGGTAATGGGATGCAGAATATTATAAACTGCCTATGAAGTACCTAAGAGCATGCATTTTTTGATTTTAGATAACATATCATCAAATCTCTTCACCTGTGTCTTCATTTAGTACAAATTCACTGAGAAAGTTTATCTTCATCCTAATTGTTTTTTAAAGTTCTCTACTAACAATTGTCCTGCACTGTTACTCATTTCTTAAGTCACTTAGTGTTGCATAATTTCCCTACAATTTCTGTTCCCTGAGAATTTCAGTCTTTTAGAAAAATATCAACTCATGTAAACATTCATTTCTCTCTCATAAATCAAACTTTTCTTGGATTACCAAGCAATATTCCAATACAAATACAAAGAGAACTGTCTGTCCACCCACAGGTATAATGCTGCCTCAAAAGTTGACATTTGTATCAAATATAAAACTTTTGACATGAAAGGCAGCATGGTCTGGTGGTGTCCTTTTATTCCCCATCAAAATTTCTAAACCATCAAAAATTTTAGCAAAATATTGCTACTTTTGGCTGAAGTCAGAATGGGTACATTCTCATAATTAAATGAGAATATGCCCATAAGATGCCCCTCTCTGACAGACCAGTGATTGCTGGAGCATATAAAGCTTGCTAAGTACTTGCAAAATTTTGCAGTTTGGCCATGAGAGCACACTTCGCTGTCTGAAAAGGACTGGGGATTCACAGGTATAGGTGTCGAGCAAGTAACCAATACCTTACAATGATAAATATTAAATATTTTATATTTATATGCTTATGTAAAGAATGATGACCCCCAAAAAAAGGTTTTGCTATGCTAACCATGGAAAATCTTACTTATTCATATCAATATATTGAGCCTTGAAAGAGATTCAGAGATGTGTTCTATCCCAGCAAGAAAAAGACATGCAGGAATACTGTAGCAAATGCATCTTTTGTTACTACGTAAAATAAAACTATGACTAATGAGGGATTTATGTCACTTTTCCATCATTTATGTTATGATAAATCTATTTAATTGATATATACATATGCATAAATCAGTCTTAATAAAACTCAGGTTTCAGTGTTCAACTAGGTTTCAAAGTTGTAAAAGTTTAAGTATTTCAACTACGCACTAATAATTCTACTGCAAAATGAATTAATAAGACTTTTCTGTGTCCTGTATCCTTTTCGTTTGTAAATATTTTATTAACTGCATAACCTTAGAAAAACTAGGCTAACACGAATATGCTGGAAAAGACAAAGGAATAAAACTGAAAGTGGCATTGACTAGAGTATCAATGGAAAGCACGAAATCTTACATAAATATTTTCTGAAATAAAACAATTTAACTAGGAAAATAATGGGCTCCTATGTTATAAATAGAAGTACCCATTTAATTTTCCACACTGATCTAATCCTCTCAAGTTGGTCCCATGTGAAAGACACGTGGAATTCTAGCAGCATACATCATGCATCTCTTTGTTGTGCAGCCTGCTTTCAGGTGCTCAGAGAGCATTTACTGCAGAAATTTGTGTATTCAAAAGTTAAAAGAATAAAGATAAGTGTCTTTCTTCTGATGATAGCACACTTTTGTTATCGACATTTTGATACCAACATCTCACAAGTTCTGCCAAAGGCTACAAAAGCACTGACACCTGAAAATCTTAGTATCTTTATGTGATCCTAAATTGGTGCTTGTGGACAGTAGGAAATCCTGATCACTGATGGATGGGCTTAGTAAGTACAGGACAAGACTGCTGTTTTTTTCTGTCATCTCAGATTTAGTCTCCAAGATATACATCTGGAATCATGCAGGTAAGCGTCTTCAATCGCCTTGTTTATTCACAAAAGTACATAGCCCTTGGGGGTTTTTAACTAATAAAAGTCAAAGACAATTACCATAATAATTTCTCTGGTCATCATGACTCAAGGGAAAAAAAAAATCAATAAGTGGAAAGGTTGTGTAAAGTGAAATACAACTGAAGAAGCAGGGGGAAAAAAATAAAAATTGAAACATTTTTCCTCTAGAAATGACAAGCAGAAAAATGACTAAATGAAATTAATAGTTCAGAGAAATTAGATGGGGTTTTGCTAAGTACCCTTTTTCCATGAGAAGAGCACAAGGGAATTGTACAGAATTGAAAGGCTGAAACATCAATCTGGTAACAGAAAAACCTTTTCACCCAACAGCAATTAAACTACAGAGTCTCCTTCTGCAAGTTATTGCTGATGCTAATAAAACAGCCAGGTTTCGGAGGAGGATCAAACCTGCAAAAACATTATAATAATGATATCAGTTACAGTAGAATAAAAACCTAATCAGGAATTTTGGTAGACGTGTTCTCATACACCAGAGCTCAAAGTATCCTTCATCAAAATGTCCAACCTTTCATAGCCGTAGTTACAAGTCAGATTTCATCTATAGGATCTTCTCAAAGAACACAGGCTCCCTCTAATCTTTTAAAGCTCATACATAAGCCTTCCCCCTGTCGTATGGGTATTATAGCTACACCTCAGCCTCTATGCACAAGTCTGTTTGCTGGGATAGGAGAAAATGCTAGGCTATTAGGGAAAGAATGTTTCTTCCAAAATCCACTGTCATCTTTTGTTTTCTCTCATATTTTTTTTAAACAGGTGGTTAATAGACCTCCATTCCAAATCTGTGTGGCAAATTCCCTGTCTGCATCTGTCAGAATCTGGCAAACCTTCTGCTTTCTCTGTCCAGACAGAAATAAACATGGACAAGGCTTCTGTAAGGATGCTGCTGGTTTCCTACATTTTTAAACAGTCCTAAAGCTGCTTTTTGTCAGCATTAACATAGCCACTGTGCTGATATACTTGATTCAGTTAATGTCAAAATCCTCAATATGAAAACACAGCAAGGACCCTGTCATATAAATGCATAAAACTAAATGTTCTGTAGCTGTTTGTGATTTAAGTACCATTCATGTCTTGTTTTTGAAAGAAGTGTGTAGCAAGAGAAATTCACATGAGAAAATAAAACCCCTAAGCATAAGAGGAAAGACTCAATAATGGTGTAAAATCTTTTCTGTACATAGGATTTATTAATATTTTCCTGTTGGTACCATTCTAATTTAGACAGCTCATTAAACAAATGCTGAAGTATTGAATAAATTAACTTATGGTAACAAATTAACATGATCAGAATGGTTTTGACCACACTATTATCTCAAGTTCCCCAAGGCTCTCATTGTAGTATAACCTTATACCTGGTAAACCAAGCAATACTTAAAGATTTTTTAATGATAATTATATTAGATATATTGCATTTTTCCTCTTTGAGGATCATGCTGAAAGGCTGTGTACTTCATATAATGGGTTCTAGAAGCAACATTGACTCAACTATAAGCCATAATAATATAATTATTATGCTCTAGAAAGGATGGCAGTCTTCCATTATTCTGTTTTTAAAATCACAATTATGTGCTAAATCTATAGCAAATCTACCTTACTGAAACTGTTCCATAGATATAATAGCATATTTTAGCAGAGCTACTCTAAAACCTGCACAACTAGATGAAAACAATAAACTGTCAGTGTGCATTTGAGATGATGAAAGCATTTTTCACAATCTTATAAATGTCTGACGACATCCTTTTCACTGAAGTACCCCTGTGAGTAACAGCTCCACATACGTCTCCTTTGAGTAACCACTTTGCATACACCTACAGTCCATCCTGTTGCAGCATAGATGAGCCCTAACTACTGCCAGAAATCAAGGCATCTGGATTTTTCTCTTTAATATTTGATACAAACTTTGTAGCGACAAGTTCATTGTAAGATCCAAAGCATATGTAAGAAGCAGAACAGAAGACCAACACAGAAGATGGTGGGAGGCATCAGGAGGCATCCACACACATCGGCAGGCATCCATTCCCTACCATCCTACAACATAGCCCTTTTTACCTGTCTCTTATGTCCCTCACATGCTTCTTGTTAGAGAAATCAGCACACACCTGCATTCCAAGTTCTCCTCTCCTCCCAGGGATATAGCTGTAACTTATCAAAGTCGAGGCTGCCTCCAGCCCATTCTTGCATCCCTACAATTCCCCTTTTTTTCGTTTCTTTGTAACTACAAATGCTGGGTTTACCATCCTCTGCAGGGCCCTTTGTAGACAAGACAGCAAACACAGCACAAGCATTTCCTGTATAGCCTCCACCGACTCCGGAACGTAACTGTGAATTTATTTCAAGTCATCCTTCAAATACACTTAACCCATACCCCGAAGGTGTAAAAACATCTAGCACAGAATTAGTCACGAGGGGAGGAGGAGACAAAGGGGAAGCGGCCGCAGTGGGAGCATCGGCTGCTAGGGTGGTGGCTGCAGCAGCAGCAGCCGCTGTTTCTCTATAACTGGAGCAATAAGTCCCAAACCGAGCGCCAGGTCCCATGACACTTGTTTACCGTAGCACGGCCGCGCGGGGCGTCTCCACCGCTTGGTTCGGTGGCAGCGCTTTTCGCCGACGGTACAGCATGGGCAAGCGGCACGGCTCCGCACGGCTGCATGGTGCTGCACGGGGGAGATGCCCCAGCATGGGCAAGCGGCACAGCTCCGCACGGCTGCATGGTGCTGCACGGGGGAGATGCCCCAGCACAGGCCAGCAGCGCAGCCCCGCTCGGCCGAGGTGCTCTCTTGCGTGCCTGGTGCAGCGTCCATGCTTCCCGCTGCCTCTTCCGGTGCCCTCTCCTCACTGCCGGCCTCAGTGGGTGGCACCCGCAATGTTCCCTTTTTCTATTAAAAAAGAAGCCCATAAAAACAAGTCCATACCTGCAGTATGGGGTCTCCCGGTGCTGAAGCCTGTACACCTATGCTAACAGTGTCTTCCTATGACGTTCTTCACAGCTCAAAGGCTGTGGGCAGCTCTTCCCACTGCCCCGCGGCTATCCCACCGCTCTTTGCACCTCGACGGCTGCGGGCAGTCCCACTGCACCGCAGCTATCCCACCACTCTTCACAGCCCTACCGGCTGCAGGCAGCAATCCCCGCTGCCTTACGGCCATCCCCGCCACTCTCCCTATGGCTTCACGCAAGAGTAATATTTCCTATGTCCTTACACAGGGGTAATAGTTCCTGTGTCCTCACATGGGGATAATAGCGCCTATGTCCCTACACGGGTGGTCCTCATCAGCTTCATCTTCTTCATCCTCCTCACCATCTTCCTCCTCATCTTCCTCATCCTCACACAGGGCACCATTTGTTGATGAACAGAAGACCAACACAGAAGATGGTGGGAAGCATCAGCAGGCATCCGTCCCCTACCATCCTACAACATAGCCCTTTATACCTGCCTCTTTTATCCCTCACACACTTCTTGTTAAAGAAATCTGCACACACCTGCATTCCAAGTTGTCCTTCTCTCCTCCCAGGGATACAGCTGTAACTTATCAAAGTCGAGGCCGCCTGCAGCCCATTCTTGTATCCCTATATATGTCTGTAAGACAAGTCACAAAAGCAGTGTTTCTCACATCATAGAGCATCTTTCTGCTGAAAGGGCTCATGATCACAATTATGACCAACAGTGTAATGTGAGTAGATTGCATATAATTTTTAGGAGTTAATTAACTCTGATTTGGTCCCTGAGTAACTATTCCTGATCAGTGTAAAAATTTCTGTAAATGGTTATTCTAGAGAGTTTGACTGAAGAAAAATCCATATACCCTTGTGAACTTACAGAGTACTTGTAAATGAGGAGAGAGGAGTGGTTGTCATTTATTTTGTCTGTAGCAAGACTGTCTCACATAGTATTCCCATAGTCATGTTAGGACATCAGTCTGGATGGATAGACAAGAAGATGGGTCCTGTTTAATACCATTATTAGTGGTCTGGAGCAGGCAGTGGACTGTGATCCCATTAAGTTTGCAGATGACACTAGGTTTGGGGGAAGGTGTTTGACATAGCAGAAGGCAGGCTACCACTCAGAGTGACCCAGACAGGCTGGAGGAGCAGGACAACAGGAACCTGACAAAACTCAGCAAGGCAAATGCCAGGTCCTGCAGCTGGGAAGGAAGGACCCCCTGCAGTAATACAGGCAGGGATCTGACTGCCTGTCTGTAGCATAAGTCTGCAGAAATGCCCCAGTCATGGTGGCAAACAGTGCACTGGGCAAGGAATGTCAACAGCACCCCAGGGGTGTGTTAACATTCTGTCAGCACACAGATTGAGGGAAGGGGTCATCAGCCTGAACTCAGCACTCATGAGAGCACGTCTAAATAGTGCATCCAGTTTGGATCCACCCAGTGCCGGATAGACTTCAGTAAAATTGAGTGAGTTTTCAACTGAGGGCTGCCAGACAGTGGAGGGGGCTGGAGCACTTCCCTCATTAGCAAAGGCTGGAGAAATGGGGTTTCCTGAGCCTGGAGAAGTGGCTTCAGGAGGACCTAATGGCAGTTCACCAGCATATAAGAGGAGGTCATCAGGAAGATCTCATCAATGAAGATATGCCAGGATCTCCTCAGTTGTGCGTGGTGGACAGACAGGCAACAACAGGCATAAGCTGAAAATTAAACAGGTTCCCACTGGATATAAGTAAAAATGTTTTTTCCATTTGCCAAGCAGTGTAGCAGGTTGTTCTCTTGTGCACTCTTCATCACTGAAGGTTTCCAGCATCTAGCTAAAGTTGTGACTAACTTGGTCTGATCCCATAGCTGATCCTGCTTTGTGCCAGAAATTGAACTAGAAATCACCTGATATCCTTTCCCATCAGAGTTCTCCCATGATTCTGCAACCAGCTTTATGAATTGGTAATCTATGGTGCAATCTATTAGGTAATCTCTGTGTCTATCAGATGTGAAAAATAAAAAACCTGTTTATTTTAATTCCTTTGGTAATTTTGAAATATGATCTGAAAGAATAGTTAAAATTTACTGTCTTATTTCAGTTAATAAGTACATACTCCCAGAATTAACTCCAAGGTGTTTTTGAAAAATCTGATGTCTACATGTCCAGGTTTCTTAACATCTTATCTATTTTTATTTTTAAATTGTATCCATATACTAAAAAACTTCTGTTCCTTCATCTCTGTTTTTTACTCAATTCTCATTCCAGCAATTCACATCACCTGTCAAAAGAATATGACCTGCATGTTAGATGTAAGACACTGAAAGGAGACACTGAGATTACTTTTTTAATGAGTGGTACCATAGTCATATTCAGTATTCTCAAATGACTTCAGTCTTCAAAATCATGGATCATATTTACAGATGAAGAGGTTAATTAGAACTTCTATAAACTGCTAAATATTCTGTAAATAAATTCCTCTCCTGGGTGCTCACCACAGACATATTCCAAATACAGTCCACTGAGCTCTCTCATCAAGGCTCTTTTATGATGCTGTAATGAAACCTGTTATTCATGCATTTTATTTCAGATTTACATTCATTTTCTGTACTAATAAAACACAAACATATAAACTAGGTCCCACTTTCTCAAGGACCACTCTTCGATGAGAAAATTGGCAATCTTTTGAGGCAGCATGCCAGTCTGCATTTTTCTTTCTTAACTTGGACATCAAAGAGGTCAAAGAGTAATATCAGTGAAGACCAAAAGACGCTGCCTCTCAGAAATTACAGGTGTCTTATCAGCAAGTTCATCAGCCTTTCTGAGAGGCCCAGATTGCAGGAAATGAGGATCTCAGCATGTTGCTGCCTTCACTGCCTCCTTGCCCAAGATGCTGTGGCATTCTTAGTCCTTTTAACTAAAATCCTAAACCAGCCTTTATACCAGGCTTTTACTCTTCTTTAATAAGTTGTTGATCCCCAATCCAGTATTATAAATTATTGCATTTGATGACAAGCTAGACATGCTATAATAGGAGCTGGTAATCTCAGTTCAGTCTTTTATGTAGAATGAATAAACCCTTTCTAGCTCTACAATCTGGTGGAAGCCCCTCTCCAGAATTTCATATGAATGAGATGCGTCTTATAAAAATTGTGAGAACAGATTAAGACAACCAAACCCAGATCAGATATATGGAGATAGAAATACACACTTCAAATAATAAGGAATTGTTTGCCAGAATATGGTTCTCAGCCATTGCCATTGAGGAAATGCTGAAACAGTAAAACAGCATGAAAACTTTATCATACTATATTAGCTATTTCCCATTATGTATTATTAGGAGCTGTCATATTACCCTAGAGTCCAGCACAATCATGGATCTCCATTAACTTAGCAGAAGGGCTTTCTTCTATCCCTGACATAACTGCTAAACTACGCAATACTACTCTTTCCTTCTGTCAGAGTACAACTCCATCAGATTAACCATCTGGCCTGAAATACTTTCCTTTCCTGTTCAAAATCTGTTCCATATTCCACCCAGAAGGGTTTTTGACACAAAAGGGCTATTCAGGCCTTGACATTTATCTGTCAGAGCAGACTTCTATCCAACTGCAGATAGACTCACAGCTGTGATGGTGCTCTGCAGTGAGTAATTTTCTATCCACAAGAGAAACTGTTTAATAATAAGGACCTGTTTTCTGATTCAGAAGGAAGGCTATATCCCACAAACACAAGAGCGTACCATAAGTGTGATTTCTCTTGTTATTTGTAAATCAATGCCAGCTAATCTCAATTTGTACTAGATTTGTTTAAATAATTGTGTATAATATGTACAGCATATTTCAGGGAAGGAAATATATTAACATTCGTGGAGTCTTCCTGCTCCAGATTACCAATACAGACATTAGCTACAACTGAGCATGCCATAGTATTACTGTGCCATTTTAAGCAAAATAAAGATCTGATTTGTAATAAAAGCTACTGAACCCCAAATAGACCATGAGATCTTTGAATGAAGGTGGACAAAGCTCTATATATATTTATACTATGTATAGCTCTCGCTATACCAGCAAGATAATCCCCTTCTTTCTTTCATTGACCTAACTCTAATTCAATCATCCACCAAAAAAAAAAAGCGAAGGAATGTTGCTAAAAGCAACATGAGTACAGACATTCCCATTGTGGAAAGTTTAGTCATTACACATAACATTATGCAAATTCTTCTTTGAAAGTGTATTGGAAATCCTAGATGAAAGAAGACAAATTTGCATGTACAGTAACTACACAGCATGATTACTTCCCTGTTCTTTTTCACTGTATTCAAGCATACTGGACAACTTTTATTTCAAGTCACCTTAACTTGCCAGTTTTTTGTAGAGCAAATAATCAACCACTTTTCAATAAACATTATTTTAGCTCAAATGCAAGGGAATCCCAATCCCAAAACGGAATCAGTACATCCCTTAACAATCATTGCTTGCCTTCTTCAAAGTGTGTATCCAGCAAGGTGATAACTAATTGGACATCCAGTTACTGTTGGCCTCTCTGAGGAGCTAGGGGAGAGCTGCTATAATGTCAAGAAGCCAAGTAACATCCAGAGTTGTAGTAAATAGATTCTTTTTTAAGAAGTAAAGCCACAGGTGTTGTCTGGAGCTTGCTGAGATCAAGAGTGGAGACAGAATAGTTTAAGCACTGGGCTGCCAAGCCACAGGTGTGCCTTCAGTAGTTACAGCCAGTGGAAGCTGTGAGTGCAAAGTATTAAGAGACAGAGAGAGCAATAGACCTCCAGTAACACTATGGAGCTGCTTCATGCTGCTGATGTTGGTTTGATTAAAAACGATTCAAAGATTACCAGTGACAGGTCACTGGATCTCAGGAGATCAGTGTTTTAGCTTTGACTTCTTCACTGAGATAATCCCCTGTAATAATAAAGCAATACGATTATGCATGAGAACCAGTCACCGTGAGAGCCTTTTTATCCTGTGCATTTGCCTGCAGAGAGAAAGTTTTGGGAAAGCAGACAGAGCTTATCCATCCCTGTTGGCTTAGGGACAGCACATTGTAGCAAAAATAAAAGATGGATTGTAAATGTCCAATATTGCTTCTCTGTTCAGGTGGTTAGTTCCAGCCTATGTACTTCTTGGGTTGGTGTCTTTCCTCTCATCCCTTTCAGGGAGAAGATCCTTATCCTTTCATCTCCCCCAGGGAGAAGATACATATCTGATCAAAATTCTGAAATCCACAAAAACTAATATTTGGAAACACACAATAAGTTCAGGACCTACTATTTTTCTTTTTTTTCTTTTCCTATTATATATTCATTCATGCAGACACTATTAACAGGATATACTATATAATGTATATACTAAAAAGCATAGTGACAGGCTCAAAATGACTGTTGGTAACCTAGAAAACAGAGACTTTTGTTTCCAGTTCATCTTATAAATGCCAACATAAGGATTTTTATATCTTTTAGCACATATTAACCTTTAGGTTTGTTGCTCTTTTTCCATGAAGTGTACACTTTTTCATAAGTTTTATTTTATTGTATATTTCTTTCTGTTTCTAAGACCAAAATGTTCTCCCTCTCTAGCCTTACTCATCTTTCGGCAGACTATGAATTCTTTCTTTTCTGCTCGATTAGTCTGTGGGGTTCTTATCTTACAACACTGTGGTGGTTTGACCTTGGCTGGGCACCAGCTGCCCTCTAAGCAACTCTATCACTCTTCTCCTCAGCAGGACAAGGCAGGGGAGAAAATAAAATGGAAAAAACCTCATGTGCCAAGATAAAGTCAGTTTAATAAAGCAAAAGCAAAGGCCAATAACAAAAGAAAACAAAATATTTATTCTCTACTTCCCATCAGCAGGTGATGTCGAACTACTTCCTGTGAAGTAGGAACCATGTCATGGTCTTTGTTCTGACTTTCTTATGGAATTGTGAGGAATTTTTCAATTAACTCAAGTCTCTAACATTTGGGACCTGGGGATGGGGAGGGTTTGTTTTCCTGAAGAATTGCTTGTTCATGATAGTTGTGAACTGTGAGATTCTGCATCTTGGTACACAATTAAGAGGTAGAGTCAGGGAAAAAATATTTATTTATTTATTTATTTATTTGCTTACTTTTAATTCATGGAATTAATTGGCAACTTACTCCCCATGTTGCTTTGGGTCACAGGGTTTTATGAAGCTCACCTATTGCTTCCATTTTCAGCTTTAGGCTGCATGACAAAGACCTTACCCTTTTGTGCAGTAGCAGTGGTGGCACCCTCGTCTTTAGCAAGACTTCGTTCTCACAAATACTATTTTGCTACTGAAGTTGTCAAGTTTTTAGGAATAAGTGGGTTCAAATTCACAGGCTCAGACAGGGAAATCAACAGGGGAAAGATGAAAGGCACCTACCATCATTCTAAGGGGTGCTCAACAAAGTAATCTGAAGCTGGGTGTTTGTATTTTTTGGATGGTTGTATTTAGTGTAGAGTACTCCAACATCTAGGGCTTGTAGAAAGCTGACAATCCTCCCTGCCTGAGTAATCTCTGACTACTGAAGAGGACATACTTTATTTATGTTCTTACTATGTATCATCAAAGCAGTACATATTCTTCCATACGATTCAACTTCGTAAAACAAGAGGTAATAAAACCATTGAGATGACCCTCTAGGCCATTTCCAGAAGTGGGGTACCTTATACATGAGAAGGGGAGCAAAATTCTAAATTGAGAGCTTCTGTAACTCATGCACCAGAAAGCAGAGCATTCTAGTGCCGCAACAGAAGCTGGAGAAAACGTGTGATAGAGCAATGCACTCTGTACAAGTAATGCCAAAATAGCTGCATGGTGTTTCAACAAAGCAGACATCAACCTTTTCAATCTGTGCATCCTTTCCAAGGGACAGAAATATAATTATGTCAAGCATTAATCTGCAGTCTGAGCATTTTATTAAAAGTAAGCTGCTGAAATAAAATAATAATCAATGAAATATTTTCCTTTTTCCAGAAGTAGTAGTGAAAGGTTTCCTACTACAGGGCATCCTGAAGGTCATTTGCTGAAGGAGAGCTAAAACCTGGCAGGGGTTGTGACTATCATAAGTGCCTAATCATTTGGGATCAGACCAAATCACCCAGGTTTCTATTGATAGCATCCTCTGTGGCTGCATGCAGGCCGGCACAGCCCCAGCTGCTTCCTACCCTCTCTGTTGCAGTTTCAGCATCTCCTACTTTCCATTAAAAGGCACTATTTTTAGGTAGGCAATCAAATGCTCTTTGCACTTGTTTTAAGGAAAGGTATTCAATAGCAATGCAGGTGATCTGAAAACTGAGCTGAATCCTTAATACAGTCTGAGCCTTTCATCACTTCTACCAGCTGGAATAGTACAGTTACAAGAAAAGACCCGGTACCTGTTGTTTTTTCTCCCCTCTCTGCAGACAGACAAAAATTTAGAAAATAAACCACAAACCACTTAGGAAGGTGACAGTATGATTTATAAATTTAGGGGGCAAGGGAAAAGCATTCAGAAAAACAATATACAGCTTTTTCCAGTGGGTACACTGTTTAAAACATGCCTGCACCATATGGAACATAGATGATTTATAACCAGGGGACTTCAAGCTTCCAAAATGTATAAAACTATTCCCAGAATATTTATTAAGAAGAATAATTTACATGCAGAAAAGCATATACTATGCTAATTTCTCCTGTTTGAATGGCTAAATAAAATAAATAATCCATAACTTACAGAGTCAACCATTTATTTGTTTCTTTGTTCTTAACAATGCACTATAACACAGAAAATTGTCTTTATTTATTTATTCCCCATTTGTTTATTCTTCTTTAAGGCTAGCCTGCAAGTCTGGAAGATGTCAAGAGGTGTAAGAAGAGGATCGGAGGTCATGGGCTGCTGCTGGCTACCGTGGCGTGAAGCTGACAGTCTCAGCCAGCCGGGCACAGCGCTGGCTCGCCGACAGATGGGAGGCAGTGCAGTGTGAAGAAACACTCCCTCAGCACCACTGGGCACATCTGCACTGCACGCAAAGCCAGTATGCTGTAAAGACAGAATAAAAACCACCAGTATACGTGAAACAGAAACAGCTGCGTGTATGCTTTCCCAAGATAAGGTGGTGTGGGTTTAGCCTTGGTGGGCAGCTCAGCCCCAGGCTCACTCAGCTCACTCACTTTACATGCTGAGCACGATGCCATACAGTGTGGGATATCCCTCTGGTCAGTTGAGGTCAGCTGTCCTGGCTGTGTCCCCTCCCAAACCTTTCTGCAGTGGTGGGATGGGGTGTGAGAAGCAGAAAAGGGCTTGACTCTGTGCAAGCACTGCTTAGCAGTAACAAAAAACTTTGTGAGTTATCAACACTGTTTCCAGCAAAAATGCAAACCATAACCACATACCAGCTACTGCAAAGAAAATTAACTCTATCTCAGCCAAATCCAGTACTGAATGATAGTATCATAACATATATAGTCAGAAAATAAAATTTATATTAAGGGCAGAATAACAGCAGAAAGAGAAACACGAAACAAAGTTCCTTTACGGTTCTCTCTGTGGCAGTGAAAGCAAATTTTTCTAACCATTACAGTTAACTAGATGGATTTTGAAGGATAGAACAAGTCAAGGGGAATAATTTTTCTGGAAGTGAGATATGCTGGCCCTGACCCTATTCCCTCTTTTACAGACACATAGGCACATAATTTGAGCTTGGCCCCTGCAGACTTGTACAAGGGAAGATCTGATCACTAGGGCAAACGTTGCAGACCAGGACTGCTCATCAAAAAAAAGGTGGCTCCTGTCACCTTCCATGGTGGTAAACCCTGCCATTTTCAGACACCACCTGTACTTCTATTAAATGTGGTGGAAGGTTATTGATATGGCAACTATTAACATTCTTTGCAATGATATAGTTGTTACTGTGCCAGGTATTTTGTATTTATTACGCTTAGAAATAATTATGTTATGAAACACTCCTTGAATGACTGTTAAAAGCAGGGGGGGAAATTGCAGAGTGTGAGGGAAGTTTAGGTCCAAAAAAAAAGAGTTACATGAGCACTAGCAACTTTTAAAGAGTGTCTCTTATTCTTGCATTTCAGGAATGTTTATTAGTGTCAGTGAGCCTTGTTCTTTCTGTGGGCTACCATCACAAATGGAACTGCAGTCTTGGCTTATTTTAAATAACTAAGAGAATCTAATTGCTATGATTAGGCTCAGTTTAATAGTCAAACTAAATCCTTTTTTAATATAAATTAAGAACTTCATATTTAGACTTCAAACTTCAACGTTGCTGTTTGAAAAAATATCTATAAAATATCACTGTGGCAAGCACAGTTCACCAAGTTCTTAGGACCACTGATTTCTCTACAGAGCCTCAGAGTTACAGTGAATCTTTTCTAAATCCTCTTTCAACTCCTTCTTTTTTGGATATTGTTACAGAAAAGAAACCTGAGATAGAGCCTTTATAACATAGCTTTAAGACCTTAATATTCTGACTTACATTTTCACTAACTAGTTTAATTGATTGCCTTTCCTGAATGATTAATGCACAGGATTTTATGTGCTGTTGAATGCCACCTGCTGTATAATCATTTTAATTATTGAATTGCATCGCTGTACCAGCACATAGCACCTTTACCTTATTTTAAAATTACAGATCTATTTATGATTCTGTATGATGAGCCTTCCTTGCTATTAGCATCTTAGCTGTCATAATACAAATCCAGAGGCCCTTGTTTAGGAGCTAGAGCAGGTCTTCTCTTTTTCTTTATTTACTCTGTCAGGTGTGAAGCAGAAAATAGTCAGATTACTTCAGGGAAATTTTGAGGCTTAAGGTAACACATCTAAAAGTGTGGCTGGATGAAATTAAGTGTTTTCAGGGGGCTTTTTAATCACTATTACTACTAAAATGCAGGGTTAGTTGCAGAGAGAACAGTTTTGTTTTCTTTTCTTTAAATGTGGGATCAAAGCAAACCATAAAACTAGGGAAATAATTTCATACATTTCATTCAACAGTATAAATTCAATTCTTAGATCACAACAAGCATCTGTGAATTGAAAGTACATGTTTATGGCTACAGCTGTGATAAAGCCTTTGAAGAAAATCCCTTCTGTAAGCACATCAGCTGAGGAACATAGAATGTATATTCCACACCACTAGTCTCAGTGCTTTTTTTTTAACATGATACTGTTTCATGTTTTTTTACAGAAGCCTTTGCAAACATATTTTTTAAGATGCCACTTACAGTCAGTCTAATGACTTGAAGCTACAAAATAAGTATTGCTCAGAATATGCAATTAAGCCATTATCAGTAAATCACTGATATGAATAGAATATGAACTTTTTAGACAAATTAAGAAGCCTCACAAATAATCTTTCTCTTTCTAGTGTAGTGTCTTGGAGATTCAGCCGTTCATCTATTAAGGTGAATCCCTCTTCACAGTAACCTGAATATCATGGGCAGGTATATGTAATACAAAAAAATCTCAATAAGAAATAGAAAGGTATGGAGCATATCCCTCAGTGCTATCTGCACATTAGTTTAATGAAAGTTTTACAAAAATGAATGAATAAATAAATTAATACTCCATTGACTCAATTCTTACCGTGCCCTTGACTATTTAGGTTAGACTGCAGTCAGACAGAAGTAAGGAATGCTTCACATTTCCACATATATTGAAATGGAAAAGCTTCCTGGAAATTGAAATGAAAATCCTCAGCTCAATTGTCTATTTTGTTTCGTATGACACCAGAACAAGATGTAACTTCATCATCTGCTCTTTTACTGTATCACAGATTCACAGCACCAGCCTTCATTTTATCTCTGAACTAAAATAATATATGCAGCTTTTATGTTGTGACATTAAAATAGGCTTTCCCATGACTGCTACTATTTTATAGCAAAATTTTATTTCCAGATGTAAAACCCTGGAAGTGACCTAAATCTATAACATAAATCTATGAGTAAGGCACAGGGTAGCTAAGCGGAAACAAAAAGCAATTGAACAATAGAATGAAAAAGAGTATTAGCCTTATGTCCTCATATTCTTCAAGACCTAAACTCAAATACAGGCTTGGATCATAAAAGAAAATTAGCTTGATCTTCTCATTTTGGTATCCATTTGTGGAAATCACAGTACTTCAATGGAGTTAACAGTCCCTGATCAAGGGAAACATGGAACTGAAAGTCCCTGAGTGTTCAAAGCAAGCAGATGGAAATAGTTCTGGGATAAATTGCCTTCAGGTATTCCCTTCTTTGGGACCATATTTGACACAAGCCAGTGAAACTCGTCTTTATTTTAGAGAGAGAGTAATAGACCAGATAAGTCTCAGGATGATAATTGGCATAAAAATTATTAGCAGAACAGACCTGGCATTGACCATGAAATGACAATAGTGCCTCAAGAATACTGAAGAACTGAACACACCTATTCTTTAATACCAATTTCAGTACAGGATTTTTAAGGACTGAAAATTCTAGTTTCTTCTCATTTGGAAAATGGCTTTAAACCTTATTAAATGGATCAACTTTCATGATTTGTGATTTTGAGAGCAGCGGGTTGACTTTGTATTATGCAGCTGAGTCCATTTAAATTTATTAATAAAATTTTATTCAGTGTGGGCTTCAATGGAGAATCAAGAAAATAGATATTGCAATAAGGAAAGTCCCTACAAGAAGTGAAACAGAAGTCAAAAGACCCCAGCCTCATCCAGTTTGGAAAATCATTTTTGCCTTTTGGGCCAGAGTGCATTGACCTCACTGAATCATTGTACTCGTGTAACAAAAGGTAAAGAAATGTGAATTTGGGAAAGGAAGAGGTGCATATTCCCATAAATAACCCTAGCTCCATTTCCCCATTACGATAACTGAATTTCCTCCTATCTTTTATTTATATACTACAGTGTGAGATCCAATCCTGCAGCACCATTTGCTGGGGCTCTTCCTTTGAAGGGTTTAGGGAAGTATCCATCCATTTACAAAGAGCAAACTGTGAAACCAGCTATTTAGACCTCTTATTCACGCCAAATGGGGCTTTAAATTTAATTTCTAGATCTCGGTATTTTGAAAATGGAGCTACAAAAGCACTTGATATAAATAGTTCAATGTCATTTGAAAAGAATTTTTAGGAAGCATGTGCCAAATAATAAAATGGTAGTACAATACCTTAAATAAGACATTAGCAGTAGGCCTGAATCTGAAAATAAGTTTGTGAGGATAAAGAGAACCAGGAAACAAAATTCATCCATAAAACAGTATTTTAGACATTACATATTAAAAAGATGAAACTGGAATACCATCAGTTTAAAAGAAAATATAATCCGTTCTAACTTGAAAAGGTTTGTTGTTTCTCTTTTTTCCTTATACTTTACAGGAGGCTTGGAGCAGAAAGATCATCATAGAATAATGCAGTCATAAAATCAGAGAATAGTTTGGGTTGGAAGGCACCTTTAAAGGACATCTAGTCCGACTATATGAGAAGAGACATATTCAAGTAGATCAGGTTGATCAGAGCCCCTAACAATCCAACCTGACCTTGAAGGTTTCCAGGGATGGGGCATCTACCACCTCTCTGGGCAACCTGTTCCTGTGTTTCACCATGCCTGTCATAAAAAAATCTTCTTCTTTATATCTAATCTTAATTTATCCTCTTTTAGTTTAAAACTATTAGCCCTTGTCCTATCACAACAGGCCCCCCTACAGAAAAGTCTATCATCATGGTTCTTATAAATCCCTTTAAGTCTTGAAAGACACCATTAAGGTCACTCCAAAACCTTCTCTTTTCACGCTGAACGAACCCAATTCTCTCAGCTTTTCCTTTTATGAGAAGTGCTCCATCCCTCTAATCATCTTGGTGCCCCTCCTTTGAACTCACTCCAACAGGTCCATGTCCTTTCTGCGCTGGTGACCCCAGAGCTGGACACGGCACTCCAGGTGGAGTTGCTTGAGAACAGAGTAGAGGGGCAGAATCCCCTCTCCTGACCTGCTGGCCACACCGCTTTGGATGCGGCCCAGGCTGTCTTTTTGGGCTGAGAGCACGATGCCAGTTTGTGTCCAGTCTCTCATCCACCAGCACCTCCAGTCCTTCTCAGCAGGGCTGCTCTCAATCCATTCATCCCCATCCTGTATTTATACCAGGGGTTGCCCTAAACCTGGTGCAATACCTTGTACTCATCCTTGTTGAACTTCATGAGGTTCACATGAGCCCTCTTCTCCAGCTTGTCCAGGTCCCCCTGGCACACGATTGAGCCCATTGCTCAAGTGTGTCAACAGGACCACTCATCTTGGTGTCATCTGCAAATTTGCTGAGGGTGCAGCTGATCCCGCTCTCTGTGTCAGTGATGAAGATATTAAATATGCTGGTCCCAACATTGGCACCTTGGAGACACCACTTCTCACTGATCCCCATCTGGACATTGAGCCATTGACCACTGCTCTCTGGATGCATTTACAGCATCTGACTCACTTCTCAGACTTTACCCAGAAATTAGATGGTAAAAATGCTGGAAGTGCTTCATGTGCTTGGGAAGGTCTTGTTGAAGATTTGTCTAGAAATAAACACCCATTGTCCATTGTCTCTTCAAGGGCTATAGGTGCTTCTAACATTATCTTGTTTATCATTGCTGATAACTCCAAGGTGATGTGCAGTTTCAACCATAACTACTATTTTTCGAGAATTCCAGTTCTGTCAACCCTTTACAGCTGCTTTCTTTTCTCCCAAGGTATGCTATATCAAGAATTCAGCAAAATTGCCAGATATTTTCATATTTTAAAGGAAAAACTGTCCAAAATGGAGTATTTAATATTTTCCTTTGCAAAGAAAAATAGAAAAGTTGACTGCACACAAGGAATTACTGTCATGAACTGTGATTACTGTTCAATATCTGCCATTAACTTCTAGCAAATAACAGCAGCTTCTTTGTAACAGCAGCTCTTACTTGTGCAGGAAGTAAGAAGAAAAAGCATAACACATTTTGATGCTGCGATCAGCTGTTTCATTTTTACTGTTTCACTTGAACATGCATAAATGTGTATTTCCTGAGTTGAGTAACTCCTGCAGGTGTGTTGAGCTAACAGGAGAAATACAGATTTGAAACAGCCATATCACAGGGAAGCAAGTAACCATGCATCAACTGGTCCATGGTCTCTATCCCTATATGTGCTCCTAGCCCACAGCAAAGGCCAGGTAATTGGGATTCTAAGTTATTAGCACTCAGTAGGATGGTGTGTGCAGACAGTTCACACAGATCAGCTGATGGGTGGTAACTTGTTTTCTACCATTAAACTGGTGGCCTGTTTCAGTCCTACATGAGATGGTACACCAAGACTTTATACAGAACAGTATTCTAATATATATAAACTTTTGCCTGTGTTTACATAGTAGGCCTAGGCTGCAATGGAGCTCCTAAATTAAATGTCACAAGGTGCAACATAAATTGTAAATACCAGAAGTAACTTTAAGCATAGAATTACAGTATTTCGCTTATGGAGGCAGGGCTTCCCTGATTCCACTGCAGGAATCTTGAACAGCCAATTTTCACATATAGATATTTAGTATCTTTCACTCTGTCTGTGAGGGATATACTTAGCACAGAAAGCCTTTATACCATGTATATGTTCATCATCGCTAATACTCATCCTCGAGGCAATGTAAGAAACATTCTACAGTACAAGGGGTATTTTGATATCAACAATATTAATCAGAGAGAAATGTGATGTCATTTTCAGAGGAGAACATGAGTTGAAAGCTTCTGAATTCCCTGTCTGATGTGAGGGGGATTTTGAGAGATGTGACCCCAAAACCAACTTATCTGAGGGAAGTTGTGAAATACATGACTTCATGTTAGAGAACTGAGGAATCGAAGAGAACAAATTCTGTAGTTGTTCTGGCAGACTCTGTCAAACAGGTCATTCAGATTCTGCTGGTTACTTCCCTCTGAGTCCCATAAGTTTTGTTTGACTTTCGGAAAGGACATTCAGCCATGATTTGAAGAATGTGATACAATAAGAATTCAAGCACTTCCTTTGTTCCAATGGTTAATCAATCTCACTTTTAAGAATATTGTACCTCATTTTAATTTTAAGTTGTCTGTCTGCAGCTCCCAGTCATTGGTTCAGTGTTCTGTATTTTTCCCTTGAAGATACTTAAACACTATAATCAAATTATCTCTCAGAGATTGTGCAGTCTCCGAAGGGCATTTTACAGTTCTTTTCTGTACCACCATTCCAACATTCTTTTAGAAAATGTCTATACCAGAGTAGCACACGATATTTCTGTACCAGGCTCACCACTGCTGCGAGTTAGAATTAAAATCACTTTGCTGCTCCAATTTGTGGCCCCCCACCTATACACCAAAGGATCTGCCAGCTCCTTGCTGCATAACACAAAGACAAGTTCAGTTACTTGTCCTCTATAACCCCAAATTGACTTCCAACACTGCTTTCCAAAATATCATACTGCACTCTGACTGTTTTCCTGATTTTCTTATTCCCTCTCCAGTTCAAAGATGCTTTGTTTGGCAATGTATCTTTTAGATCAAGGAATATTAAAGCTACAGTGCCAGTAAGGTCATTATAGCATTAATTTAGAAGTAGTGAATTTAACTGATGCCATTTGACTTTACAGACTGAAACTCTGGACATGAACTGCGTATCTGTGGGCACATTACTATTACAGCATTAAAAGGTACAGCTGTTACGTAGACACAAAGACAAATCAGTGAGATAAAGTATTTAGGCATGGATATATACATATGCAAACACTCAAAGTTTAATATATGTCAGTTTTCAATAATATTTACAGCTTGACGCCACTATAATTTTACTGTTTGATAAGTTTAAATGAAAAATTCTTCTTCCTTTTTTCATGCATCTCAAATTTTATCACACCATCTGCACTGTACAAGAGCCTGCATGCTTCAGTGTAATTGTGTTTTCTATGCAAAAAAAAAATGCATACATTGAAATTATATTATCTGTATAGCTGCTGGAAATTCTGAATCTGCAATCAACAGCTCTCATTCAGGCAGGCCTCTGCATTTCTAAAGCCAATCATAGAGCTTTTTTTAGTTCAAATCCCTCAAAGTTGAAGTACTGTGAAGATGTCAGTGGACAGAAGAGGTTTCTTGTGCCTTCAGCTTATGATATAATGTAGGAAATTACAGCATCTTAGTGTTAGAAAAATACTGAAGTAAAATAACTGGCACTATTGAGGTCCCAGAGTATTTTGGGTTGAGGTTTTTGATTGATTTTGTTTCTGTGTTTTTGTTTGGTTTTGGTTTGGTTTGATTTTTTGGTGGGGTGTGTGTTTTGTTTGAGGATTTTTTTGTTACATTTATGTATTATTTATTAGGCTTAAGAGTTTCTTTACATTCACTGGGTTGGCTTTATGCCAGAGTGGGGCAACCATGTCAGATGATTTAGGCTAACATGCAGAGAGACATGAGTTTAAACTGTGACTTCAAGACCTCTTCTGTTGTATTATATAGTGAACTCAGTACAATGCTCATGCTCCACTGAGATTTTGAGGTGAACTCAGATTTATTTGATCCATCCATACTGTTCAAGTTCTCTAAGGAGAACCAGAAGAAAGCAACAGAAGAGACCAAGAGAATCACCACATAATGAGGCATAAGATAAATACAGCCTGGACTCAGTCCCTGAAACTGCTGCTCCCCACGTGTGTGGTTAGATAAACTGCCAAATGTTCCTGCAGCATAGATCGCACCACACTACAAGGCGACAATAGAAAACATCCCTAGTAATTTGACAGAGGAAAATTCCTTATGGATTCCAAAGCTGACAAACCTGATAGAGCCATTTCATTAATCTCCTATCCTGCTTCAGACAAAGAAGGTAAGATTTATTTAATTTCTTGCAAGAAAGCTTACAGACCATCTTAATCAGATAAACACATTGTTGCAATGAATGAATGTGTGAAGTTCTGATTTTTTGGCCCAGCTGGAAGAACCTATGAGTAAACATCACTGCAAAAGCTAGGGCTGCACCTCACACATCAGGGGCACAGATATTTGAAATGGCTCTCCTTGTCAGACTCCAAAAGCAGGGTCTTCAGTGAGCACAGCATACACCCAACCCTGAAGACGCTGCTGGGCTTTAAAGACTTAATGGTGCACAGCTCCAGCTGCTCAGGGACCTTTGCAGCTCCTTCTCTCTGCAGTGCAGACCCACCCTCAGGTCATCACCACTCTTCATCGTACAAAAGGCTCATTTTTAAAGTTTATAATCTGAAATACATACTAAAAATTAGAATATAAAAATATAAAGTGCAGAACATGGCTACCTGTACCTAATCCAATATAAAAGAATTTCTCCGTATACAAAAATAACTCATTACATTCTAATTCTGTCCTCTTGCATTCTTACTGACTATCTATTTACCTCCACAGCTAATTCCCAACAGATCTTCACCTTCAGGAAAACTGAACTGTCTGGAACTGTCTGAAAAGCAGAATAGATTTGGCAGAAATAACCATAATGAAGATAAGTGTTAACACAACATGCTAAAGTCAGTCCGGGGCAGGGGCTTTCCAACTGCTATTTCCAGCTTCCAGTTGAGAAACTGCTTCAGACAACATAAAAAGCTGTATCTAACACTTTCTGACAGTGCCATATTGTCTGGGACTAACACAAAAAGGAGGTGTACATGAAAAGGCAAGGATGAGTTCACCTTCATTGCTACTAAAACTTCTAAGCTATCAAAATAATCAGAAAATTAAGAACCGAAACACAGGGAGAAACTAGCCAGTTTGCCTTCCAGCAGCTTCTGTTGGAAGATCGATGGGATCCTGACAGTATTGGTATCATCCACCCTTTAAAGCTATTCAGATGTTTGTTTAAGGTGAATTAAAGTAAGGCAAGCTTTAAGAGTGAAAACAGAAATAGCGATAATAGAAAAACTCAATCAGGGGAACAAAACTGTGTTATAGTCTACAGAGAGTCCAGAACAGAAAGTTGTGCACTTACCATTGATTGGGACAAATAAAACACAGTGAATAAAGGTTAATAAAGAAATCAGAAAGGCACCAAAAGCCACTGAAAATGACAAGAAAAAGGACAAGCTGAAAGCCTATGCAGACCTTTAAAAGAGGGCTGACCAAGCTTTGTGTAACTGATACGTATATTGAAAACAATCAGAGAGGTAATCTGCATGTAACAGGGGAATGCAGCTTTCCTCCTTACTTTTTGCTGAAAAAAAACATTGATTTAAAATTGATGTTGCATGGCCTGAAGAAAATAGCAAAAACATCTCAAGGACTGAATGCTACTTTTTGCCTGCATCAATTACTTTTACAATGGGTTCACAATAACACAGTCCTCAGCAGGGGCCAAAACTGTCTCCAGGTGCAGTCATCAGGAGATCTGAATTAGGGCACCATGAGAGTTTGCAGTCACTCTCCCTCTCTTTGTGCAATCAATTCCTCATAAATGGACCTAGGGGAGTGTCTCATTTTCTTTCCTCTCACCAATTATGCATAGTAGAAATTAAACCCAATTAGCCACACCACCAATCTTAAAAGTCTTGAAATTCAATTTCAGATGAGAAAAGATGCTGTTTTTAAAATAACAGCTTTTCTTTTCTTTAGTCTTACAAAGTATACAAAATATTATTTGCTTGGACTTGTTTCATATTCTTTCATGCAATGTAAGGCCATTCCACTGGTTTTCTAGAAAAAGCTTTCATGATATGCACAGGCTTTACACATAACCCGCACTTGCAAAACTAAAAACTAATGTTGTGAAGTTACATGGGATCATGTACAATGACACCTTGAATAAGTAAAATAAAATGTCTTTTACGGGGGTGCTAAAACAATGTATCTGCAGACTTGGTTCTTCCTCAGCTCAGCCCAAGTAGGCAGCAGGAGCTCATCCATCTGTGCCAGAAGGGCTGGTGAGGTTGCTCAGGAACTTGACATGGTGCAAAAAACAGAGTCAGCAAGGCAGAAAATTAAGCCATGTGGCCATCCCTGTGTAGAGTGCTAGATTTATTCACTGTTGACTTTTTCTGTGCAGACATAGAGCAGTGTAGACAAACCCATGGCTTTTACTTAGAAAAATCCAGTGAGATTTGGCTTTTACTTAGAAAAATCCAGTGAGAGCAAGAAGCGTGAGGAGTTCTATAGACTACCTCTATGCACCAATTACAAAATTAGGGTGTTCTGATGAAAAGTATATAATGTAGTTGTTCACAGACTCTGACAGATCTTATTCCTCAGCCAGACATCTGTAAACTGAAGAAAGATTTCAGTACCTATGCCAAAGGCAATAGCAAAAGAATGGAGAAAGGAGAGCCTAGCTGGTGAAGCATGCTTAGTGATATTAGGCAAATGCAGATGCTTTTTGCTTAGCTCTTAGACTTTTTTTTAGGGGGGAGAGGCAACTAAAAAAATCCACATACTTTCTTTTCCTGCTTTGCAAGTACCAACTCCTCAAAAACAAAGACTTTCATAAGAACTACAAAGGGTATGTATTAGAATTCAACCGGTGTCCTGTCAGACACACTGATCTCCTGCTGCTTACTTAATATGGTGACTCTCCACCATGTTTTCAGATCCCCAGAAAGGACATATCTTGGAATTCAGCAGCGCAAGAGACTAACTCGTCCCAGTTACAAGTTCCAGCTCTTTCAGCTTTTTCTTCCTAATGTACAAAAGAAAATGGCCTCCAGGAGAGAGACTTCTTGGTATCTTTTTTATTTTGGGGCTTTTTTCATTTTTTTTCATCCTTCAAAATTTTTGCAGAAAGAATATCCCAAGTTTTGTTCCACTCTTATAATTGCCTTCATTTTGCTGTATGGAATATAGCTATCTTTAATTCTATGTGATAAAATTTTATACGGGAAGTCATTTAATTAAATAATTACAGTTATTTAAAGAATCTTTTGGAATAAATATATTAAATATTCTGAGCTCACCATATTCGTAGCAGCTTTAGTCACAGCTGGTAATATTAATTTTTCTACTTTCTGCCTCCATTTCTCTCTCATCTTTTACTTTGTGCTTTCTCCATACTAGAGACAAAATTTTGCCCTCAATGTAACACTTCAACGAGAAAAAACAGTTGAAACCAGCTGGTTAAGACCTTGGGTTTTTACTGAGCATCCACTGTGATCAGAATCAAGCTGGTCTCCGGGGGCCTTTGGCAAATGCATTTGCACCTGCAAATGATGACCTTTTTTGCAGTTTGCGTGCCCTAGATCAGTAAACAGATGCATTAATAAATATCTGAAAAAGGAAATTCCTTTGGACATAGCTCATCTGTGACCACTTGAAAAAACTGTTTTGTCTGGTGCTTTGGTTGTAAGGGATAATTTATGAGCTGTGTCCTAGGAGGACAGTCGTCACTTCTGTCTCTTTCATTGCCACAAATGCATGAATCTGCTGGGACACAGGAACACCATTGAGAGCAGAAGGAAGACAGCATCAAAAATGGAAATATATCATACATAAAAGTGACACACAAAGGACCTATAAATAAAATAACAAATTAGCAACGCAACCAGGCAGCTTCCTTGTTGTCAATATCTATCATCAGAGGAGCTAGGGAGGCATTAGACAGGCAATGTGTTGCTCTGATTCAGCAAACCTGTAGATCCCTGGCAGCACTCATTTGATGGTCAGCAAATGTAGGTACCACGGTTCTCCTCAAAAATGCAAATGAATTCTGAGGAGACTGCTCCTGTGCACAGCATTAATGACATGCATATAGATTTTTTTTTCTCTTCGCAGAAAGAAGACTTGGGGTATTTACAAACAGGTTCATTCTATCTATCTGATGTAACTAATTCTCCAGAATTTTATTACATAAATTTCCAGGTGATGGAATTTATTGGCCTCTGAAGCTAAATAAAGAAACTCATGTGAGTGTATCCATGTACGTACACAAATGTATATGAGGAGAGGAAAAGAGACAGAGTAGGATAAAAGGCCATCAGATATCGTATTCTTTTTCTTCCTTTAAAGAAGGGATCTAATTTATAATTTAAAACTATTTGCATAATTCTAACTTGTTTATATAGCAGTAAATTCTGCAATTTTATATAGGAATTTACAGACAAGAAAAGAAAATCATGCCTTATTAGAGATAATTCACTGATGAACAGTAGCTAAGGAAAGTTAGCTAGGAAAAGAAAAACACATACATAGAACAGCAAGGTATCAGCCAGTTGGTAAACAAGGGTTTATTTTATTTTATAACCTTCTGGACCATGAGAAAAGCTGGTCTCCAATTCTACAGATAAATTCATCACTTTCAGTCTATAAATTCCAATAGCAAGAATGACTACTGAAGCATTTTATAAATGTAATGTTACAAAGAAAGGTACTTGCTTGAAATGCTAGAGATGAGTATGTTCTCATTTTGTCTCAAGGTTCGAGAGAAATAACATTGCTAATGACAAGCTGCAGGACTATGTAACTGCAGAATTTTAAGAAGAAAACATATTAAATGTATTAACATATAAAAACCAGTTTGTTTGGAGCACTATTTTTTTCTGAAGTAGCATTTACATCTATTTTTTAATTGTGAAGAAGATAAAACCTTTCTCATATACTTACATAAACATACACAAAGGTATATATGTAGGTGAGGGGGGAAAAGGCAGCTTTTCTTGATTCTTTACATGGAACAAAATACTGCGGCCCAACATTGGAATAATTCCAGCAGTGTGAGACAATTTAGATATTTTCTTTAGACACAAAGTTAAAAGATGCCTGCATATCCAAATACTAAATTGGAGATCTGGGGCAAGGTATGTCTTCACACCTAAAAATATTCAATTTCAGGTCTAATCATCTCTAACATAATTCAGTTTACTAGTGCTCTGCTGTGGGTTTTGACCACTTTAACTGCTTTAAGGAAGCAGACAATACAACACTTGTGGTTTTCTACCTTAAACAAGAGCAAAGGAGAAAACCATAAAGTGCCACTGTGGCATTGTGCAAACGAACCCATCACACTATCCCTAAAACAGCAGAACTGGAAAAGTACAGAGAAGGTGACAAGAAAGAACAAAGCTACTGAACAATTGAAGAAGACTGAGAAAACTTCTCAAAACTTCAGCTGGATCAGAAACAGTTACAGGTTCTATGTCATCATGACATGGACATGACACAGCTTATGAAGTCATGATTGTCATGAAACTGAGTGATTAGAAATTACTTTACTATGAAGTGCATACCTGAACTATGAGTTCATTGCTATAATGTGATGGAAACCAGCATTGTGTGTTCAAAGGCACATTTGCAGAAAGGTTCATCAGATGATATTACCACAACACTGTGGATACAACAAATCAAAGGGAGTTGGAAAGGTTTATGGAGGTCAGATTCAATAAACACTCATCCTCTTCAGAAACCTCTTCTCTACCCTTGTCATAGAAGATTCTCTCTCACAGGAGACACTAGGCTCAGCAGAACTCAGCAGTGTAATCCAGTACAGCTGTGTTTTAAACATTATTAGATCTGGAATTTTGGTAGTGCCTTTTAGTCAAACAGTCCTATTCTTTAGCTTTTGTTTTACTAGCACTGTATGCAAAAAAAAAAAAAAA
>VZTH01008387.1:25591-86911 GCA_013397815.1 Aleadryas rufinucha | reverse complement strand
TGGTTACAGGCAGTGGTTACAGGCAGTGGTTACAGGTGTTGGTTACAGGCAGTGGTTACAGGCAGGGGTTACAGGTGTTGGTTACAGGCAGTGGTTACAGGCAGTGGTTACAGGCAGTGGTTACAGGTGTTGGTTACAGGCAGTGGTTACAGGTAGGTGGTGGCCTCGCGGCTCTGGCGCTCGCGGGCCTGTGCCACGGCCACGCTGAGGCACTGCAGCCACTCCTCGGCGTTCTTCTCGTCCTTGGCCTTGAGCACGTAGGTCCTGCTGTCCGTGAAGATCTCGAAGGCCCGGGGCAGGCTCCGGTCCCGCCGCTTCTTCCCCACCACCTTGACGCTCTGCACCTTGCTCAGCTCGATGGGGCACTCGTCGGGGTCGTCCTTCTGGAACACAGGGACAGAGCAGAGCTCACCTGGGGCAGGGGTCACCCCCAGCCACAGGAACAGCTGAGGGAGGGCTCCTGGCAGTGTCCCAGGCCAGCTGGGACAGGGCTTGGAGCAGCCTGGGACAGTGGAAGGTGTCCCTGCTGTGGCAGGGGTGGCACTGGATGAGCCTTAAGATCCCTTCCAACCCAAACCATTCTGGGATTCTATGAACTTGTCCTTCCTTATGGAGATGTTCCCAAGTGTCACCAGCTGCTGCCAGCACAGATTGTGGCTGCTCCATCCCTGGAAGTGTCCAAGGCCACGGGGCTTGGAAATCTGGGACGGTGGAAGGTGTCCCTGCTGTGGCAGGGGGATGGAATGAGATGGGCTTTAAGCCCCCTGAAAGTTGGGGCTGCAGCAGTGACAGCTCCTGTGCTCCTCTGGCTGTGGCTGTCACGTCCTTTGCTGTCCCCTGCCATGCACTTTGTGAGTGGAAGAATTACCACAGCCAAAGCTGAGGGGTAAAAGCCTCTGGGAGTGGTGCTGGGGAGCAGGGAGAGGGAGCAGGGAGAGGGAGCAGGGAGAGGAGCTGCTGGGCTGGGACTCACGGATTTGCCCTTGCGGAACAGCAGCTGGTTGCCAGCCAGGGTGAAGTAACGCGTTTTCCACCTCTTGATAAACTTCCAGCGGACCTGCTTCTCCTTCAGCTTGCCCTCCATCAGGGGCTGCCCGTCCTGGTTCACAACTGGGGAGGGGAACACACGGCCAGGGTCAGTCCTGCCCTCCCTTTGCCCCAGCCAGAGGCTTGAGCCGTGCTGCAGGAGGGTTCTGCCTTCCTCATTCTCCCAACCTCCATCGCTCAGCTCTCACGTCACAAAGACAGCTCAGCCCTCAGCTGTGTCCTGCTGGGGAGGCCGAGCAGATGGAGCTGACAGCTCCCTCTTCCATCTCTTTTCCTATTCCCTCAGCCATCCCAAACTTCTCCCCACCATTACACCTCCCAGCTGTTCCTCAGCCCTGCAATACCCATTTCTGGCCTTGGGCACTGCCAGGGATCCAGGGGCAGCCACAGCTTCTCTGGGCACCCTGTGCCAGGGCCCCCCCACCCTCCCAGGGAACAATTCCTTCCCAATATCCCATCCAACCCTGCCCTCTGGCAGTTTAAAGCCCTAAATCTCTAGGATATCTCCTAGGGTTCTCTTTTTCCTTTCTCTTCTCTCTTTACACCGACAGCCAGGACACGAAGGACCAGATAGACCAGAGGGCAGCGCAAGGCACAGGCAGTGTGAGAACGGAGCTTTTGGGATGGGATGCTGGCCTTGGAGCCCTTCCCAGCATCTGTCAGAGGGGCAGCCATCCCTGGCTGGCCTCTCCCGTCCCTCAGCCTCCCCGTCCCTCCGCCCCCGCTTTTCCTTGAAAGCCTCTGCTGCCGTCGGCGGCTCCTGAGCCCGAAGGCTGGGGAGGATGGAGGTGAATGAGGTGCCCAAGTGCCACCCAAGGGAGTGCCAAGGGCTTTATGGCTTTTTGGGCAGCCACCTCCTGTCTGGAAGAGGGCAAACCAACGCCAGCACAAGGCATCAGCTGTAGTTGAAGGATGGGTCCTTCCCCCGGAGCTGTTTTCCTTGGCAGCGGGGCCGGCGGGGGCTGCGGTGTGGACTCGTGCAATTTCCTCAGGAAAGACCATAAATATTTCTGTCTCTGCAGATGGGGAGCGTTTGGAAGGAGATGGATGAATGAAAAGGGGGTTGGCAACGCCTCAGCGCCGGGGGGGACCTGCAGCTGTGGTTTCCACGACAGGAGCGGGCCGTGCTCTGCTCCACGCAGCCCCTCCGGCCCCAAATCCACAACTCTTCTGCACATTTTGGTGTCAGCACCGATGTGTTGGGTCACAGCACCCAGCCTGGCATGGGGCAGAGTACAGCACAGGGTTGCTTTGTCCCTGTATGAATGTTGTCACTGCAAAAGGGGACGAATTCACCAGGGAGCCGGTTTGGGGCTGCACCCTCTCCCCACACGCTCCTTGGTGGGACAGAGCCACGTTTTAGTGTCCCCCTTACTAAAAACTTTGCAATTTTGTTAAATACTGTTCTCTGCCTGGCTCCTGGTCCCACAGGAACATCCTCAATCCCACTCCAGAGCAGCAGGAACACGCTTTAACCGAACTAAGAGGGGTGAAGCACAAAGGGTTCAGGGACCAGATGATACCGAGACAGTCTGTGGTCAGGAGCACACCAGGAGAAAGGAAGTGAATGTGCAATTTTGGCCTGAAGTGAATTTTTATGGGCAAAATCTTTCAAACCCAAGGTTTGCTGAGAAATGTTGATCTCTGTTTAAGGAGCCAGTGGCTTTGGGCAATGCTACCAGAGGACTTCTCCTGGGTATCCACAAAGAAGCCCGTGGGGAGTTCTGGTGGCAGCTTCCAGAGGGGCCGTAATGAACCCGATGCCAGCATGTCTGAGGGGCTGATTAGGACAGAGAGATCCATGCAAGATAAGAATGAAGCTCTTTTCCAATATTTTTCTAAGTCCTTCTGCTTATTTTCCTTGCGGTTGACTTCACAGAATCCCAGAATAACTCAGCTGGCAGAGAGCTCGAGGGGGTCTCTCCTCCCAGCTCCTGCTCCAAGCAAGGTCACCCACGGGGTCAGAGTGGGTTGCTCATGGATTTATCCATGTGGGGATTGAAAAATCTCCACAGCATCTCTGGGCAAGCAGTTCCAGTGCCTGATATCCTCCTGGTGGGAGAGCTTTCCCTTGCAGGGAACAGGAACCTCTCCTGCTCCAGTCTGTGCCTCACCCACGGCGCTGACAAGGGCCTGGCTCTGGCTCCTGGGTGATCTCCTCAATCATCACAAGTTATTTACTGTAATACAGAATTCTGGAATGAGTTGGGATGGAGGGACCTTAAATCCCATCCAGTGCCATGGGCAGGGACACCTTCCACTGTCCCAGGCTGCTCCAAGCCCCAATGTCCAGCCTGGCCTTGGGCACTGCCAGGGATCCAGGGGCAGCCACAGCTTCTCTGGGAATTCCATCCCAGCCCCTCCTCACCCTCACAGGGAACAATTCCTGTCCAATATCCCATCCAAATCTCTCCTCTTTCAGTTTGAAAAGGTCATGAAATATCCAAAGGTCTTGAAATATCCATTTTTTTTCTCAAATCATCTCAATATAGACACACTAACACCAATTTAACCCTGAGCAGTGTCTGTTGGAATTTTCTATTTTCCATCTTGCTTTCTTTGCAGAACTACAACACACCCAGCTCTGAGTAGTTTGGGTACTGAGTAAGAAGTTAAAACCCCTCCAAACTCTTCCAAGATGAACTTGAGACAGATAAAACCCAAAGCTTTAAATCTTGCATTTGATGAAACATAAAATCCTCCACAAGAATTCATGAATGATCTCAGTGATAATAAACCCCGATGAACTTGAAAGAATGGAATGTGTGGCAGATAAATGCAATTAACCTCGGGGAATATGGATTCACTCTCTTCCATTAATCACCACGCTGGGTTTTGCTGAAAACCTGGAAAGAACACATCTCTGGATGCCACTTTTTATGGTTTTCCAGCGAGCATTAGAGCTGGGATCCTTCATTTCTCTGGTTAATCAGCACTGCTGGAGGGAGATAAATGTATTCCCAAATTAATGTGGTGTAGGCTTTTCCAGGGAATTGCAGTTTTCCAGAGGAATTTGCAAACACCCTCAGTTTTTCCCAATTCCTGAATCCTTGCCCCTGGCTCCCGTGCAGCCCCCAGGGATCCCAGCCCTGCCTCTGTGAGCTCCCAGAGGTGGGAATGTGCTGCAATTCCCTCTGTGAGCTCCCAGAGGTGGGAATGTGCTGCAATTCCCTCTGAGAGCTCCCAGAGGTGGGAATGTGCTGGATTCCCTCTGTGAGCTCCCAGAGGTGGGAATGTGCTGCGATTCTCCAGCGGTTTTGCGGAATGTTTTGTGCAAGAGCTGGTGAAGCCGAACCGTCAGTGCAGGGGGTGGTGTTGGAATGAGGCTCCCAACAGCCAGCTTGTCCTAAGAGGAGGAATCCTCTCATTTCCCGACATCCCAGACACCCGGTGGCTGTGCTGGAATGGCCACGGTTGGAGCTCGGGACGGAGCGAGCGGGCGCTGCTCCCTCTGGGACCAGGGCACACGAGCAGGATTTGTGGGAATTCTCCTCCTCTGTGGCAGGAAAAGCCAATTCAGGATGATTTAACAGCACTTCTGGAGAAGTGTGGTTGTACAAGACATGCTTTGGAACCAGAAGAATGCCTGAGGAAGAGCCAAACTTTCTCTCATTGTCACTGCGGGTGCTTCAGCTGAACTGGTTCTGTCCACACAGGATCAGCTTCCAGCTCCAAAAACCCTCCCAGCTGCAGCCAAACTGGAATCACTGGTCACAGAATCACGGAATGGTCTGTGCTGAGAGGGACCTCAAACATCTCATCCCACCCCCTGGACACCTCCCACTGTCTCAGGCTGCTCCAAGCCCCGTCCAGCCTGGCCTTGGGCACTGCCAGGGATCCAGGGGCAGCCAGAACTCCTCTGGGAATTCCATGCCAAGGCCAGCTCAGGGCTTTGAGGCAGTGTTTGCCCAAGTCTGGCGGATAAACGGCAAATTGCAACACGGCATCCAAAAAATGCAACAAAACCCCCCATGAACCAAACCCAGCAGACAATAATAGAAAAAGAATTTGCCTCTGAATTCCTTCTTCAGCAGGAATTTGGTTGCTAAACAGCATTGCTGAGAGGAAGGAATTGCTGTCTTGCCTCTCAAAAGTATTTCAGATTTCAAAGGGTCTTTCCCACTCCGGAATGAAAATAAAAGATGTTTCACAGCCTTTAAATTCCTTAGAGACCCCCAAATCCTTTCTTGTGTCAGATCTTACACACTCAGAGAGACCCTGCAGGGTCTCCCTCTCTGCCACAGCTCTGCATCACCAATACAAAGGTGGAGTTCTCATTCCCTGCAAATTTTTATCCCACTGAGCTCCCTCTCCCACTTTCCTCAGCTTCCACATGATTCAAGGACTTTATTTGCTTGGTCTTCTAAAGGCCTTTGGAGCTGAGGAGCAACTCTTGATACTCACAATGAGCCTTACAAGAATCCTTTTGAACTGAGACAAAGAGAGCAATTGCTCGTGGAAAGGACAGGCACAGCCAGGGGAGCAAGGGGGAGGCAAGGCTGGACTGGTTCAATTTGGAAATTCAGACCAAAGCTTTGACATTTCAAGCAAGAGACTCGTTTCCCTCATAGCTCGGCATCACTGATGTGATGGAGAAACCACGCTGAGACCACTGTGGAGGGGAAGTTTTAACTCAGAGCAGGATTTCTGTTCTGGTCCTGGAGTCCCCTGGGAGCTGGGGGAGGAGGAGATGCTCAAACACCAGGGAATGAGCAGGGGCAGCCCAGCCTGCAGCAGGGTAGATGCTTCGGGGTAGATGCAGTCTGAAGAGACACTAACTGTTAAAATAAACAGCTGAAACAGCCAATTATTCCAAAACTTGGCCAAAATAGTCCAAATTCTTGGCCAGGATTGGTCAGGCTTCTACAGAGTGGCAGAAAGCATCTAAGAACAAGACATTCCTGTGCCTGTCAGGGCACTGATCTGAAACACGTGGGTGCCAGAAAGCTTCAAAAGCAGGGCACCAGGATGTTTTACCTGGGAAAAAGGATATTTTGTCCTGTTTTCCAATACAGCTGAGGCATTATGCCTTAATAACACTCAATCACTGCCATGCCCCTAAGGAGATGTGCACTGTGCATTAAATTATATCAAAGCAAATAATTGTGAGAGTGAAGAAGGCAGGAACCAGGTGCTGTTTCTGTGCCAACATCCCCTGACTTGTGGCACCTGGGAGGGCTCCAGAGGACCTGGATGTGGTCCAGGAGGTGCAACTCCTTTATCTGGACACTGCAGGATGGGTGCAGAGCCCTCCCACTCCCCAGGGCTCAGGGATGGTGCAGGTTTGGGGCTGTGACCCTCGAAGCACACACCGAGCCAGGTTTGGGCCTGACTCTCTCGCTGAGGATGAGTTTAATGGGGAATTCCAATTAAAACAGGCTCTGGAAAGTTTGGTTTCCCCTTTCCCCACCACGACCAGACACCAGTGAGCTTCACCCCACCCATTCCAGCCCGGCGGGGACAGAGGCAGGACCCCCCTGTACCTGTTGCCTTCTCGGGGTTGTTGCACATGAAGCACTGCCAGGCTCCTGCCTCCTCGCTGTAGCCGAATAAATCGAAGAACCTCACTTCCTCCAGGTGCATCTGAACGTTCTCCAGGTCCTGGGGCAGGAGGGGAGAAACCAAACCCGTGAGGTGAAGCTCTGCCCAGCCACCTGCTGGGAGCCCCACATCCAGAGGGACACAGAGGATCCTTTCCACGTCTCCTGCAGAGGGACAAGGGGCCCGGGCCATGTGCTGAGCAGGACGGGTTTGTGTCCCCAGCAGCAGCAGCAGCTGATCCTAAATGATGGATTAGGGAGGCAGGGGATGCTCTGGGATTTGTTTTTCCTCTTCCATGCCTCTGTCAGCAGCCAGGCCCGGCACTTTTCCCGACAGCTGAAGCACCTTGGAGCTCGAGTGTGATATGATTCCATGATTCCATGACCCCAGCCCCCTCTCAGGGGTGTTTCAGTGCCCCAGAAGGGTCTCTGCTGACACCCTGCAGCGCTGGGCACTCCCTGCTGTCCCCTGGGATCCCCAGCAGGGCAGAGTGACCAGCCAGGGCAGTGGCACTGTGTACCCACAGATGAGCACCTGGCTTGCTCACAGAACACCCCTGAGTGTGGGAAAGGCAGAGGATTCTCACTGCGAGGTGATTCACGCCAAAACCCAGCGTGTTTCAAACCCCGCGGTTTAACTGAACACCAGGCTGTGAGCTCACACCTAAACAAACCTCGGTGCTCAGTACCAGCAGCCAAACCCCTCCCTGCGGACACCGAGGGCACTGCCAGCCCTCAGAACCCCTCCCATGGACTGGTGTGGGGTCTCACAGCTCCCAACGCCGCCCCACAGCCCAAGGAAAACACGGATTTAGGCAGCAACCACACCCTCAGAGCTTTGCTTCCTGCAATAATGTTAACAAATACAATATTTTTGTCGAATCATTTACAATCTTTGAAGTCCTGTTAGCAACGGGAAGAACTTCTGAGGTGACAAATTCCCATTATGGCAGAGTTGAGGTAAGTAAGGACTAGGTCATGCAGGGAACGTTCCAGGCAGATTTTTTTGAAATGCAAAAGCTAAAGAAACCCTTCTTCATGGCAGTCCTAGTCCTCATTCCCAGAAAACTGAATGGAAATTGCACTAGAAACAAACTCAGGTTCTCAGTAGCAAACAAAACCAGAGCAAACTCTGGTTCTGTATCAATGAACAAAACCAAAACAGAAAGTAACTCCAGCAGCAAACAGCAGGGTCCAAGGCTGGACCCTGCAGCAGCTCAGATGTGTTCCAGCTGTTCCAGCTGTTCCAGCTGTCCCCCTGTCCTCAGCCTCCCAGGGCTGTTGGGCAATCGCAGCTCCCGGAGCTCCCCGACTCCAAGCGCCGCTGGATTCCCCCACGCAGCAGAGACCAGGATCTCCCTTCCCAGCTCTGCTATTTTGGGAACTCTGAGATATTGTCATGGAGTGATGAAAGCTCCCAGAATAGGCCAGACTCCCGTGGCTGAGCGCTACCAGGCTTGTGCAAGCCCTGATTTGAGGGTGCTGGGCTGTCCTGCAGCCTGTGTGTGCCTGGTGCCCACAGAGGAATCCTCTGCCCTGAGCCCCTTATTCCCCCCAAACCCTTCACACTGCACCAGCTCTGACTTTGGAGCTTGCCAGGGACTCAAGTTAAGCCCGTGCTGAGCAGCAAAGCTGCTCTAATGCCTCTGGATGAGCCAGGCCTGGATTTCAGCAGCAGCTCAAATTCTTAGCACAGCTCCTCTGTGTGGGAGGAAAACTGGCCCCAAAGCTGCTCTCAGATGTGGGGGTTCCCACTCCTCTGAGCCCCAGAAAGAGTTCCCACTTCATCACCACATTATCCTGGGAGTTCAGAAGGTGTTCCTAACAAAACCCTGGGGTTTAAATCAGCCATAACCTTAGCAATTTAATCTTATTCCACCAGACATCTTCATGCCCACAATATTCCAAGAAAGAGCGTTGTAAAATCACATCTGACAACCCATTTCATCCAACTGAGCTGGATGGAGATGCTCAGGAATAAACAGATATTTGTTTCCCAATCCTACAGTGGCCTTTTCCAAGGGAGCTGATTAATAGCCTGAAAACAGCATCCACTGAAATCCCAGAGACAGTGAAGAAAGAGCTTTGGGCTGTAATCCCTTCACCTGCTGGGGGTAACTAATGGCACATGTGCAATTCCACAAAATCCAGGGCTGTGTTTCACTGGGTGAACTTCCAAGGGCTGCCCAACAGCCCCCAGCAGCAGCTAAGCTGAGTCTAAAGATTGAAACTGAGAGCAGGGCAAACCCCACGTGCAGCATCCCCGGTTTTTCATGACGTGGATCAGGTCACGTGTAGGGTGGAGAACAATCCTGGGGACCTTTCAAAGCACAGCACAAAACGTCCCTGAGGGCCCTCTGCAGAGCAAAGCCTCGCTGGGGTTATTGCAAAGGTTCCAAAATGCAGGGCAAATTCTGCTCTTCTCATTTGTGAGGGAAATAAGGCCTCACCTTTGGGTGTGGGAACGTGGACTGGATCATGGCGCTCTCGAAGCTGTGCGTCCCCTTGAGCTGCGTCTTCTCCCACAGGGCCTTGAGCACTTGCACAGAGTCGCTTTGTGTGGACAGAGGTTCTGCAAACAGGCTCTAAAGGAAACACTGGAAATCATTTCAGGCCTTTTTTCACCTGGCCATTACCAAAGAGCATCTTGTCCTCACGGTGGGACAGCCACGAGAACAGTCAGGGGTGAGTCCAGCTCTCCGTGAGGAGTTCCAATGGATCAATAGGCTCACAGCTGGGTACCACATCAAATATCTCATTTCCCTCGGGGTTTTGGAAGTTTATTGCACATCCCACGTCTCTGAGGTCTGTGGCTCACCGAGCATTGTCCTCCAATGAGCACTGCACAACCTGGGTTTGTACTGAAATGTTAATTTATCACCGCATGAGCAGCGCTGGCCTCTGTGAGCCAGCCTGGGTGAGGTGCATCCCTCTGGAAAAACCTGGAATTTCCAGCCAGGGGGAGGAGATGCTTCACACCCCTGTGGGTTTGTGTGAGTTTGTTTGGAGCTCCCTCAGCTCTTGGTCCTTGCACAGCAAGGGCAGAGTTTGTGAGTGCACTGGACAGAGAGTGGGATGGAATACAGGAGGGGAAACTCCCCAGGACATTCCCAACACAGAGCACAGGAGGTTTCAGAGCCTGGACACTCACAGGGCAAGATGAAACCTTGCTGGGGTGGGTGCTGTCACCTCCAGAGCTCCCTGAGCTGAAGGACAGTGAGGATCCAGCCTTCCACCACCATGAATGACCCTGGTGTTTCAACAGCACCGAAATCTTTCTTCCATCAGCTGCTCCCAAGCCAGTGGCACGGGAACACTGTGGCTGAGAGAACATTTCTGCCTCTCCTGTACCTCCTACGTGATCTTTCAATTAAAGAATGTGTCTGCACGCAGGGGCCAAGCTAAGAGTGAGCAAACAAATCTGATTTTCCGTACTGCAGCTATTTGATTTCACAACGTGGGCAACGTCCTTCGGACGTGGAATTCCTGGATGGACTTTCTGTCTCCTCTTTCTGAGCAAACCCATCCAGCCTAATCCTGCTGCCCTGCACTAATAATTTCCCAATTTCCATCCAAGGGTTTTGAAACACGGTAGAACTCTCCATTAATTTAAAAAAAAAAAAAAAAAAGTGAAAAAAAAAGTTCTTGAAAAGTGTTTATTTCTAGGAAAACACAGGGGGCAGAGCGATTTAGGCTGTTACATCCACAGCATCCCTCCCTGGGTTACACTCTGGATAAACCCTGGGTGTTTCCAAGGCTGCCTTAGGATGGGAGGAACTGCAGTGAAACTGCAGTTCCTCCCATCCTAAGGCAGCCTTGGAAACAGAGGAACTGCTCCACATTGTATTTTAACTCAATTTGTAATTTAACTGCTTCACATTGTATTTTAACTCAAACTGAAACAGAGGAACTGCTCCACATTGTATTTTAACTCAATTTGTAATTTAACTGCTCCACATTGTATTTTAACTCAAACCCCACCCGTTTCATCCCGAAGTGTGAATGTGGGGTTTTCTCGTAGTTTCACACTATTTGTAACCTGTTAGGAAATTCCACGCGTCCAAACACTGGGCTGTACTTGGGAACAGCGTTAAACGTGGGGAAATCACTTTAGGGCTGGCAGAACAGCCCCCTGGGCGGATTTACAGATCCTGCTCACAGTCAAACCCCAAGTGGGTTCTGCTCCTGCAGCCTCGGGGTTGGTGCTGCTCCCCTAAAATCCACTGCCAACTCCTGGCTGCTTCCAAGGCACCTGGGACTTGCTGGGAGTTTTGCCTGAATGAGGACAATATGGTTTGGTCCCACTTTTTTACCCCCAGACTTTGTAATTTCCCCAGCCAGTTTGAATTTGGGGCATTTAACAGAAATATAAAAACTTACAAAGCACAACATCACTTCAGCCCCGTCAAATGACTTCCTGAAGGACCACAAGGGTCACAAATCACTGTGAATTAAAGGTGTATTTAATGAGTTTAACCATGAAACATTCTTCTCCAAGTGCCACATGCTCAGCCCAGGGCTGGCCCTGCTTTGTGTGGCCCTCACCTGCTGGAACAGGAACATGATGTGGAGCCAGAGTGGAGGCTGCTGGCTCACCAGGGTGAAGCTGGACTTGCTGTACAGGCAGTAGTGGCCCTTCAGGGGACAGCTGAAGGACAGCTTTGCCACACAGCTTCCAACAGTGTCTGCAAAGAAATGCACAGAGTGTTAAAATCAGCTACAAACCACAGAGAAAACTCAGTGCCCGTGAGCAGGGTGCCAGAGCCACAGGGGCAAACATTCCCACTCTGGAGATCTGGGACTCTCCTGCAGGTCAGCAGGGCACTGATGTGTCTGCACCCTTAAAGGAGGAGAGAAATTCAGTATTCAGTGCTTCAGATCTTCCCCAGTAACCCTTTAGTGCCAAATGCATGAGGGGCAGCACAGCCCAGCCTGGCTGCTCATTGTCTTTGTGCTTTCTCGTGTGTTTGGGATATCAAACCCTCAGATCCATCAAAACTGTGCATGTCTTATCCTTATTTAAAGGGTTTGTTGGAAAACCCCTGCCCATCAGGCCCCAGCCACGAGGGGCTGACACCTGTGGGATCCCTGCTGAGGTGATGGTTTCAACTGGAAATGAAGCCCTTGAGATGCACAATTCTGTTTTTACTAAATATTATAGATCGTGGAATGGTTTGGGTTGGAAGGACCTCAAAGCCCACCCAGTGCCACCCCTGCCATGGGCAGGGACACCTCCCACTGTCCCAGGCTGCTCCAAGCCCTGTCCAGCCTGGCCTTGGACACTGCCAGGGATCCAGAGGCCTCCCCACCCTCCCAGGGAACAATTCCTTCCCAATATCCCATCCATCCCTGCCCTCTGTCCACGTGAAGCCATTTCCTCAGCAAACTCCAACAGCTTTGTCAAAGGATGATAAAATGGTTTCCCCCTGCCAGCTTCTGGAGGGTTTGCCCCCAGCCTCACAGCCATCTGCCCTCTCTGCAGCATTTCTGGCACATTCCAGCAGCCCACTTTTAGATTTTCTGCATTTTCAGAGGCAGTCTGACCACTGACACTTTGTTCTAGTGACACATCCTTTTGTACCCCTGGTAAACTCATTCCTCACATGTCTCACTTTGACACGAAATACTGCATTTATTACATTTCCCTCCTATGCATTCACATCTTGATTAGATGGAAAACGTTAAAAACAAGCATTTCTGGCTGGTCTGCTGCTGGCCACACAGGCTGCCTCTGCTCTCAGCCTCTCCTTGTCAGGAGATCCAGAAACCGTCTCTGCTTAGTCACGTTTGCTCAAAAGTCACAGCTCGTTTTTCCAGTTAGGAGATTTTCTCTGAGCGTTTTATTCCTTGCCCCTTCTCCCCACGGTGACTCACCAGGACAGCACAGGACTGAGTCACATCCCTGCACAGCTGGCCCGTGTCAGCCTTCCCACTGCTCCCTCTGACCATGGCCATGGGCAACACACTCAGCCCAGCAGGGAAAAATGGGGCATAAATCCTCTTCTCTTGGATTCATGGCATAAATTTACACACTTGGATTCATGGCATAAAATCCACACACTTGGATTCATGGCATAAAATCCATACATTTGGATTCATGGCATAAATCCTTTTCTCTTGGATTCATGGTGTAAAATCCACACACTTGGATTCATGGCATAAATCCTCTTCTCTTGGATTCATGGCATAAATCTACACATGTGGATTCATANGGATTCATGGCATAAATCCTCTTCTCTTGGATTCATGGCATAAAATGCACACACTTGGATTCATGGCATAAATTCACACATTTGGATTCATGGCATAAAATCCACACACTTGGATTCATGGCATAAATTCACACACTTGGATTCATGGCATAAATCCTTTTCTCTTGGATTAGTGGCATAAAATCCACACACTTGGATTCATGGCATAAATTTACACATTTGGATTCATGGCATAAATCCTCTTCTCTTGGATTCATGGCATAAATTTGGATTCATGGTATAAAATCCACACACTTGGACCACTGGCTATGGGGAAAACTTGAGTTTAATTACCCAAACCTACTGGTTCTTACCCAAACCTGCCAGTGCTCGTGGTCAATATAACAGAGGGGGTTGGGAAGCCAAAGGGGGTCATTAGAGCCACCCTAAGTCCTGGGGCACATGAAAGCACACAAGGATGTTTCCAAGGAGGCTGTTGAGAGATGCTTCTATCCAAACTGCATACCCCTCAGAGACGCTAAAAAACCTTCACTCGATGAACTCAACCAGGAATCCAGGCTTGGCCTGGGGCCATGTGTGTGAAAAGTTGCTGTTTCATGATGGGAAATGGCTCTTAGCTAAAAGTGACCCTAAACCCTGGTGAAGAGGAGCAGGCAGTCCATCTTCCCTCTTCCCTGGAACACAGGCACTGTCCTTGCAGGTACAAACATATGGATTGACAAGAAACCTGGGAGCAGGAGGGGCTGAGAAAAGGCACCCAGGTGGGATCATGTCTGATGGGCTGTGAAGGACACTCCTGAGCACTGCAGGCTGAAAAATGACAAAGGATCTATGGAGAGACAGGAGCTCCTGAGGAAGTGCTGAGCAAGGTTTTGTGGGTGCCCCTGAGGAGCACACGGAGGCCGAGGACACGTGCCAAAATCAACGTCAGCCCCAGAGCAGAGCCCTTGCTGGCTGAGCAGAACGTTCCTGGAAAACTGCAGCGTTCATTTGTCACTACCCACTGCAGAAAGCTCCTTCCCAGACAATCTCCCAGCCTCTGGAATGAGCTGAGCCATCACTCAGGGCTGTTGGGCTGTGTTTGATGTGCCAATTTGGCGCTGGCTGATAAGAAGCCCACGTTTGCTACGTGCATTTTTCAGCAGCTTGCAGTGAACTACCAGGTTCCACTTAGGGAATATCAGTTATTCCAATGGCAGCACAATCATGGAATCATGGAGTGGCTTGGGTGGGAAGGGACCTTAAAGATCATCTCATTTCACCCCCTGCCATGGGCAGGGACACCTTCCACTGTCCCAGGCTGCTCCAAGCCCCAATGTCCAGCCTGGCCTTGGACACTGCCAGGGCTCCAGGGGCAGCCACAGCTTCTCTGGGCACCCTGGGCCAGCCCCTCCCCACCTTCACAGCCAGGAATTCCTTCCCAATATCCCATCCATCCCTGCCCTCTGGCAGTTTAAGACCATTTCCCCCTGTCCTTTCATTATCTGCCCAGTTCTCCTCCTTCCTCAGCCGGGCTTGGCTTGGCAGGAGCGTCCAAGTACCACAAGGAAAGGATTTTAAAAGGTGAGAGCACGTGAAGAGCACCACAAACCCACCCCACACAAGCCACCAAAAGCCCCAGGGGACTGATCAGGACCCCAAGGAAACGCTCCTCCAGTCAAGGAACATTTCTCAGCCCATCCCTTGGCGAGTCTCTGCCTTCCAGCAAAGGATAAGCAACAACTCGTTTCTGCTGCAGGAAACAAGGGGATGTATGTTGCAATTTTAAAGTTCACAACTGAGTGGCTGTGCCTGGGGAGAAGGAACAAAATACAACCAGAAGAATGTCAGTAGAGCTGTTAATTGTTACCTATTCCAGCTCCCCATGCTGGGCTAAACCAGGAGGGTACAGAGCCACTGGCTCTGGGAACAATTAATGCATTATTTGATTTACATCGGTAATCCTTTACTACTAAATGAAATCTGTTAATAGGAGTAAAAGTATGCTCATAAATTTCCTAAATAGAATCAAACCCACACATAAACATGGAACCAATAAGAAATGGATGCAACTTTTTAAATTTTGGGTTTAAGGTTTTTCAGCTTCCTCAGTTCCCTTTGCCTGACCCCTTCAGTTTGGGTTACAGAAAGTATGCAAACAATAAACACGTTTATGGGAGGAGAGGGCAACTTTTAAAGCAAGCAGCTCCAAGAAATGCTGTTTTACATTGTTTTTAACACTACTAACTTTGTGTGCAGGGCATAACTCAGTCCCAAGGCTTCACCTCCACCGAGTTACACCAACAGTAACAGAGAAGGCAGGGCTGTAACGGGGGGTGGACACCAACAACGAGGCACTCAGCACAGACCCCACACCCAAGGGGCAAATCCAGAGGCTCAGAAGTCATAAAATCATCACAGGATCACTGAGTTAGAAGGGCCCTAAAGCTCATCCTGTTCTACCCCCGCTTCCTTCCCCTAGACCAGGCTGCTCCAAGCCCCATCCAAGTCCTCTGGCTGATGCCACCAGCCAGCAGGAGTGTCCCAGCTGCCAGGTAAAGCCCACCTGGAGGGCAGCCTGTTCCCAGGGCTGCTCCCAGGGCAGTGGGAAGCTCCCAGGATGTGTTCCAGCTGTGTGAGGGCAGCCAGTGAAGAGCTGGTCACGTTCCCAACACCCTCCCTGCGGCACCGGGAATTCCTCCGTAGCCTGACAACGTGGCTCACCAGGAGCACGGTGGCCATCCTGAGTGGTGGCACTCCCATCCCCAGTGCCTCCCTCACGTCTGGGATGCATTTGGAACGCCAGTCCCGCAGGGTGAAATGGCAGCTCACGTTTGCTGTGACCCAGCAGAGCAGCGCTGCTCCCCGCGATCGCTCTCCCGAGCCTCCCCGGCTTGGTGATCCCGCTGAAGGACCCGAGGCCCATCTGTTCCCAATCAGGCCTGGCTGCTGGAATGCTGGAATTTATCAGGCCGGAGCAGGGGTGAGCACTGCAGGGGAGCAACGAGCTTTTCCATCCACGCCGGCATCTGGTCCCCATTACCCCTCGGTACGGCATAAAACATAACAACAACCGCACGGAGGGCCAGCACGCTGCAACCTGCTCCCCCTGCCGCTCCTCCTCCTGCAGCCCTCTGCCAGCAGGCCCACGGAACGTTTGCTGGGTGGATTTCCTCCTGCATGGCACCGAGGAGCCAGGAGGGGCTGCTGGAAAAGGGTTCTGATATTTCTCGCTGGGTGTCGTTGAACGCGGCCTCGGTGAGCGAGGTGGGGACGGTTCCAGGCTCTCCCGAGGGCTCTGTCCTTCCAAAAGCAGGCTGGACACGGCAAATCCTTCAGCATCCTTGACACACAGATATTATCAAATGCTTTCTTTCCAGCAGCTCACTCGAAGCTCTGAGCCCTGGGCATTAATGACAGCTTTTTCATCCAAATCACCTAAAGATCAAGCAGAGCTAGAGTGGAAAACAAGGACCTGCCCTTGTTATAACCAAACCCAGCAGCTGCACAGGCTCGTGTCTGGGAATCATCTGCCCCCAGCCACTCCCAAGGGCAGGATACATGTGGCCATGGCTCTGAGGCACCATTCTGGCAGTGATGCCTTGAGATTTAGCTTTTATATTCTGTATTTCCTGCTGTAAACCCCTGCAGTGTCTCCCAGCCTGCTGCTGCTGCTCTCTCATGCTCAGACAGACACAACAAAGTCTCTCTGGGTTTGCTGTCCAAGGACACCCAGACCCAAAATGTGTGAACCAGCATCTTGGAGAAGGGGGGCTGAGCTTAGAGAACTCACATCATTAGCTAAAGTTTTAATTGGTGAATTGATGCTGATATGCAAATGGACCAAACCTATAAAAGGGTGAAGAACTCGTGACTTGTCCATCTCAGGGTCCATTTTGGCAGCAGCCTCTGGGCTCCCCAGGATGCACCTTTGAAGGCCCTTCAAATAACTATCCCCTTTATTCCCTTACTCCTGTCCAGTCTCTGTTTCTGGGTAGCCACTTCAGGCACCAGCAGGTCTGGGATATGAGGAGAGGGAATCAGAAATCCTGCAGGGCTCAAGGTGGGAGCAGCAAGGCTGTGGCAGGTGGGGGCTGCAGAGGCTCCAGAGCTCCATGCAGGAATCAGGGGCTGTGCCAGGAAAACCTGAGTGGACTCAATCCCAGCTGGAGGCTGTGGCTGTCCCAAAACCAGCACTGGCAGGTCCTGACACCAACAACCACAGAATCATCCCAGAACCTGGGAGTGGTTTGGGTTGGAGGGGCCTGGGCTGCTGCCATCAGCGAGATCCTGGAGGTACCAGGGAGATAAAGGATCCCAACCCATCCAAAAAAATATGGGCTGAGGAAAACTGCTGAACTCCCTGAAAACTGAAGAGCCTGACAAATATGGTGGCTCATTTTTTGTCTTTTTTTTTTGAGGAAAAGATCCCCAGAATTAAGAGGCTTAAAGTGATGAACATGATGTAAAAAAATGCCTCAAGTTGCTTCAGGTATGTCAGAGATGTGGGTCAGGGCACAGAGCTTCAAACTAAGCAGGAACTGAATCAATAAATGGATTTTTGTGGGTTTGGGTTTCTCCATTCTGCCCCAGCTCAAATCCCCTCTCTGACTGCAGTGCTATTCCAGAAAAATTCCCTCATGCACGTGAGTCTGGTGCTTCAGCTCAGTGAAACACCCCCAGCTTAGCCCTTTTCTTTAGGATAAAACCTCCTGGCCACCAGCCCAGTCCTAGCCCTGCTCCTGCTGTAGGATCATCACCCAATTCACAGCTCTCCCCTGCCCAAGGCACAGCCAGCCAAAAATAGGAAATATCAAACAACAGAGCTGACATGGCAATTTTTCAAGGTCTCTGTGAGGCATCTTCAAACTGTCACAGACAGTTCATGGATCCACCCTGACACCTCCTAACCTGCAGCCCTTCCCAGCTGTAAAATCTGACACTCCAGTTAATACTGCATCCATTTGGACATGGAATAGAAATTGAAGGAGCTTATGAGTCAACAAGGAGCCTGCAAATCACACCCTGTAAAGCAAAAGGACTCTGTGAGGGGTAAGACCTACACAGCAAACATCTGACCCAAGAGCAAAAAAGCCAATTTGCAAATCAGAGGCAATTTAACAGAGCAGAGGTGCCTATTTTGTGTATTTTGAACTCAACTCTGACAACTTCACTGCGTGTTCTGCAGCACCTGGATCAGGGCAGACACTCAGTTAATCCTCCCAGTCACTGGTGATATTGCAAATCTCTTTCCCAGGCTGCAGAGCCCATTTATCTCCACGTGGAGGTCTCTGATTTCCTGCAGCCACTCTCCTTTATCCTTCAAATTGAGGCTCTAATTAATGCAGGCAATCCCAGAATGGTTTGGGGTGGAAGGGACCTCTCAGACCCCCCAGGCCCTGAGCAGGGATCACCTTCCCCTGTGTCATTAGTGCCAGATCTGAGGGGTCCTGCAGGAGAATTGGGACATTCCCAAGGTTCTGTCCTCACCTTTACATCCCTTTTGGAGCTGCCCTCCAGTTTGGGGTTAAGCAATGAGGAACTCACCCCATTCCCAGACAGGCTGCCCCAGGTCAGACACCACCACCAGAAACACAAGCAGGGGTTGGAATTTGGGTTAAGAGAGCAGAATTTGGCTCATCATCCCTTGGAAATTCTTCTCACTGCCACGAACACCCTGCTGACCCCCCAGAGCTGCCACCTGAAATCCCAGGAAAGGCCTGAGCAGGGAAAGGAAAGGTTGGGAAACGTGGGCTGCCCTGGTTTGCTCAGCACAGGGCTCTTGCAACACATTCTGCCAATATTTCATTCAAATACTCTGTGTCACCAGGGCTTGCTCTGAAGTTCTTATCTTTTCATATCTTCCACATTAAATTTGCAGTTCAGACTCCCACACAGCCAACAGAAAATCAGCCAACTATGTTTATTAATATTTTCTAATCTTGTTTTTTCTCTTCTAAACACGTTGGTGAAATGTAAAACACGCCTTTGAGTGGGCCCTGTTAGAGTCTGGGGATCCCTGAAGTGCAATAACTGCAGGTTTTTGGAGAGGTTTCTGCAATATCTGAAATATTAACAGAGCTGTCCCCTGTGGAATGAGCTGGGCTGCATTTCTTCAACAGATTTAGAAGGAGTCCCATAAATCTCTGCTCTGCACATGTGTCCCTGCTCAAGGAATTTCCCTAGGAATGCTAGTTGAGGATTTTCAGGAAATTACAATAGTTTGAGTGAATTTAGAAATAGTCACATGCCTGGGATGTATCATAATAGGTATTGCAGAAAGGAAACTGAGCAATACATTAAAAAATATTCAATATATGGGATTTCATTAACATGGGGTCAGAGCACTCAGCACTTCAAAAGCCACGTTGTTCACTCTCATGTTTTCACTGGAATTTTATGGAACACAAGTTTTATCCTTAATTCTACCAAATAACTACCTCAACTACCAAACTTGGAATTTAAGGTATTTAGGAAATTCTTCAGAAGAATAAAATATTTATATAGCTTTGTATTTATTTATTTATCTTAAATATAGCTTTTAAAATATAGAGAGAGAAGGAATTATATCCCTTTTATGAGTGGAAACTGCTTTTCCACTTCTTGACCACTGACAAAGGAAAGAAATAAATCTTTTATCAACTTCAGTTGATGCTCGTTGGAGCTGAAGTGATATTGTACTAGGAGGTGATGTTTGAAGTGACTGAAAAATTAATTTAATAAATTAAATTTAATTTATTGAGGCAGCTGCTCTTTGGGATCAATATGGCCCAGGGAAGAGTTGGGCTGTGAAAGCTCATGGCCACCAGTGAGGGGTTGGATGCACCCAAATTCGCCTCAAAGGGAATAAGGAGGAGACACCCAACCCAACCCAACCCAATCACTTCAAAGAGGAGCAGATCACAGACCCACCAGGGATGAAAGCAGAAAACATTAAAGCACCCCAGGGATGGGTGAGATGGGATCCAACCCAACCCAACCCACCAGGGATCTCACCCTGCTGTGGCCTCAGGGGGTTTTGTGGTTGGAATGTGCCACCCTGAGGCTCCTGATCTTTGTTGTCACCATCCAGCTGATTTAATAACTTGATAATGAGGAAGGAGACCCAGATCTGCCCCAAACCAACCCAGCAGGAGCCTCAGGGATCAGCACAGGGCCCATGGCACCTGGACTGCCCAGCACACACCGATCCCTGATGTCTAACCCAGCTCCATCACTCCAGCCTGGAGCTGGGAATGTCCCCTTGCCCTGCCCAGAGGCTCTGCCACCCCTCAGGGCTCATTCCCTACCACATCCAACAGGAAATCTTCACAGGAGCCCTCATGGCAGCCTGGGAGAGGCAAGAGATGGGCAGTGTCCTTAAAGGAAATGGATCCTGGAAGGTTTCAAAAGATTCCATTTTTGGGAGAGATGCTGTTTTATAAAGCTGATGTTCCTCCCTGCCCATGGGGCCTGTGCTGGGGGGGTCTCTGCTGAGGGCAGTGTGGGAGTTAAAGTCATTGGAAAGGCTCATCCCACTTACCTTCGATCACACACTGGTCAGGGATGGGGATTCTCCTCCCCATCTCCATCACATATTCTTTCACTTTCCCCAGGTTTTCCTTCAAGTGCAGGTACAGCTTGTCCTGGCACTCCACAGGGCCCGTGGCTGCCTCTGCGCTTCCCTCCACGGCCCTTCCCGGGGTGGGCTCTGGCAGATTGGCTGCCTGTGGGTAATCAGCACTTTGGGGTGAGCCCAGGGAGTTCCCCACGTGCACTGCCTCGGGGTGGACCCCAAAAGGCCCTCTGTCGTGCTCCTGGCTGAGGTAGAGCTCGGAGAAGGAGATGCCAGCAGGGATGTCCCCGATCTCCTCGTCCGGGCCCCCCTCCGAGCTCACCCCCTTCATCCTCAGCGCGTGCAGGGCCAGGCTCTTGGACCTGCAGGGGAAGGAAGGAAGGGAAAACGGGTTTGGAATAGAGGCAGGGCACAAAAATCCCCCCCAAAACGTGCTCTGTGAGCTGCCTCAGAGAGCTCAGTGCGGGGCTCACCGAGCCAGGGGCAGGAACCTTCTGGGAAATCTGCGTTTCAAAAGCCAAGCTCAAGCCACAGCTTTAATAAGCGAGTGAAATGAAATAATATCCAAATGATATCCACATATCCCAACATCTGTCACAGGGGGAGCGAGGCAGCCCCTCTGCAAGGATCTCATAACCTTGGGGAGTGGCGTGGCTGCTTTATCAATCACATCATAAAAATGCCAACCAGCGCTGCACTGAGCCAGGCCCCAGCCTCCAGCTCCTCCTGCCCCAAATCTGACTGCTGGGGATGGAGGGAGCCTCTCTGGGAGCAAAGAGGGCAGAAATGACTGAAAGGGCAAATCCTGGAGCAGAAGGAGCAGAGCTCTATGTGGAGCTGTGGGGCAGGGACAGCCTGAGCATGTTGGGGGTGACGTTGCTGTCATTGGTAAATATTGTTATCAATAATGTGTTATCAATGTGATAACACCCCAGAGGAGCTCTCAGTACCTTTCTTTCTGTGATATCTCTGTACAATTGTTTTCCTGCCTCTTGTGCTGCTTTAAGGCACAGAGAGATAAAATGGGTTCCCCAGAGCAGCTGTGGCTGCCCCTGGATCCCTGGCAGTGTCCAAGGCCAGGCTGGATGGGGTTTGGAGCACCCTGGGACAGTGGGGGGTGTCCCTGCCCATGGCAGGGGTGGGATGGGATGGGTTTAAGATCCCTTCCAACCAAAACCATTCTGAGATTCTGGGATTTAGAAAGATTTTATCCAGCCTTTAAGCTCACACATGTAAAAATTGGTTAAAATTAGGTTTATGCTGCCTGTGGTTATCATGTGAGCAGACCAAACTCTCCATGTTTGGATAAAGTTTTATGACAAAACCGATCTCCCTGAACCCCTCACACATTTTCCAGAGCCATACCTGTTAAACCTCATATCCTTCCTCTCTTCTTTAGAGACCTGGCCCAGGCTGTATCTCCTCACTGAGCCAGGGGTGCTGTTGTCCACATTTATTTTCTCTTCAAAAGCCTGGATTTTAACTTGCAGCTTTTCATCTTCTTCACTGCCATTCACGACAGATTTTAAATCACCCAGTGGTACAGGACATTCTGCCTCAGGGTCGTTTTCCATCCTGAGGAAGCAGAAAGCAGAGGTTTAACCCTGGCACGTTGTGTTCATGGTGCTGACGCTGTGTTTCTGCCTGGGACTTGTCGTTTGGATCTGGTAAAATAATTATGTTTAAACAGAGATTCCCTGAGATCATTTTCAGGAACATCCTCTAGATCAGCCTCTCTGATGGATCAGAAACATTGGACATCTCTGACAGCCCTGGATTAGAAACTGCATGTGCTATATCTGCACAAGCAAATCACAACTCTTTCCCTGACAGGCAAAAGTTTTTCATCTGAACTCAAACCACTCTCTCAAAATTGCTAAACACTGACTTATTGCATTATTCTCACAAGGCAGAAGTCAAGCTATTTGCAGACTTTATAGAATTCTGTGGTTTTAAAGCTTTGACCAAAGTACATGCAGTTCTTCCCGAATTATTGCACTCTGAGAAAGAAAAGCATCTTTTAAAACTCGGGAAAAGTCCTGAGCAATGTGACTCCAGTTCAGCAAAGAGAAAATGAAGAGTTAAAATGAACTTGTAGGACTGCAGGACAAGTAGTTTTGTTTTGGATTTGTTCTGTTAGTCTTAAAATCACAGAATGGTGGAATCTTGGAGTGGTTTGGGTTGGAAAAGACCTTAAAGCTCATCCAGTGCCACCCCTGCCATGGGCAGAGACACCTTCCACTGTCCCAGTGTGCCCCAAACTCATCCAGCCTGGCCTTGGACACCCCCCAGGGATGGGCAGCCACAAGATATAACTTTTTAATGCAAAATTCAAAGGTAACTTCCAAATAAATTGAAGGGAAGCTGTTGATCTTACAGGACAAAAAGAAATCTGCTGGAAAAGACACTGCTGGTAAAAATGTGCTGGGTTCCCTCAAACAGCTCTGAAAATGGCTTTTTCTGGGTTCCTTCATCGCTCAGAGCCTGCACAGAGCCCCAGCTCCTCTCAGTATTTGGCCATTTGCTGGAAACCTGAATTCTGAGTATCTTTACTCTGCCTTGAAGATGCTGCAGCAGCAGCAGGACTGGGATTTCCTAGGAGGAGCATCTTCACTCCTTCCCCTCTCCCTCTCCTGCAGGGATGGATCTGCACGTTCCCATCTCACTCCTGCATCTCTGGAGTAACTGCACAAAACCCCATGGAGGCAGCACAAAGCACTCAGGAATCTCTTGGAGAATCAAGGGGGATTGGACAGCATTTACTTTTTAAACTCTACCCACAGCTCTAAAACAAGTTTGTTTTGCTTCTGGCCATTTCTTTGTTTGATTTTCTTTTTTTTTTTCCCCTGATGAGCAAACATCTGAATAGCTAAATCTGTAAAGCATGGATATATAAAACCACAAGTGAGGGGTTGAACACAGCCCTTCCAACGCAGCAGAGTCTCACAAGTCACGCTCGCAGTGGGGAAGCCCATTAAAAACTCCCCAAACTGCAGATTACCAATTGTAAAAAGCCAGATTTTTGAAAAAACAACCAGAAATGTGGCATCACAAAATGCACTTTTTCACTTGTTTTGATAAAGGCAGCTCAGGGTTTTTCTCAGGGGAGCTGGCAAGTTTTGCCTGGCTTTGTTTTTAATTTAAGCAAGATCTCATAATGGATTAACACCGAGGAGCACTTGAAGAATATTCTTCTGTAATAAAGAGCCTTGATGTGACCTTTCCTAACAAATCTTTCTGGGGATGTAGGACAAGATTTAATTTATTGGAAAGCAGTCACTCCACCACAGCTCCCAACACTGCTCCCATTGTGGGAGCTGAGCACGAAGGAAAACTCGTGTTCCCTGTGTAAATACAGGCAAAGCCTCGGGACACAGAGAGGGGATTGATGGACTGATGGGCTTTGGGAGTGACAGACCCCAACCAGGGAGCCCTGGTGATGTTTGGAATTAAAAATGGTGCTTCAAACAGCACCTCTTTGTCCAGCGTTCTCCTGCTGAGCTCCCGTGGCTTTGTGAAGGGAATACAAGGAAATACTTCCCCCAAAGAATCATAAAATCATTATGCTTGGAAAAGAAACGTGGATGAACCCTATTTTGCTTATGTGGAGCAGAAAAAAGTCACTCCTAGGGTGTGGAGGGTGGGCTCCTCAAGCCACCTCAACTCACTTTTGCCCCTGTTGGTGCCAGGATTTCCAAGTGGGAAGCAGAGGAACTCCAAACGCCCATCCCTGGGCACCACGAGCTCTCCTGGGCACCAGCCCTGTGCTCACATCAGCTCCTTGGGAAGCCACAAGCACAAACCCCACAGAGAAGCCTCAGGGAGGGCTCCATCCCAGCCCACTGGGATGCCTGGCAGCCCTTCCTGCTGGGCTGCCCTTCCAGCTCCACTCTGACCAGCCATTGTCTGCGCTCTTGGCAGCTGCAGTGCATTGCTGAGGCTGCTGAGCAGGGTCAGTTTACACCAAAGCTGTCTGCAAGAGGAGAAGGATGCACGAGCTCATGGAGAAGCCATAACAACAAAAACAGTGCCAGGCTGTGATGGCTCTGTGCTTTTAAATGCTCTGGACAAAAGCACCTCGATGTCTCAGCGTAAAGGACATTTCTCCAGAGCAGCAGCACCATTAGCACATTACCAGTGGGGTTCTCACGATGGGAAAAAGAACATCCCGAAGGGAGACTGATGAAAATACCCCTGGGATTGTGGCCAGGGCTTCAGCTCCGTGCACACGGAGGCCACAAGGATGGATCAGCTGCTTGTGGTTTGCTAAGGGAGAGAAAATCACCTCCTCAAACAGGATGGACAGGAAAGTTTGAAGAAGGCAGGTGGTGGAGAAAAGATCATGGAATTGTCAGCAGAATCCCAGACTGGTTTGGATTGGAGGGACCTTAAAGCCCATCCCATTCCAAATCCTGCCATGGGCAGGGACATTTTCCACTATTCCAGGCTGCTCCAAGCCCATCCAAGCTGGCCTTGGACACTTGCAGAGATCCAGGGGCAGCCACAGCTTCTCTGTGCCAGGGCCTCCCCACTCTCTGAGTGAAGAACTCAGAATTTAACCTAAATCCCTCCTCTTTCAGTGTAAAAGACAATTCCAAGCAGCCACAGCACTGCTGCAGCCCGTTGTGCTCAGTTCTTGCCCAGGACGAGGACTTTGACGCTTTCTTTCCCTTTAATTGACTACACTGTACCTCTAGGTTGGACAAGTCCATTAAAACCCTGTATATGTTCTTTAAAAGCCCCTCTGGGACTGAACAACTTGCAATTTTGGGACAGTAAGGAGCAGCAGAGCATGGCCTGGTTTTAATTAAGCTCCCCAGCCCCTGCATGTAAAATTCCCTGTGTCAAACAACACCAGGCCAGCCATGGCTCTGAAGAAATCAGCTTCTCCTTGTGTAAACACAGGAGTTTTGGCAGCAGTGGTTATAATCCAGGCACACAGTTTAAAATCCTGTTTTCCTTTCACAGCACAAACACTCTGGATTGCTGCTCTTTAGAAACCACTGCAGCTCAGTGACTGCAGCAGCTCCAGAGCTGAGAGGGCACTTCCATGTTCACATCTGGACTGGTCCCACTTCCCAAGAGTCAGAATCAACCCTGCTTAAATCAGCAGAGATCTCTCATTCAGCCTTGTCTGATTTAGCTGATACTCTGCTTGACACAGGCCTGAAATGTAAAACCAAATAGCTAAAAACTGTGAAAAAGCAGCATTTTGCTGTGATCTCTCATAGCTGTGTTGAGATAATGAAGGCACAGAGGGTTGGGGAGGGAATAAAATTTAAAATAAATAAATAAAATGAAGGAGCAGAGAGAGAAAAATCATCTGTGACCACACTCAGACAATGAAGCTTCTACTCTTCAGTCAGTCCTTAACAAAGTGAATTTTAGAGAGAAACAGCCAGATTTTGATGAAAACCTTGTTTTTAACTGTTTGGGTTTTTTTTAAGCAGCTCTAGAGATAATTGTTAAGCACAGAATATAATAAGGAATAGGAATATCACAGTATTTTAACAAATAAAGTCACTTTTCAACCATAAATGGAGGCACCACGATGGGTTGTGAATGCTGAGGGCTGGTTTCTGCTGAGATTCTGCCACCAGGTGAAGCTTGGACATTTCTCACAGCCTTGTAGTCACATGAGGGGCTCTATCTGGGTTCCTCTCCTTTTTCATTTTTACCTCTCTCCAGGACAATTAATTAATTAATTAACAATTAATTGTTTCTCCACTGACCTCAATGTTTTGGCTCCACCGCTCCCAGGCTGGCTCCAGGGCTCTCCTTTACCTTAGGAGTTTTCTGACACCTGTGTTCCATTTTTTCAAAGAATCACAGAATTCCTCTGTGCCCCCCTGACCTACTGCAGCACACACAACTCTAATTACAAGTCTCTCACTAATTACAAGTGGCTGCCACCATGTATTTAAATAACACCTCTACCCCTCACCGTGCCGAACACAACGCTTTAACCTTAGGATGCACAGCCAGAAGCAGCTCAGTGAGCAGAACATCTCGCTGGGGATGCTCCAGAAATTTTTTTTTCAGGCTGTTTTTTAGACAAATCTTCACCAGGGAGCTCCGCCAGCCATTGTCCTCATCACCCTCAGTGGGCATTTTCTAGAATAAACTCAACGATAACTGCGAGGCCGGACGTCGCGGATTTATTTTTAACTGAGGCATTTTTGCTTGCTTAAGTCTACTTTATCTGGGGCATGGCTTCATGGCAATGGGAATGGATTTAATGGGAATTTTGCTGCCTCACAGAGCCCTGAGTGAGAGTTTCTAGAGTGAATGTGCTGTTTTGTGCTTTAGTAGGTGGTTTCCCTCCTAAAAGCTGACTTGAGGTTCTTTCAGAATCATGGAGTCGTTTAGGTTGGAGAAGACCTTTTACAATCATCAAGTCCAACCGCCAACCCAGCACTGCCAAGGCCGCTGCTAAACCGCGTCCCTAAGCACCACGTCGACATTTCTGTTAAATACCTCCAGGGACGGTGACTCAACCACAGTGACTTTCACTGGGCAGCCTGTTCCAGTGCCTGGCAATCCTTTCTGTAAAGAAATGTTTTGTCAGACCAGCGGTACCTGGCTCCCGCGGCGCCGGCGGCGTCGAGCTGCCGCACGAGCAGCTTGGCGATGGCAGAGAAGCTGTTGCTCATGCGATAAATATCCCTGCTCTGGGAGCCCAGGATGCTCGAGAAGGTGTCGGTGAGGCTCTTGATCTCCAGCAGGAGGATGTGGTGAAAGGAGTGCTCCATGTTGGCCAGCTGGTTCACCAGATAGAGCAGGGACGTTCTGGCTCGCTCCTGGGCAGCGGGAGGAGATAAGGACAGGGCTGAATTCGGGAATTCATTGTGGGCTGCTGTGAGGGGTTTGTGTGTGGGACTGAGTCACTGTCCCCAGGGAACAGTGCCTGCCCCACGATGACAAAGAGGCAGCTGCCTCTGTTTATTTGTGGTTACACTCAAGTGACTTTTGTTCCTCTCAGTGTTACCTAACCCAGCCTAACCCAGGACATCTTGTCTCCTCCTCAGACCTCGAGCCAGGTCCCTGAAGGCTCTTTAAAGGCCCTACATTGTTCTGGGTTGGTAGATCAGCCTGGCTCAGTGATCAGGGCACCAGCAGCACCAAGCTCCCCTTTCACCTGTGATGAGTCTGGCTCAGCTACTCCATAAAACCAGAGAATGGTTTAGAAGGGACCTCAGAGATCACCCAGTCCCACCCCTGCCATGGGCAGGGACACCTTCCATAGACCAGGCTGCTTCAAGCCCCACAAATACCTTCAGGAATGGGGAACATCCAGCCCAGATCTGAACATCTCCAGATTAGGGCTCCTCTGTTATAGCTGTCCTAATTAAATTGGGTTCCAGAGTCCTAAAAACACCCAAGTGGGAAAAGCAGTGGAAAAACCAGCCATTAACTCAGGAACTCCCCCCAGATCCTTCACTGGGGTAACTGGGCATGGCCCCACTCAGGGAAGCCCACTTGGTCCTCAGCAGATGGACACAGAAACTGGGAGGTGTTTGGATTTCAGGGCCTGTGCTGAAACACAAACAAAGGCAAAAATAAACAGTTTTCTTCTTCCCAAGGGCCAGCAGGGAGCTCATGTGCCACGCACGTGCTCCAGGCTCTGCAGGGTCCCAGCCCTGTTTCCTCCTCTCTTCTGGGACCTCGTAATCAGAGAGCAAAAATTGCTGAAAGTTTGATTCCAAATCCAGCTGGGCCATTAAAATACCCTTTTGGGCACTCTGGCAGGACACAGCCTGAGCATCACGGGCGAGGCTTTTTGGGAAGAGCAAGTCAACAAAACTCAAGGAAAAGCGGCCTCTACTGCACCGTGCCACGACAGAGAGACATGGCAAGAGAGGATCAGACAAATTGCATCCCCTCAGCCATATGGGGGAAACTCCAGCTACACCCTGGATGTGACGAAGGAGCTTTCTCCTCAGTGGCTCGAGCGATGCTGACTCTTTGGTGCACAGTCGCTCATTTATTTGAAAGCCGATCCTCCCTCCAAGAGATAAACACAGGCTCAATTAACATTTAAAACACATTTTTGTTTTCTAAACAAACTGTGCAGCAGACTAAATGGAGGAGCAGTTCTGACCGTTTTCCTGTCACTTTGATCCAGCTGGAGAGTCTCCAGCCATGCTGAAATGCTGCTACTCGCCTGGAGTGAGGTAAAAGAACAATAAACTCGCCTGAGTAATATAATATGTAACTGTTACACAAAACAAAATTACAGCAAAATAGCTCAACATGAAAGCAGCCCTCATCCCTGCCACAATTCCTATCCAAAATGTTTCCCAAAGCCTATTTGGATGCACATAACCCCTTGTTATTCCAGCAATGCCTATTTGATGGATTCGTGTATTTACTCATAAGCAGCCCTCGCGTTTTATGGCGTTACATCTGCCAGAAGGTGAAGAGCTAAAGCACAGGCAATGAGGTGTGGCAAAGTGCTGGGCTTTTTTCTTAAAAACACGTTCAGGAGACTACAAAAAGATCACACAAGGCTTTCAGAAATAACTCCAACTCCCAGGTGCTTCAAAAACATAGGGAAAAAAAATAAATTAAAGCATCCAACTGCCCTGAACCCCAAGATCATTTTTCCTTCGCACAAATTTATGGTCAAGGGACAAGTTCTGATGTCAACTTGCCCCCCGAGAGTGTCGCTGACACCAAGAGAAGTGGTGTGTGTAAACAAGGGGCAACCTTTCAGATCCAGAGCTCTCCTCTCTCCCGGGGTCCCTGGAAGCACAAGAGGCTTCTTCGAGGAGCCAGCGAAGATTTGCTGCTCAGATCCGCACTCTCGGCCGCCAAGGGCCAAGCCTCAATCCTCGCCACCTCTTTTCCCCAGGCAAGCCTTCCAGTGAAATAAAACATCAACAAATAAAATTCCAGCACTGCCATTGATGTTTCGTTCCCCGCTTGTTTTGCTTGGCCGGGCAGGGGACGCCGATTCCCGTCGGAGAAGTGGCAGCATATCCCTGGCACTGCTCCGTGACAGGGAAGGGAAGGGGGGGAGAAGTGATGAGGGAAGGTTTTGGGAAGGCCCTGACACGGGAGGCTGTGAGGTGAGACCATCAGAGGCACACGTGGGTTGATGGTTGGACTCCATGGTCTTGGAGGTCTTTTCCAGCCTGGGAGGTTTTATAATTCCATGATCTCGCCTATGCTCAGGAGTCAGCCACGGAGGCATTTCTTTCTCCTTTCAGGTGAGATGATTCTTTTTTCAAGGCCAGGTTGGACAAGGCTTGGAGCAGCCTGGGATAGTGGAAGTGTCCCTGCCCATGGCAGGGGAATGGGATGAGCTTTAAGGTCCCTTCCAACCCAAACCACTCTGTCATTTTAAGCTCTTCCATAATTCAGAATTATTCACACTTCCTAATGCTTTAGAGAGCAAAACAAGAGAGGAGCCATTGATCTCCTGTTGGAACATTCACCTCCACCACCCTCTGCATGTTGTTTTTATCCCTGTTTTTGAGTCTGGAGCAGGGTCCCTGGATGTCAGTGACAAACACAGCAAACAAATGACAGAGTGTCCTCCCTGTGGGCTGGGATGCTGCTGAGCCAGCAGCTTCCTAAAAAATCAGGCTCACGACACGGGACACGGTGCCAGCTACTCAACACTTACTCCAGGGAGATTGGAGATTAATTATTCAGTGCAGGCTGTGTGTGCTCCACTCAGGAGATTGGTGTAGCCACATAAACCAAGAGGTTAAAAATGTAAGGAGAAGATATTCTTTGAATCCTGCCTTTGTAAACTCTGTGTAGCCTGTAATTTCCAGCACTACACAAAATCCAACAGGGCCCGTTGGTTCCTCGCTTATTCTTGGTGTTGGTATAAAACAATCACAGCAACAAAAGGCAAAATAAATAAATTCAGGCCCTTTGAAGTAGCAGAACTCAGCGGAAACAGAGCCTCAGAGACACCCANTCAGGAATCAGCCATGGAGGCATTTCTTTCTCCTTTCAGGTGAGATGATTCTTTTTTCAAGGCCAGGTTGGACGAGGCTTGGAGCAGCCTGGGATACTGGAAGTGTCCCTGCCCACAGCAGGGGAATGGGATGAGCTTTAAGGTCCCTTCCAACCCAAACCACTCTGTCATTTTAAGCTCTTCCATAATTCAGAATTATTCACACTTCCTAATGCTTTAGAGAGCAAAACAAGAGAGGAGCCATTGATCTCCTGTTGGAACATTCACCTCCACCACCCTCTGCATGTTGTTTTTATCCCTGTTTTTGAGTCTGGAGCAGGGTCCCTGGATGTCAGTGACAAACACAGCAAACAAATGACAGAGTGTCCTCCCTGTGGGCTGGGATGCTGCTGAGCCAGCAGCTTCCTAAAAAATCAGGCTCACGACACGGGACACGGTGCCAGCTACTCAACACTTACTCCAGGGAGATTGGAGATTAATTATTCAGTGCAGGCTGTGTGTGCTCCACTCAGGAGATTGGTGTAGCCACACAAACCAAGAGGTTAAAAATATAAGGAGAAGATATTCTTTGAATCCTGCCTTTGTAAACTCTGTGTAGCCTGTAATTTCCAGCACTACACGAAATCCAACAGGGCCAGTTGGTTCCTCGCTTATTCTTGGTGTTGGTATAAAACAATCACAGCAACAAAAGGTAAAATAAATAAATTCAGGCCCTTTGAAGTAGCAGAACTCAGCGGAAACAGAGCCTCAGAGACACCCAGATGGGGAGAGCTGGTTCAACACCCCAAAACAGAATCTGAACCAAGTCCTTCAGCTCTGAGCCCAGCTGTGCTCAGCTGAGGATTGGCTGGTTAGCAACTGTAAAGTTTCTAGAAAATGCTGACTCTCAAATACTAAATGCAGAATTAAATGGGGTCACCTGCAGATCTTATAAAACTTGCTGGGGGATGGAAGTAAACAAGGAGAGAACAACAAACTTCATTTGGCTCCCAGGCCTCAATGGGATTTTGGCTCCTCTTCCCACACAACAGAAATAAGATTTACAAAGCCAAACCAAATCTGGTTTTGATTCTTCTGAGATAAATTCAATTTTACATGAATATAAAGCTCCAGATCGGTAGAAACAGCAAGGATGGTGTCTTCCTGTGCTCAGACACTCAAGGCCCAGCCAATACACACCCAAATGGATTGCCAAAGTGGGAGGGATTGGAATAAGATGGTCTTTAAGGTCCCTCCCAACCCAAACCATTCCATGATTCCATGGCAGGGCAGTCTGGTTTCTTGTGAAGAAAGAAACACGTGGATGTATTACTTTATACAAGACTAAAAACAACCCCAACCAACCCAAACCCAACCAGGTCCTTCTGTTTCCCACCTTACCTCATCGAGATGTCCGACAGCTCCGAAGATCTTCGCCGTCTGCCCAATCAAAGTGGGAAAACTCTCCCCAATTTCCCTCAGAGTCGGAAGGAAAGGGGCCAAGGCTGCAGGTTCATAGCTGGATATCTCCAGCAGGATGTTTAGAATCACCTCACTGTGGCTGGGGTCTCTCAGGTGTTCAAATAGAAATGGCAAACACTCCTTCAGCACCTGTTAAAAAAATCAGAAACAAATTGAATCTCTGTTCTGAATTGTGAACACATATAACCAGAGGAGATACAACCACCAGAGTGATAAAAATAAGCCACTAGGCTTTGAGTTAATAGAAGAGTTTTCCACCCTTGGTGACCTTTGCATGGAGCTGTTGCTGAGGTCAGTCCAAGTTCAACTGAACATATGGAATAAGGGCAAGCTCTGCTTTAAAATATGGCAGTTATGCATAAATAAGTAAGGAAATGCCCAATTATAAAAAAAAAAGACCAAAAAACCCCACCTTTACCAAATATTTTCCTTGCTCCAGGCCAGTCTATATTTTATTGATTAAACCAGCATAAGACTCAGCCTTCCTCAGTGATGCAGTAAATTAAAGTACTTGTAGAAATTTTTGGGTTCCATCAGAAACTGAACAACGTGACAAGGTCAAGAGCTGGCACAGAGGGAAAAANACCCAGATGGGGAGAGCTGGTTCAACACCCCAAAACAGAATCTGAACCAAGTCCTTCAGCTCTGAGCCCAGCTGTGCTCAGCTGAGGATTGGCTGGTTAGCAACTGTAAAGTTTCTAGAAAATGCTGACTCTCAAATACTAAATGCAGAATTAAATGGGGTCACCTGCAGATCTTATAAAACTTGCTGGGGGATGGAAGTAAACAAGGAGAGAACAACAAACTTCATTTGGCTCCCAGGCCTCAATGGGATTTTGGCTCCTCTTCCCACACAACAGAAATAAGATTTACAAAGCCAAACCAAATCTGGTTTTGATTCTTCTGAGATAAATTCAATTTTACATGAATATAAAGCTCCAGATCGGTAGAAACAGCAAGGATGGTGTCTTCCTGTGCTCAGACACTCAAGGCCCAGCCAATACACACCCAAATGGATTGCCAAAGTGGGAGGGATTGGAATAAGATGGTCTTTAAGGTCCCTCCCAACCCAAACCATTCCATGATTCCATGGCAGGGCAGTCTGGTTTCTTGTGAAGAAAGAAACACGTGGATGTATTACTTTATACAAGACTAAAAACAACCCCAACCAACCCAAACCCAACCAGGTCCTTCTGTTTCCCACCTTACCTCATCGAGATGTCCGACAGCTCCGAAGATCTTCGCCGTCTGCCCAATCAAAGTGGGAAAACTCTCCCCAATTTCCCTCAGAGTCGGAAGGAAAGGGGCCAAGGCTGCAGGTTCATAGCTGGATATCTCCAGCAGGATGTTTAGAATCACCTCACTGTGGCTGGGGTCTCTCAGGTGTTCAAATAGAAATGGCAAACACTCCTTCAGCACCTGTTAAAAAAATCAGAAACAAATTGAATCTCTGTTCTGAATTGTGAACACATATAACCAGAGGAGATACAACCACCAGAGTGATAAAAATAAGCCACTAGGCTTTGAGTTAATAGAAGAGTTTTCCACCCTTGGTGACCTTTGCATGGAGCTGTTGCTGAGGTCAGTCCAAGTTCAACTGAACATATGGAATAAGGGCAAGCTCTGCTTTAAAATATGGCAGTTATGCATAAATAAGTAAGGAAATGCCCAATTATAAAAAAAAAAGACCAAAAAACCCCACCTTTACCAAATATTTTCCTTGCTCCAGGCCAGTCTATATTTTATTGATTAAACCAGCATAAGACTCAGCCTTCCTCAGTGATGCAGTAAATTAAAGTACTTGTAGAAATTTTTGGGTTCCACCAGAAACTAAACAACGTGACAAGGTCAAGAGCTGGAACAGAGGGAAAAACAAGGGGCAAGAGCCTCACTGCATAATGAATGTGCTGTAGGTAAGCTGTCATTTCTTGTGAGAACCCAGTTTCAGGAGGCTGAGGTTGCAGCCCTTGGAGCCATCTGCCAAACAGGATGCAGCGTGTACAAGTCCCCACAGAGGGATTAATGCAGGGTAAACACAGGCACATTAATGCACCTTGGGGTCAGGGAAACTGCTGCAGCTGTGGAGAAGCCATTCAGACACAGAGCATTAAACAACCTGTTCTTCTGTTCTCTCTTTTTGAGGATTATCAGCCCTCATCAGTTCCTAAATCATTTTAATTTATCCTTGACGTGCATTTTAACCCAGTTCACGTACCCTGACGGAAACACAGTTATGGGAATTCACACTCTGCTGACAGAGGAAGAGCCAAAAACATTGGGGACAAATGGTTTAACCCAAACCTTTTGGTGCAGCAGAGCCATGGTTCTGTTCTCCTCACGACTTGGTGGAGAACTTGGAGCGGAATTAAAGAACTCACAAGGAATTAGCGCAGGGAGGCGCTGCCCTGCGCGCTGCGGGATCCCCCCCTCACCACGGAACACAAAAGGAGGGGCAGGGAGATGTTCCCAGCGTGCTTTACCCCCAGCTCTCTGTTCCTGGCCACGGTGTGCAGGAGCCTGAGGAGGTGGAGCTGCTCGGCCGGGTCCAGCTGGGCCATGGGTGCCACCAGCTCCCGCAGGCGGGCGTTGATCGGCCGCGGCTGCTTCTCGTAGAGCGCGGGCAGCACGCGGAGCAGCATCGAGTTCCCTGGGGACACAGCAGGGACAGGACAGGGAGCAGCTCTCAGCCAGTGCCCAGCACTGCAGAGAGCCCCAGCACACCCCTGGAGACACCAGGTTGAACGATCACAGAACCTTAAAGCTCATCTTGGGTTGGAGAGAGCTTAAAGGTCATCTCGTTGCACCCCTGCCCCGGGCATCTTCCCCATATCAGGTTGCTCCAACCTGGCCTTGAAGGACCATCAGTGCAAAACCAGGGAGGCATAAAGCTGTAGGAAATTATCTATTGGGCCAAGAAGCCAAATAAATTACCAAAATAGAACAAATCATTGCGGGTGTAATGACATTGTGTAAAAAAACCCCACTAATCCCTATTAATTATCATTTTATTTCTGGATATCATGAGAACGCTGCTTAATAAGCTTTCTGTTTTGGATGATGCTCTGTCGAGTCCTAGGCCAAACTAAGTGTGATTTCAATTAACAAAGGAACAAAAGAAGAGAGAAAGAAGGAGAGAAATGACAAAGAAACAACAAAACCAACAAAAGATAAAAACTGTAATTCTCCTTTGCCGAGATGCAGATTTTCAATTTAAATAAGCAACATATGGAAGGAATAGTTGGTTAACAGAGAACTAAACATGCATTTGAACAGAAACAGTTAAGGATGCCATTTCCAGGAATAGAAAGGAGCCAGAGAGAGCCAACTGCAGACAGACAGAGATATGCTAAACCCTCTCTCACACGTTTTCTTAAGATGTCTGTGCATAATTCAATTTGAAGGCCAGGCTCATACCAAAATATATAACTTCACATCGCTGTACATGCCTGCCTCCATGGATTTAAGTTTCACTTGAGCAACATATGGAAAACATCTGCCTATTGCAACCTAGCATGGCTCCTTTCTGTAAACCCTTGCAAGTCCTCACGGCCTCTTTGGATTTGGTTTCCAACAGGAATCAGCTCTCTGGCCTGCTGCTTTTTCTCCCATTTAAATCCGAGCCGGATAACTCTGGAAGATAAGCAGATCTGTTCATGGATGGTAGGAAAAGGACATTTGGGTTCAGACTGGAGCACGTGGGGCTCTTGCTGGATACAGAACATGCACCCCAGGACACGGTTGGGTCTCACAAGCTCCCTGAGCCAAGAAACGAGCACATAACTCACTGCAGGTTCAGACAGCTCTGAGCCCAACAGCTTGTAATGATCCCTGAGGGGTCCTTATCCTTCTCAGGAGTGTCTCTCCACTCCAGCCAGCCACACTTCAGCACCTTATCCTGCCTGGAGAATCCCTGGCTGCTCCCGGAAGGCCACTCCGAGCCCCCCGTGCAGCCCCGGCAGTGCCAAAGGCGGGGTCAGACCCCACTCCCACCCCATAAATGGCAAATTTATCTTGTTCTCTTCTACACAGTCACAAAGGCCAGGGCCAAAGGAAAGAGATTTGCTGATGAATCACCCCAAAAAGATGAGCAAAATGCTCCATTCTGGCCATTTTCTAACCACATTCCCTGGGCTCTTCCTGATGTTCCCAGGATCTAGATAAAAAGTGTCACCACTAATGTTCCATGGGATTGATGCCAAGCACCAATTCCCCCAAAGGGAGAACCTAGAGATCAGGGAAAGGTTCTTCCCCCAGAGGGTGCTGGGCACTGCCCAGGCTCCCCAGGGAATGGGCGCGGCCCCAAGGCTGCCAGAGCTCCAGGAGTGCTGGGACACCGCTGCCAGGGATGCCCAGGCTGGGATTGTTGGGGTGTCTGTGCAGGGCCAGGGGTGGGACTGGATGATCCTTGGGGGTCCTTTCCAACTCAGGATTCTCAATGATAAAAAAGTGAGAGGATGGATTCACTGGAACTTTCCTAGGCTCATGTCATAGCTCGAAATGGAAACATTTTGTACTGAATACACCAAAGATTATTTTCTCTCTGGATGACGTTGTGCTTCCAGCACTAAGTCCTTTCTTTGCACTTGCCCTTGCTTAGTTTCCACTGGAAGTTTTCTGCCCACGTGGAGCAGAGCCCTCACACTGCAGTCAAATTTCAGCAATGACTGCAAAAGATGAAATTCCCGTATTCCTGGACAGGCAAAATTCCTCTCAGCTATAGAAGTGTGATGGGAAGGAACCCAATAGGGAGTAACAAAAACAAGAGCTTTAAGCAAGGAAAGGCACCAGCCTGAGCCATGCTATTGCCTAAGCTGGGATGTCAGGGGTAGGAAGGGATCTGGGAAGGAAGAGGGATTATTATTTAGTCTGGCAAACAAGTTTTTGGAGTGTGGGCTGTATCAGAGGAGTGATGCAATCACACACGATGGACTGCAGCCACCAAACCTCTCTGAACAAAAAATACTTTGTGCAAGCGCAGCTTTGGGCCGTTTCCTGCAGCAAACGCTGCTGGGCTGATACTCCCTAACCAAGATAAATGAAAAGCAAAGGCAATCAGAGCAACCCCCTCCCTCTGCAGCGAGGTTGAAGTGACCTCACTGACATGGAATTGCTTTTAAGTGAAGAACCTGCGTGCACACGCGTAAATAATCCCTGATATCCCACTTCGGGTCTGTTTTTCAGAGACCTCAAGAAAGGTCATCAGGCACAACCCAGCTGGCCGTTTTCTGGTCTTTCCATGTTCGAGTTAGCAAGGGATGCTCAGAGCTGTTTGTTTGTCACACCTTTACGGTCTCCAAGGGGATTTTTGCACACACAGCTTCCCACCTCCTGATTCCCAGAGCTCAGACAGCTGGAGGCAATATTGGGAATTCCAAGTAATTCCCTTTTTCCCAACCTTGCTTCATCTGCCTCAATCTAAACCAAGAGCCTGAAAATATGTTTGTTGCATGAAAATGGAAAAACATCCCACTCAACTCCCTAAATACCTTCCTTCCCTCTTCCTCCCCTGCCACCCTGACCCCCAATACTTTCCAGACTGGATTTCCTCACACTTCCCAAGCAGACCTCACACTGGGAATGACACAAATCCGGCACAAAGTGTCCTGCAGCTGGGGACACTCCGTGGCTGCACGGCAGGCAAGGAGGGACCCCAAGGGCACGGCCGGGTGGTGCCAGCCCTGCACCCTTCATGGAAAAGGCTGCCCCGAGCTCCAGCTCTGCCCATCCAGCAGCACAGAGAGCTTGGGAAGAACCAGGGCCCTGGAGCACGCTGCAGTGCCCCACAGGCAGATGGATTTTTACTCCAAAGGGAGTCCTCAAGCACCAAGACTCATTTTTCCCCCAGGATAACTCAGGTTAGGCACATACCTACTTGAAAATCATGGAATCCTTTAGGGTGGAAAGGACCTCCAGGATCAGAGTCCAAGCTGTGCCCAATCCCCACCACCCTCACAGGGAGGAATTCCTCCCCAGTATCCATGGCACAGGTAGTGCAGGTTTGTATAAGCAAAACCAGAGACAGAGGGAGAAGGAAACGCAGATTCCAAGTTAGATGTAATTACTGGAGGGGATTTTTTGCTATTCTCTGGATATTTCATGGCCAATACATAACTTGTATGAGATCACCCCTGATCTCACCTAAGCAAAGCATCTCTGACATGATTAATGGCCTGTTGAACCAATAAGATTATGGAATTTAAACCAGATTAATACCAGTAATACTTAGACTAAATTAATGTCTCATCCAAAAGCACCTTGTTTTGCTTTTTCAAAGGTAACAGACACAACTCTGACGGTGCAGCTGCAGATTTACATGTTCCCAAAACAGGATACAGCACTAACACATTATCCACGGAGTAATGGTGGTGTAGGTGCTAATTAGGGCTGGAAAAGCAGAACCCTAACAAGCTGTTAAAAACTCCTGAAGAGTTCTCCTTTATTGCTTAAAGCAATAAACCGTTGGTATATAATAGAATTTATTACATAACAGCACCTAACTCTCCAAAAAAGCCTCGCTCTTCAGCCAAACCGGACACGCGTACCCAAAGCAACTCCAGGTATGTTTATTTTTCTACCAACCCCCTCCAGAGCCCTGGCACACACCGCCCACAAACCGAACTCGCAGGGAACACTTTCTTTTCCACAAATAACGCAAAACAACACAACAGCCTCAGCCGGCGCAGCCCGAGCGCTCCCAGCCCCTCGCGTTGCCGCACGTCCCAATCCACCCCTGGAGAAGCGCAGCCTTCCCGTTTTTCCCCCTCGGCCAGTCAGAACATCCCCAGGCAAGGCTGGAGGGCTGGGATTTGGGGAGCTGCCCGCCCCCTTCCCCTCCGTGCCAAGAGCAGCAGCCGGGAGCGCTCCGGTTTCAGCGCTGCCAGCGCGGCCGCTCATTCATTCGGCCGCAGGCGCTCGCAGCGTTTATTAGGGGCTCGCCGCGCCCCTCTCGCTCAGTCCTGGCTCTGCTGCAGCCCGAGCAGCTCCACACAGCCCTGGCATTTTCGAGAAGCGGCCAGCAGAAATGCTGCCCCAAGAACTCCTCTCTCTGCTCACGCTGCTCTGCGTTTTCGGGGCTGCTGGCTCTGTGGTGGACGAAGACGATGACTACGAGCTCATGTACGTGAACCTGGATAACGAAATCGAAGGTGCTGCCCCTGGGACTGAGGAAGGTAAGTAAATTTAAATGGAATTTGGGTTAAGTGCAGAACTGCCGTCGTTGCTGCCTAGCTCTTGTACGAGTTATTACTGCAAGCATAATTTACTTTTTTCAGAGGGAGAAGCTCGTGCTTGTAGCAGCAGATTATTTTTGGGCAATAATGGTAAAACCCTTGGCTGGGGTGCCTCGGACTGTGCTTTAGCCTCTTTATTTCTCACTTTTCCTGCAAAAGGCTGTCGCTGTCACGGAGGTTTAGGATCTCTGTAGTCACACCGCTGCACTGTTCTGTCCTGATACACAGGGAAAGGCACTGGCCCCAGCGTGGCAGGGGGTTGGAACCAGATTGTCTTTAACTTTAAACCAGTCTGACTCCATGGTTCTGTGACAGTCTGGAGGGCACAAGCCTTGCACAGAGCCAGATTTTGCCCAACACTCCCGTTTCAACCTCAGTACAAAGGAACAGCAACATCTGTACGTTCCCTTCCAGCTGCTTCGTGCGACTGCCAGCGGGAGCACAGCAAGTGGGACAAGCTGTTCATCATGCTGGAGAACTCGCAGATGAAGGAGAACATGATGCTGCAGGCTCTGGAGGAGCTCCCCAGGCTGGACCTGCAGACCCTGAAGGCAGAGCTGAGCCAGCTCGCCACCACCCTGGCGGGCACCTTCGCCACCGTCACCTCCCACGCGGTGTCCCAGGTGGAGCAGGTGCTGGTGAGGAGCAGGGAGCAGGCTGAGGAGGCCAGGAGGCTGCAGGAGTCGGAGCAAGGCAGGGTTCTGGAGCACATCCTGCAGCTGAGCCACAACGTGTCCGTGAGGCTGGGCTGGCTGGAGAGCGCCTGGCGCAGGAGGGCCGAGGAGCAGGCGCAGGAAACGGCGCTGCAGCAGGATAAATTCGATGCCAGCAGAGGGGACAGTCCCATCCTGACCTCGGTGTGGAAGGAGCTGCAGCAGACCCGGGCTGAGCTGAGGGCATCGCAGCAGTGGGCAGCTCAGCACCTGCTGCCGGCGGGTAAGTGCAGCGTGCTCCACCCCACAGCTCTGGGGAGGGGATTCCAAACAGGGATCCACAAACCCCTCCCGAGCACCTCCCTCTCCAACAACTCCAAAGCAACCTCGGGAGCAGCAGGGCAGCTTTGAACATAAATTGGGGAACCCCAGAACTTGTGGGGAAAAGAGGCACTGAGCTTTTCAAACGTGGGATCAAAGAAAGGTTTCATCAAAGTCCTTGGGCAGGGCAGAGCCAGCCAGGATCCCACCTCCTCCAGGCTCTCCCAGATCAAAGCCATTGTCAGAGAGCAGCAAACGTGTTTTAGACATCCAGATTAAGTTCTCTCACCTTTTGCCTTCCCAGCTGGTGACTCTGGGAGAGCTGGAGCTCTCCTGTTCTTTTCCCTGTTCCCACTCCTTCCTCTTCCTAAACGAGCATCTCCTCACCAACTCCTGTGCCCAAGAGCTGGAGGTGCTGCTGCTGCCAGCCAAGCACACTTCCAGGGCAGGGAGGGCACGTTCCCTGCAAGCAGGGCCAGGACAGGATATTCCCTCTGGCACAGAGGAGTCAGTAACCCCATGCTGCTGCTGTTTGGGGGATTTCTCCCCTTCCAAAACATTCGCACCGCTCGGTGAGGTGGCCATAGAAAGGTGGGCTCAGACCTCAAATCCCAGCTCAGCTTTTCTGTGCAGTGCAGCAGAAAGAGACACCCCAAGAAGCAGCAGCTTGGGTGTGGCAGAGCAGCCCCTCGTTTGTTTAAAGTGTGGGAGCCCAATTACCGTGTGCAAGAGAAACTGCATTGGTACCACCCTGCCCACCAGCGAGCTGCCACTGCCGGGCTTCAGCTGCTGATTGATGGCTCTGTTCTCCACAAATACAAGTTATTGCAACCTAAAAACCCCCCAAAATCTACCCCCGCAGGGTGGGTGAGTAGGAAGGAGGGGGTGCAGCATCTCCAGAGTGAACTCTTACACCAGGGAGCAGAAAGGAGCAGCCTGTGATTGCTAAAGCCAAGGCAGCCTCAGCATCGTTCCCATCAAAGCTTTCACAGCCTGACCTGAATCCATCCTTTCATGCAGGGAACCCACTCGGCTTTAGAAGTAAATCGTTGTCACTGCTTTATCACAGCACCTTCAGAAACCTCCGTGCACTGGGAGGGCATCTTTGAGCATATTCCTCTTCTCCCCAAACACAAACCTCGCAGAGAGCATGATCTCATTCCTTATCTCCCTGTAACCCAGCCAGCCTCAGCAGCTACCCTGCACTAGGTGAGAGCAACAAACTCGATCTGCATCGAGGATCATCAGTGGAAATTCAGTTTATTTCCACTGCTTCCTACATGATTTTACATAAAACAACCATACTTTTGAATTTAAAGGCTACATTCTAAGTACTTCCAGAGTATCTCTCTGGATTTCTTTTTTCCAAGGGAATTTTTAGCAACTGACTTTAATTTCTCACATCTTGACTTACTGCCAGCCATACTCTGGAGGGATTTTCTAATCACACTTTTCTGTTCTTCACTGAGGCTGGTTTTAATTTTGTTTAGGCTTTGATAATAAAGCCTGAAAGCCTGCTAATTAAAAGCTTTTTCACAATAGTGCTCCTAAGTAGCATTTTAAGGAGAATCCCCAGCAGTTGCTCACTGACCCTGCCCCTCCTCAAAAGGGTCAATGGGAGATGTAAAATCTGCTCAAAGCTGGAGGGAAGCAGCCCATGAAATACCACAGCAGCTCAGTCCTGGAGGGCACAAAGAGTCCTTCATTCCCTGGAGCAGAAATTTCCGCACACGTTTTAGACATTTCAGATCCTCCAGCTTCTTTAAACAGGAAATGAAGCAGCTTAATTGGAGAAGGGGCTGCTTGTTCCCTCCTGTCACCTTGGATATTAACTTAGGGACAGCCAGGGAACAGCACAGAAGCCACCAGAAATGTCTTGGCTTTAGTGACCACCAGCTGCTTTCCCAAGTGGCACAAATTTCTATTAGTTAAAACCACTACTCTAATTTCTATTATCAACACTAGGATGAATTGGACATGAGAGAAGAACTGGTTTAAAAGTATCAGTTGTCTCATAATTTCCCCTGTTTAACCAGTGCCCATGAATGTTCCTGACCAAAAAATCCTAAAGGCAGGGCTAGGAAAGGGGGCCATTATGTTAATTAAATAAGCAAGCCCATCTCAGCATGTTCCTGCCAACATTTTCTGCTTTTCAGAAGCTCCTGTGCCCTGATGCCCCGTTAGCCACGGCACAGCCACCCAGCAGTTCCCTTCTCCAGGCACAGCCTCCCACCCTGTCCTGGGAATGCCACGGAATCCAAACCTGAGGGGTTTGAGGGGATCCCTGACCCCTTTCCTCAGCACAGCATTGGTATTTTCACTACTCCATGCTTAAAAGGAACAGAGGATAAAACAACACCTCAGTGGCACCGAGGGAGCGTTACCCAATTACCTGGCATAATTATCCAATTTCAAGGCTAAAANAGGGTTACCCAATTACCTGGCATAATTACCCAATTTCAAGGCTGAGTCCCTCTCCCAGGAGGTTGTGCTCCACTCAGAGCCTTGGGAAGCTGGGCTTCCCAAGGGAAGCAGCAGGGCAGGCAGGCTGCATTAACCCTGGAGATCCCCTGGATGTCACAGGACTGCACAGTGCCCCACCTGCACAGGCAGGGAAGAGCCAGAAGATTCCTGCAGCTGGATTATCCCTTGCTATATTGTCCAGCAAGTTCCTCCACCAGCTCTGACAGCTCCCTCAAAGCACCCTGGGGTGGGTTTCTGCATCCCACTGGATGAGCTGAGCTCTCAGCTCCCTTTGGGAAGCCTGGAAGTGAGCACTGGGTCAGGCATTGGAACAGGCTGCCCAGAGAAGTGACGGAGTCCCCATCCCTGGCATCCCCAAAACCAGGGATGTGGCACCTGAGGGCCTGGTTCAGTGGTGAACACGGTGCTACTGGGCTGGAGTTGGACTTCACAGAATCATGGAATGGTTTGGGGTGAAGGGATCTTAAAGATCATCTCATTCCAATCCCATCTGCCATGGGCAGGGACACCTTTCCCTATATCCCAGGGTGCTCCAAGCCCTGTCCAGCCTGGCCTTGGACACTTCCAGGGATGGAGCAGCCACAACTTGGTGATCACAGAAGTCTCTTCCAACCTTAATGATTCCACGATACACCAAAGGCCCCACCTGTGCACGTCCAGATAACCCAGTTCTTATTTACCTGACAATCTTCTAACCCTTTCCAGGCTGTGAAACCGCGATTCTGTTCCCCATGCGCTCCAGAAAGATCTTTGGGAGCGTCCACCCGACGGCTGCGATGAGCCTGAGCTCCTTCACTGCCTGCATCTGGCTCAAGGTGACCGAGGCCCTGGACAAAACCATCGTCTTCTCCTACGGAACCAAGTTCAACCCCTACGAGCTGCAGCTGTACCTGAGCCGGGACTCGGCCGTGCTCGCTGTGGGAGGTGCCCAGCACAAGGTGGCCGCCCCAAACGTGGTGATTCCCGGGAAGTGGCTCCACCTGTGCGGCACCTGGAGCTCGGAGAACGGATCCGCAGCCCTGTGGGCGCAGGGGGAGCTGGCGGCCAGCGCCCTGGCCATGGCCGCAGCTCACACCGTTCCCGACGGGGGCATCCTGCAGCTGGGGCAGGAGAAGAACGGCTGCTGCGTGGGAGGGGGGTTTGATGAAGCTCTGGCTTTCTCGGGGAAGCTGACGGGCTTCAACCTGTGGGACCGAGTGCTCAGCCCCGCCGAGCTGACGGCCCAGAGCCGGGGCGACGCCTGCGGCACCCGGGGCAACGTCGTGGGCTGGGGGGTCACGGAGGTGCTGCCCTACGGAGGAGCCCAGTATGTGTCCTAAAGCCTGGCTTCTGCCCGGGGGATGGATTTCACAGAGCTGAACGTCAACATTGCAACAAGCAGAGCTGCAGGAGCCCCTGTGCCTGGGATTCCCAAGGGACACCAGCGCTGCAAGCTCGCACAAGGAGGTTCTGTGGAGATGGGATTCCATCTCTGCCTGCTGTCCTGGAGGAATGCTGAAAACACACCCACAGATCAAGGCATGGCACTGGAAAAGCTGCTCCTGGGGTAACTCTGTCTCTCCAGTGCAGGGTTTTCTGATGTGTAAAGTGAGGGTCACCACGGACATTCAGGAGCCAAACAGTGCTCAGGACATCCCTGCTGAGCTCTGGAGAACTGACAGAGCATCTGAGGCTGCCCCTGGATCCCTGGAAGTGTCCAAGGCTGGGTTGGACAGGGCTTGGAGCAGCCTGGCATAGTGGGAGGTGTCCCTGCCCATAGCAGGGGGTGGAATGGGATGAGCTTTAAGGTCCATTCCAACGCAAACCATTCCAGGCTCTTCCAATCCTTGGGTTTTATAGTGTTAAAATGTGAATTTTACAGAGGAACCACCCCAGGTCAAGAAATGTGTTGTCTATTAATCGTTGTTAGTAATTTGTAGACTCTAAGAAAGCTAGCTCCTTGTTTAAAGCATTATTTATGCCATGGATTGATATCAAAATAATATTCCCCATCATAATCTGATGCTACATTGGGAGAAAATGCAGCTGTATTATATTGTACATTGACTTTGTGATAATTTTATTGAAATTATTTTTGTAAAGTTGTTTTGTAAATAAAGATACTTTACTAGACTAAAACTCTCTACTCTTCCCATAAACCAAAATACTGAACCAAGTCCCAGGTGGGACTTTTTTCATGTTTTGAACCATGAAGTTTTAGCTGCTGATAGAGAAAACATAAATAGCAACATCTCACAGGAGCAGAGAGACCCCATGCACAATCCCAGCCCTCTGGGGCCAGGTTTTAAGGTACATTTGGACTTGTTTGCTGCCCTCAGGGGGTTTGTACAAGGCAGAATTGCTGCTCAGTGCCAGTGATTCTCTTCTCTCTCACACAAACTTATTCCAAATGCACTAAAAGCCTAGGGCTGGATACAGAGCACAGCAGCAGCTGCAGAGAGCCAAGGAGCTGGTGATGATTTTTATGTAGAAAAGCAGAGAATGATGAATAGCTACTCACTGGATATGTAACCATTTACAACAAGAACCATTAGCTGCTACCTGTTGAAACCTCTGAACAAGTTGTCATGAGGAATGTCTTATTCAAAGCACTTCCTATTCCCCCTGGAGCAGCCCATCCTTCTTCTCTATTCCCATGTTTCCCCTCTCTCATTCTCTGCAGATGAAAGAACACACACTGACAAATTTCTTGACGTGTTCCTGCTACATTTCCTCCTGACCATAACAGATCCTTGCTGCCTGGATACAAAAGTAGTAAAAAAAGGTAAATTCCATTTTCCTGTGCCATTCAAGGGGCTTGTGCTTCATACCTAAAGCTGTATGACCTGCTCCAAAGTTTTGGCAGCACTGCTTATTTAAGGGAAAAAGAATTGCTCTGATTGCTGGAATTTCTCCTGTTACCCTGCAATAAAAATGTATCTAAGTCATAAACGCTTGGCAGTAAACTTGACAAAAATCCTTCACTAAGTAATATCTGCAAATAGCCTTAGCTGGAGAATAATGAAATATTACCTCTGTTCATCTCTGGCAGCCAAAACCCAGATCTTCAGAGTGACAAAAACACTTGGGGTCCCAACACTGTGCAAGGGCAAAACCACTCTCAAACATTCCCTCTGTTCAGTGCCCTCCATTAAGTGGAAACAAATGTCCATGAAATGCAGCAGGAAAAGGAAAATCCTCAGAAAGATCCCCAGAAATCCTTCCTGGCTGCTTCTCTTACTGCAGCTCATACCTGAAATGCTTTGTCTTGGAAGGAGCCTCCTCCTGTCTCTGCTCAGCTTTGGCAGAGGACCAAATGCAAAGCCGGGTCTTCCATCCTCACTGACTCAGCTGGAAAACTTCCCGAGTGCTCTGCTCTTCCCTTGTCACCTCCCAGGACCAGCAAAGCTTTCCCACAGCCCAGCACCACAAGGAAATTCATCCTCACCTCCACCAGCAACTTCTCTCCTTCCTTCCTCACTCAGCTACGCCTTCCTTTGTCAACAGTTTGGAAAACACCGAGGAAATGGTGTTTTGGGGGAATTTGGGCTATGGAGAAGCCCCTGCAATCCTGCACTGCCAACAGAGATGAAGGAGCGAGGCTGAGGCACAGCCCAGCACCACAGGATGCCAGAGCTCCTCTGGAAGGTGGAGCAGCCACAGGACTCTGGGATTACAGGGCAGAGCTGCTGGAGATTTTTCCGGGTAGGAATTTTGGGGAGCACCCTTTATCGGTGCCTTTCTTCTGTGCCATCGCAGTTCTCGTTAAAGAGATGGGACTATCGTGGCTGTACACGATTTATTACTTAAAATAACAAAAAAGGCATCAGTCTCAGAGGCTGTGAGATTTGGTAACAAGTGGCCATAACAATGGACNTGCTTCTCTGTTTCCTACAGCTGTCCCTTGGGAATGGGAATAAATCCGGGTCACCCCCGGTGTCAGCTCAGGGCTGGCGGCACAGGCGTGCTCAGAGCCCGAGCTCACACTCACTGGAGCAGAGCACACAAACCCTTTCTAAAGAGCTCTTTTTTAGCTAATGAGATAAGAACCTGGTTATGCGGCCAAAGAGTTGCCCCGAGTAATGAAAAACTCCGGTTCCTCTCCAACATTTGCAGGCAAGGGGCCAAAGTTTGCTGCGCCTGGTGCCACGAGGCTGAGCCCCGTCTGCGCAGCCCCACAACACGGCTTTGTCTCCAAAAAGTGCCTCGGAAATTCATCCTCGGCAGCTCTGCCCCTGCTCCCCTTCTCCCTTCACCAAACAGACTCTCAGGGCAGCTCTGAGGCTGCTGCAAACCCAACTTTCCACGCCTGAAACACGAAATGTGCGCACTGTAATCAAGTCGCTACGCAAAACAAATCATTTTGCCTGTTCCAAGCGGCCCCTTCCAGGCTGGAATTGCCAAATCCGATATCCACAGCAACATCTGCTGGTGGAAGGACACAAGTGCACGACTCGGCCGTGCTGAAACCTTCAGCTGTGCATGGGACTTTTCCCAAAACTGTGAATATATTCATTATTTTTCTGTTCCTACTTGGAGAGTTACAAGCGGCAATGCACAGCGTAACCACATAAATAACACGTCTTAAAAGAATAAATGAATAAATGAATTGATAAATTAATAAATACAGGATGCACACATTTAATTTGAGGGCTTAACATCTTCATAACAATGTTCTTTTAATAATTAGTTATTGCTACTTGCTGCTATTGCCCCTGCTTGAAGGAGAACAGGGATTTTACCACTGCAGTAGCACTGTATTGCAGCAAACACTGTGAACTTTATTACTCCAATTCAATTGGACTTCCTTTTATAGAGGAATGAATATTTTTGGCTTTTTAAACCACAAAAAAATAAAATGTAAAGAGCTTAGTAACATTGTTCTATATAAAGCTAATAACATAGGCAAAATTAAAGAACCACTACAAAGCTTTTATATCTTCCATCTGACTATTTCACCACAGAATGGGATTAATTTCATCCCCATTTCTCTTCTGGAGCCTTGCCAGTGACACTGAGAGGAAGGAAAAGAGCTCCATGGCTGGTGCCTCATATCAGGGCTGATAATTTGGAGTCCATTAGCAGGGAGTATTAACAAGGACAGATGTATTTCCTGCCCTGTGGGTCAGCCAATCCATACCCAAACCTCCAGAGGTGCAGTAAATTCACATATTCCTTATTCACTCTGTTATTAGAGTGTGATTAATACACTTGATCACATCTATAGATACTTCCATAGGTCTGCTTTATGCATCTCATCTGGTTTCATGCATGATTTGTTTAATGGTTGGATGGATCCTGGAGCCTTTCCCACCCTTCATGATTGATTGGTTCTGTAAGATAATGGTTCTATACATGCCCCACACTGCCTCACTGACCCAATGGTCACATACTTGGACTAAACCCAAACTCTGGCGTGGGCCTACCTTGAAGGACACTGCTGACAATGGTTTCTGTGTGCTCAGCCAGCAGCTCTGCCTTGGCTATGGCAGCCAGGGACAGGTAACTGGACATGTTCCTGCACAGCTCCTTGTTGCCCCTCTGCAGGAATTTCACTGCCACTGGCACGGCCAAGGCCATCACTGGAGGCCGGTTGTAATTCTGCAAAAACACGGGGAAAAAAATTATTTGTATAAAAGTCTCAGAGTAGGGAAACAAAAGTCAAAGCAACAAGGGGAAAAGAGCAAAAAACCTGTCAAGAAAGGCCATGTTTTGGTACCACTGCTGAAGGCAGGTGTCAGAGAAAGAGCAAGTGCAGAAATTTAAAACTACTGCAGCAGGAAATGTTAAGAATAGCCCCATTTTAGTCTTCTGCTAGAGGAAGCAGAGTGCACTAATAAAGTATGTGGTGCATAAATATAAATAAACATAAATAAAATATGTAAGATATGAAGAGCACTGACTAAATGTGAACATTTCTAACAAGACATTTTGTGTTCAGTGCTCCCTGGGAAGACAGAGGCTGCATCCATCATCCCAAAGCACAGGAAACACCTTGGAGCAGCCACTCCCAGTGACTGCACTGGGAAACTTGCTCACAGTGTGACAGCTTTAGTATTGATCATTAATTATTCTGTTATCATTAGGATTTCCTTTTTTTATTTAAACTCACAGAATCCCAGAATGGTTTGGGTTGGAAAGGTCCTTAAAGCTCAACTCTTTCCACCCCCTGCTATGGGCAGGGACACCTTCCACTGTCCCAGGCTGCTCCAAGCCCTGTCCAGCCTGGCCCTGGACACTCCCAGGGATCCAGGGGCAGCCACAGCTTCTCTGGGAAACTCCAGCCAATTTCTCTGAACACTGAGGTTTTTCAGGACTGCAAACTCCTCTCCCTAAAACGGCTCCAAACTTCGGGAATCCCAAGGTCCCTGAGTGTACATTTGGGTTTTGAATCAAGGTCAGAAAAGGTTTAATATTTATATATTAAATATTTCATTACTTATTTTTAATATTTATATTTAATAAAGGTTTAAAAAGAATTTGCTATTATTTATACAGCAAATGGTGTGTACAAACCACACACATCCATTGCCTGCTGAATTACTGAATTCCCACACCAGCAGGACACGTTTGTGTGTAACTGAGGACCTCAACTCCCTCTGGAGCCTCCTTAACCAGTGCTGTGCTCTGCAGTCAGCTCTGAGCAGCTCTTTGAAACTGGAGCACATCCCTGTTTCTGAAAATAATCCTGCAATGTGATTATGTTTAATTAGCAGCTGAAATCCCAGGCAACCCCTGGAACCCAGATGTTTCAGACAGCAGCAGAACAGTGCAAAGGGAAGGCAGAGCAGACTTTCTGGACTCCCATTCTGGAGCAGCTCTGAATAGAAGAAATTTAGACTGAGAAAACCCCAAAGCTGTTATTCCACAGAGTTTAAGTGGCTCTGAGGATTTTTCCTTGGAACAGAGACTTGTCAAGCATGGACACTCCCTTCCAGAGACCCCTGAGGAAGAAGGGGCTGCAGCCACCCCTCGGTGTCAGGACAGATAATTCTGGCAGCTGCCATATGACCAAGAGCTGCATCTTTAATGAGAAAAGCCCTTCAAATAAATGGAGCTTTCTGCAGCAGCATGTTTAAATCAACATAATGCCTCGTTATGTTTGGCTGAGACACCACTGAGCAGGAGCCAAATGCTGCTCCAAGTTATTGCTCTGCTACTCCACACAAAGAATGGGAAGATAAGGCTTGGCTCTCTGGCTAGGATTTAAAAGAGCTAAGAAAATTCCAAAGAACAGTTCTTTTTTCCCCCCCCTTTCACAATAAAGATAAAATCCTTAGTTAAGAAAAGGTTTGAATTCAGAGGGAAGGAGAAAGGCTTCATTTGTTCCACGATAAACATCAGGGCAGGAAGGCACACTTAGAAAATGTGGAGGTGACAATGAAGAGCAGATTTCAATAGAGTGATACAGAGATGTTTGCAAACCTTGGGGACCTCCCTGCTGCTGATACCAACAGAGACCTGCCTGAGATCCAACCCAGCTGGCAGATATTCACTATTGTTCCAACTGTCCCCCACATCTGCTGGAAAACCTCATTTTAGACCTTTTTTTTTTTAATGCAAAGGAGCTTGCCAATAACAGCTCTGTTTGAGGGAGCAGTAAATAGACTTTTGTAACTCAGCTGTGGCTGCCCCTGGATCTCTGGAAGTGCCCAAGGCCAGGCTGGACGGGGCTTGGAGCACCCTGGGACAGTGGAAGGTATCACTGCCATGGCAGGGGGGGCACTGGATGGGATTTAAGGTCCTTCTAACACCAACCCATTCCATGATTCTATGAGCTACCCCAATGGCTTCAGGACAGGAGGAATCAGCAACAGTGCAATTCCCTAAGCTCTTAATTTTAAACACAACCACTCACAAGCAGCCAAAAAAAGAGTTACAAAAGCATTTTAAAAAATAAAACCGAACTGGCAATGAGCTCACAGCACTCCCTGGCTCCCAGCCCAGCCCTACCTGCAAGATGCAGCTCATGATGTCAGATGCAATTTTGGCGTGTGGAGCATCCTCATCCTTCCCAGAGGGCTTCAGGTTGTGCTCCAGACAGGACTCCCAGAGAGCCACCAGGGCCCTGCCGTGCCTCTCGATGGAGGAGGTTTCCCTGATGGCCGAGGTGATCCGGGTGATGCAGATCTCCACCACAGCCTGGTCGTTGTCGTTGGTCTGGTAGTCCTGGGGCACAGCAAGAGACATTTGCCAATTGAAATGAATCTTTTGTAGCAGCCCAGTGTCCATTTTCCCACACCCACCTCTACAACAAATGCTCAGCATGAGAAAACTCCGGAATTTGTCACCTCACAGGTCTTAATTCTCATTACTGTGAAGGTGTGGACCACTGAAATCTCATTTAATCTTTAATATGCTTCAAATAAGTATTTCATAAAAATTATTATGAAGATGAACTTGAGATATCGTTGAAGGAAAACAAGCTGGTGGGAACTGGATTTTGTCACCGCATTTTTAAATCTTACACTTTGCTCTTTGAGTCTTATCAGAGCTTTAAATGATGTCACCACCTTTGCTTACACAATCTATTTAATCTCATGAAAAGTATATTAAGGACAACGATTCACTCACTGCAGCTGAACTAATGATTCTGATTTGCTCGAGAGCTTCAGAGAGGCTTCCTTCGATCTCAGCATCCTCCAGGGAGAAGAGATCCCCTGCCCGGGAAAGGTCCTTCTGTGCCAGAACCAGCCCGAAGAGATGATGCATGGCCCTGCTCAGCCGCCCTCTGCAGGCACCATGGGCACAGAGCGCTCAGGTGGGGACAGAACGGGAACAATCCTGGCCAGGGGCGATCAGTTTGGTATGAAGGATAAATCTGGGCTGTATTTCAAGGCTTCCTTGGCCCCAGTCTAAAAGAAAACAATAACAAAATGAAGAAAAATTAGCAAATGCACTGATTGACATATCCCAGTTCAGCAAAGGTTTTTAAATGTGTGTGAAAGCATCAGACAGGACCCCCTGACCCAGGGACATCCTTAAGCACATCCATGAACTGGGTGAATTTTCACCTTCAAACAGTAAATAGCTTAAAATTAGATTAAAAAATACATAATAACTGAAGCCAAGGTTTTCTTCCTTTCACTGCATGTTACCTGAGCAGGCTGGTGACTGGACCAGCTGATGAGGGTTCCAAACCCCTTTCCCTGGTCAGGAGCTGAGCTGGAGGAGGAGGGTGAAGCCTCTTCCTTTGTTTTCTGGGTTGTTGTGTCTTGACTCCAGAAAAACATTATTAGCAAGATTAGGAAGATAACAAGTTTTGTTTAGAAAAAAACCCATCACTTTTGTTGCCAAAATGATCCCTGGGGTCTTTTCAACTCCTGTCAAACAAAGCCTTGGCTGAGGTGAAACTCTGCACTTCTCCTTGGCTGGGGAAGGGAGCAGAGGCTGAGCCAGGCAGGGCCAGGCTCACACACTGGGAAGGGTCCTGCACTTGAGTCCTAAAACCCTGCTTAGAGTCAGGTCCCACGTGGATTCACTCTGGGTGCCAGCTCCTCTGGATTCTTCTCTTGACACACAAAGCCACAAAATACATCACTTATAATTACTGAGATAAGGAAAATCCTTAATCCTCATTATTCTATTTCATGCTGTTTTGCAGGGGGAAAAAAGAAGTAAAATAAAATCATAGAATAACAGAACATTAAGGAGTTGGGAGGGACCTTAAAGCCCATCCAGTGCCACCCCCCTGCCATGGGCAGGGCCACCTCCCACTAGCCCAGGTTGCCCAAGCCTGGCTTTGAACACTGCCAGGGTTGGGGCATCCACAGAAGGGGCACAACCAGTGCAAACCACTGAGAACCTTCTGGAAACAACTCCCTGCAAGAATCCCTATTTGAACAGACAGTACATGGCACTTGATAATGCCACAAGGCAGGGCTGTTTTAATTTCCCCACCTCTACCAACACCATTCCACAGGACTCCCCATTCCATCAGGCAGAAGCAGAAAGGAGCTAAGACTGCAAACCCCAAGGCACAAATCCCCCACCACTGAAGCACAGGGATGGTGTGAGCTCAGATACTCACACCCTGCTCACTCTCAGCCATTCCCAAGTTCAAAAATAAAAGTTCCAAAAGCCCCAGATTATTTTTTACCTGTTTGGGATCGCCCCAGGCCATGCTCAGGGATGGGCACAGGTGCTCTGGGGACAAAGCCCAGCCCTTTCCTCCTCTCCCCACAGGCAGCATCCAGGGGCACAGGGAGCAGGGAGTCAGGCAGGGATCCTGGAGCTGTTAATTGTGGTGCCACGGGGAAAACATTCCAGGAATGCAGACTAAAGCAGCCTAAAAGTTACCCACGGCTCCATCAGGTGACTGAAGGAACCCAAATGCAGGGAGGCCTTATCTCTGAATGAGCTGCTCTGTTTCCAGGGCAAAACACAAAGCCTGCTCCACTTGAGGGCAGTTGTTTTTGACAGAGAAAACAGAACTCTCTGTGTTAGTGGAAAGCTATCCTTCCCTGGGAAGGAGGGGAAAAAGCCCTCAGTAAGCTCACACTGTTTGAAAGAAAGGGAACAAGTGAACAGCCTTGCTGGAGAGGAGATTTCCTGACCAAAGGAATAAATGCAGCCTTTCCACGAGCACAAAAGAGGGTCTGAGGTTTGCTTCGGCTTTTAACATGACCCTCAGGAGTTAGCACAACGAAATGTGCCCACAGAATGTGGAAATGTGCTCCAGGAGGGAAGGTCCATTGAGCCCTGCCTTGGATGAGCTGCTCTGAAACACAGCAGCCCCTTCTGCAGGAGCTGGGCTTCATCATCCTCCTGGGTCCCTTCCAGCTCAGGATATCCCCTGATCCTTGCCCTGCTGCAATTGATCCTCCCCTGGGTGTGCTCCTGCAGAGGAGTTCCTCAGAGAGGTCCTGAGCTCTACCTGAACAGACAATTTTACGTGAGTTTTATAGACAACACTCAGGATAATGCAGGAAAACTTTTATTTATTTATTGGGAGCTCTTTGAAAGGGAATTATAGCAAATCCTCTTAATGCTTACATTGTGTAACAGGGCTGGAAATGCTTTCCTTGCATCAGCATTAAAGAGAATTGTTCCTTAAGCATTTCCTTGCTCACTACAAGGTTTGCTATTAATAGGCAGCAGGCACTGGGCAAGAGGGAAAACAAATCATGTGTCTTATAAAATGTCATTTTTAAATTTTCTTTTTCAAAAGGCTCAAGTTGGGCAATAAAATTGTTTCAGAGTGTAGTTCCTGAGGTGGCTCATCTCCTTGACCCTGCATCACCCTGACTCCACAGCACCCATCAGAGTTCTCACTCACTATATTTGTGTCCCTTGTACAGAAGGAATGGAAAAGGCAAAGGGATTTGCCAAAGTTTGTCCATCCTGCCTGGATCCCCACTGGCACTGCATCTGAGGGGACTCACAGCAGGAATCCTCACCTTTCCAAGGCCAAAACACCGGGAACAAAGCAGGAACTCCAGTGCTTTTAACAAACTTCAAATCATCCTTCAGCAGGAAAAAACCCTCAGCTTACACCACGAACCACTTCCACTGGTTCTGGGGCAGTCCCACATTAATTCCAAGGTTTGATCTGATTTTTCAACACCTCGTTTCCCCTTTCATGCCAAGCTGAAAGAGCCACCCTCTCCCTGGGACCTTGAAGCTGTTCCCCTCCAAGGTGAGTCTCTCCACCTGCTGCAGGCACAGCATTCTTACCAAAGCTCCTTATCAGAAGCAATCAGAATAAAAGCCAGCCTGACAGGTTTCAGAGCTTGAAGCTACTGAATTAGTCTGTTTGCAAAATAATTCCCCCAATAATAGAAGATGAACAATAAAAAATCCCATGTAAAAGGGCAGTTGGACCTACAGGCATCCAAAAGCCAATTGAACTTGAGCTGAAAGGCTGAGCCTTACAGTTCATCAGGAGCTCAGCTTCTGCAGAATGACATTAGAAGGACAAGGAAAAAAAAATCTTTTAAACCAAAGAGGAAGGGAGAAGATAAAATTTTTTATATTTACAGTGAAGGAAATTCTACAAGACAATAATTTCCTTCACTTCCAAAAGGCTTGAAATGTAAATCCAGCTGCTTGATTCTGTGGGTGTTATCCCACTGAAAACAGCAACAACCATCAAAGAATTGTGCAATAACACTTTTTATCCAGCTCTGTGCTACACAACATAAACCAGGAAAGCCTTCAACTCTGTTTAAGGAATTTTAGGGCACTCAGGCCACTGCAGTCCATGTTAAATGAACCTTTACAGGTTTTTCTGTTTTCTCCCTTGCTGGAGCTGCAGCAAGGACAAGGATGCTCCCAACACAGCCCAGCCAGGGCTCCCAAGGGAATCCTGTTAATTACCAGAGTCCTCATCCTCTGTCACCCAATTTGCCATGGGCACCACACCTGGTTCTCCTCAGATGCTGCAGCACAACTCCCACATGGAGTTTCTTATTCCCAACAGAAGGGCTGAGCCACCCAAGGTGCCAAACTCTTTCATAAACACAAGGCCATGCTCATTTTCTGAAATATTCAACAATATAAAAGGTATGGAATGAGCATCTGGTTCAAAAAGGTAACTTAGAGTGTGCAGTAAATCACACAGGAGAGGAAAGTGCTCTGGGAATTCCCTTGAACTGGAGAGACTGGTGTTGGAGAACTGGGAGCTGTTGCTTTCCCATGGCCATCTGGGGCACAACCCAGCCCAGAGCTTTGAGTGACCCTGAAAAGGAAACCAAAACCCCATTTCCTTACCTTTCAGCCATGATGCCATGCTTAACACATGGATTATGCAGAGTTCTTTGGATGCCTTGGATGGAAGGCACTGAAGGAAAGTAGAAGGAAAATGGTGTTAGTGACTCTTTGCCTTTCCAGACTGTAAAATTCCCCTCAGGACACCTCCAGGAATGATTGGTTTTCACTAAACAGGGTTTAATCTTGAGGATCTGGGCCTTTAAATGGCAGGAGAGCAGCTCTGCTGAGCCCTCTGGGGCCGATGTTATTCACACATGCAGGGGTGAACAGAGCTGGTTTGGATTTCCATGCTCTGGGGATAAATGTGTGTAACAACTGCATATTTACTTTTAGTTTCCTTTTCTCCATGAGGAGCAGGAAGATTAGAATCTTTGATTTGAATTTCAGGTAGAATTCCCTTCTGTTGAAACTCTTCTTCCCCATCTCACAAGAAAAAATTTTGTGGAATTTCTCTCTCAAAGAGTTACAGAAGTTTGTAACATTGCCAAGACTGTTGGATGCTCCCTTCCTCCCTGCACCCACCCAGGGGAAAAAAAAAGTCTGGCTACATTTCCCAAGAACATCCACATATACAACTCATGGACAGAATATCACAAGATATTTCAGAGAACCTTTCCCCTCTGTGTTGCACTAATAACAATTTATTTTATTTTTATGCTTGGAAAGCATTTACTCCCTAAAACAGCATTCTTTCAAAACTTGGAAATAAAGTTCTCACATTTTTCAGTGAAAGAAAAGGATTAAAGATTATATTGAGAGAGCATCATTTTCACACAGGGTGAATAGACTACAGCAGTTCCCATGGGATCAGCTGCATATATTTAAAATCTTCCCACAAGACAACCATTGTTCCCTATGAGCCTCTCTCTTTTTTTCTGTCAGGACAGGTTTCCACACTTCACATCCCTTGAAATCCCATGGATGCTGAGCTGGACCAGATGATGACACAATAAATTATGAAGTCTATTAATTAGGCTGGGGTTAAAACTGGTTTTTCCTAATGAAACACCTTGCTGCAGTGCTGGGAGCTGACCTGCTCTCAGCATCCAAGGAACCTGTGTCCCTAGGGAGGCAGCTGCAGGACAATCAGGAATTTCAGAGCCTTTTAAGAGATCTCTCCTACCAGAATTCCAGGGCTGTCCCACCACCCACAGCCTGAAGGCAGTTCAGGGTCCTTCCAGATGTGCGAATACTCTCCCCTGGGATGAACTGGGTTAATCAGCCAGGTTTGATGGGTCAGAAGCAGCTTGAGGTGAAGCAGAGCTCTCAGAGGTCCGAGGCAATTCTGGCTGCACAAGCCACACAGAACCCACTGCTGCAGAGGGGTAAGAATGCACTCAGGAACTCGCCAACTTCTGCTGCTGCAAACAGACAACTTGATCAATTTTTTATAGAAATAAATTACTTGATAATCTGGGTGCTGTCAAAGACAGTTCTCTCTGATTTTCAGTCTATAAGAAATCATATTTGGCTGCTGTTTCAGCACACACTGATGCTTTATATAACACTTCATAAGACTTAGCATTTTGAACATCAGGAAGGTAGATTTGTAAGAATTCCATGTTTAAATGTCTCCATGATATTAAAATATTGGGCTAAACTAAACAACACAGTACTAAGATGGAATAAATTGCTTCATAACAAACACCAATTCCATCACTGTCACAATGATGCTGTCAAAAGCTGCTCATTTTCAAGGGCTGCTTAACGAGCTTTTAGATCTGTGACTTATTTTCAAGACTGTGGTGATGTAACAGAAAAAGAATTTGGTTTAAAATTTGACAAGTGGAATAATGTGTGTTTCTGTCTAAAGAGAGTGAAGGAGGAAATGGGGCAGAGCATGAGGGAGCACAGGGTCAGAACACAGGAACCCTGTCATGAGAAGTGCCACTCTGGAAGGGAAAATTGGACTGGAGCAGTAAATAAATGCAAAAATCACTGAACCTCAAAGTCTCCTGAAACAGCAGTCACCAGACAAGCACTGACTGTCCTGAAGTTCCTCCCAGGTACCTGGCAATCCAGCCCAGGGTCTCTCCAGCTCGTGATTTAACAGGACCAGCAGCTCCCCAAGTCTGCCAGGGTTGCCCTAACGCAAGGCTTTAATTCTGGAGCCCAGGGACAAAGCGAGGATGGTGAGGGGAAGGAAACAGCTGAGCCCCAGGAGCTCTGCAGGTTCATGTCCCACACATAGACATTGCTTTTTCCTTCCCAGCAGCTCACACCACTTCTCCCAGGCATCACTGTAATACATTTCTACACCTAATAAGCACAGCTCTCGCACTCAGAGAAAACCAGGAACAGCCACACCGTTAACGACCACACTCCCCCCAAAACCTCCTCCATTATTTAACACTCAGCTCTGCTCCTCAACTCCTCTCCTCTGGAGTAATTTATTCATTATTCAAACTGTTACATGAACACATATTTAAGTTATTCATACCTCTCAGAAGCGAGACCCCGGAAGAACATGAATAATTGACGGCAAACTGGCGCTCGTTGGAGGAATTGGGATGGGCTCCATCCCAGCTGCCGGTGCCCCTTCCATCCCCCTGGCTCTGGTATGTGAGTGAGGCTGCTGGCGGGTGCTCAGCCCTGTCAACCCAACCGTACAGTGTGCTCAGTTACCCTGGAGTTGTCATGTGGAATCAAGCAAACAAATATCTTCTCTGCCTTCGCCCCGACTCCGGCGCCGGAAAACGCATCAGGAATAATTCCTCACCCAGCTTAACTCGGGCAGCAGCTCGAGTGAAAACGCTCCCAGCTCGATACGGAATTTGAATTAGTTAAAAGGATTTATCAACAGCCAGTGGTTACATTCAGTTAATTAATAACCTGCTTAAGAGTAACAAGGAAATTGCAGAAGTTAATATTCCTTACGGGGCCTCTCCTCGGAGGCTGGAGCCTGTCAGAGCCTCTGGAGGAGCTTTAGCCAAAAAGGAAAGTCAGGGGAGAGCAGGACACCGAGGAAATGCAGCCTTTGAGCTGACACTTGTGGCATCTCACCAGCCCTGGAACTTCAGCCAGCCCTTCCAAAGGGAACTGCCCAGGTGGGACCCGTGCCCAGGACCTACCTGAGCACCTCCAGAGCCTGGCAGCTGGAACAGAAATGATTTCCAAAGCATTCCAGAGGCATTCCACACACACATGATCCTTCCACATTAAGCACAGCCATACTCCTCCCCTTAACTTCCCTCTGATAAACGAATTCCAGATTCCCACCAAGCCAAGCTTAACTAAAACCTGCCCTACAGACCAACCCCATGGACCTGAGCCTGGCTGTGTCCTCCTCTCCTGGGAGAGCACAGGAGCAAACCCCAACTGGGAGTGTCCCAGCACGGACATTTTCCTAATAACAGCCAAAGAAATACCAAAGGAACCAACTGGGAACAGCCAAGTGTAAGGTCAAGCACCCTTGGGCAGCTGCTGGGAGAAAGGAAAGCCTGTTTGCCCAAAGATAATGAGGAGAAACATTTGTACAACTCTGTTAGGGCTTTTGTAATACTGAGGGAGTTTGTAAATTATGGTTTTTAAAAAAACCTGCTCCCTAGAATAACACATTCACTCATACAGGTCCTCAGTTTTGATGGCAATTCCTCCTAATGGCTTTTTTGCTCCTGTTTATTGCACCACAGCCTGGGCAATCAAACACAAAATTAATGGGGGATGAACACATTCTTTTAACTATGTTAAAGTTGTTGTTGTTGTTCTTTAAGGGAAATGCAATTGTGTGTTCCCTGCATCTTCCTTTTAGCTCAGGAAGGACTTGAACACAGCTGGCTTCTCTCCCACTCCCTATGAGACTGTAAAAAAGCTTGTGAGATGATGGCAGAACAGAAACAATCTCACTCTGAAAATCCTTTTCTAAATGAGATTTTAATATAACAAATTTCACAGGGCAGGGTGAGCATGGGAGAGCACAGACAGGGGGTTGCATTTTATTTCTGCATCTGATAACTGCTTTATTCATTGTACAGCAGGAATTCAGAGGTTCCTTTGCTCACTGTGAGCCTAATTTTGACTTCTGATAGGAACCAAAATCACCCAGAGATTGTGGATTCCCAATCCCTGGAAGAGTTCAAGGCCAGCTTGGATTTGGCTTGGAGCAGCCTGGGATAGTGGAAGGTGCTCATGAAAGGGGATGGAACAAGATGAGCTTTACAGTCTTTACAAACCAAGATATTGTGGTAATAAAGCAAAAAGGTTCACACACATCCTTCACCAGGCGAAAAAAAGAGAATTTACTTTATGAAAATAGGTTTTTCCTCCATCCTAGAAAAAAATAAATTGGTTTTAACTTTTATTCTAACAGCTACAATGAATGACGCCCTTTTTCAGCAAAGCCCTGAAAATGTTTATTTTGTTAGACTTTTAAAAACAAACATCTTGTTAGGGAAGAGACAGGCTATTGTTCTCCCAGCGACTAATTGGGGAAAAGCAACAGAATATTCCATATTCATTACATTTCACCAAAATGAGTCATGTTATCTTCCACCCAGACAAAGCATTTTAATTTTAATAACGACAATGCTGACAGCTACAATACTGTTCTTGCAGAAGTTTGCTTGTAAATAATTAACAATTGTTGTATAATGACGGGGGGGGGTTGATAGCTCTATTAAGTTCACAGTCAGGCTGGAGTCTCTTTAATTTTGGGTTTTCATAAGAACCCACTCCCCTCCCAACATAAAAGGCTGATGGCAAAATCAGGTTTATGTCCCTGTCCTGACACCAAAATCCTGTTGTATGCCAGGAATCAGCCATGGAAAACCGAGGAGAATCATGCAGGACTCACAGATCACACCTCCAAAGGGTTTCAGTTTGGCCAATAATTGTCTGGGCTTGAGGCTCAAATCTGGGATGGGATAAATAACAAGTTTCAAACCCTGCTCTGTGCTGGGGTGGCCTCAGCAGGGCACAGATCCAGGACAGGGCACCACCTATTAATGGCCTTTAAATATGTGCACTCCAAGGCTGTGCCAAGCAGGACACCCACGAATGTTCCTCTAATCCACTCATATTTTTAAAATCTGGCAACATCCCCCTGATTCTGATGGAACGAACCAGGACACAAACACCTTTAGGGCCGTGTAAAGGTTTCCCTTGTAAGCAAGGTCTTTATCACATGCCCTAGACACCACTAATGCACAGCTAATTCACATCTTTTACAGACACATCAGGAATTTCATCCAACAATTTTGCAGCACTGGATGCAATAGTTCCTCTGTCATAACAGGAGAGACACAATTTGGGTTTGGTTTTTTTTCTCTTCAGAAAACACAGCCTGGTTTTTCCATTCCTGAGAGGATGAAGTATTTAACTCCAAAAAATACCAGAGCTTCTCAAAAGCCCACTGGCATTAATGGAGAGATTCTCATTGTCACTACAAGAACCTGAAGTCCTTTATCCTCCCAGGAGATATTTCCTGCTTTTACCTTATGCTGCCCCAGGTACAAAAGGGGATAATGCCACAGACTTTTATGAAGAAGATGCTAGGAGAAAAGAACAAGAAGCATTTCTGGGCCATGTGTTTGACCAGCAGCAGCCCAATATTCAGTGTATTTGCACAGTTCCATATACTAAGTGCATTATTGAGGACTGTAACCACAGCCAAATAAAAAGTGTTAGATGTCAACTTCATATTTCAATCAAATTCTGTATTCATTGCTAAAGCTGTTTTAGAATCACAGAATATGGAATAGTTTAGGGTGAAGTGGGACCTTAAAGCTCATCCGGTTCCACCCTTGCCATGGGCAGGGACACCTTCCACTGTCCCAGGCTGCTCCAAGCCCCATCCAGCCTGGCCTTGGACACTGCCAGAGACTGGGAATCCACAGCCTCTCTGGGCAACAATTCTGATTTTTTTCCATACCAACTCTTGCTTATTCTCCAGTTACCGTGTACCAGCCACAACCACAGCTCCTGCCGAAATTAAAAGAGGTTTTCCCTGAATAAAACCCTGGGATTATGACCCAGGTCTCGGAGGAGCCAGATGCTGCCGTTTGGGCAGGTTTGCAGGTGGGTATCGCCTTGTTCACCACTCAGAGCTCATTAACAGCTGCCCTGCTCCAGAGCCTCATCTGCATCACAAACCCGACATCTGCTGCGCCATCGCGGTGATAAACTTCATCACAAATAGGGGAACTTTGCATACTCATTTCTCTACAACCACTGCTGGTACAGAGATGTCTCCAAAATACTCACAAGCAACAAAAAAA
>VZTH01008387.1:411-24204 GCA_013397815.1 Aleadryas rufinucha | reverse complement strand
TGGAACAAGATGAGCTTTACAGTCTTTACAAACCAAGATATTGTGGTAATAAAGCAAAAAGGTTCACACACATCCTTCACCAGGCGAAAAAAAGAGAATTTACTTTATGAAAATAGGTTTTTCCTCCATCCTAGAAAAAAAATAAATTGGTTTTAACTTTTATTCTAACAGCTGCAATGAATGACGCCCTTTTTCAGCAAAGCCCTGAAAATGTTTATTTTGTTAGACTTTTAAAAACAAACATCTTGTTAGGGAAGAGACAGGCTATTGTTCTCCCAGCGACTAATTGGGGAAAAGCAACAGAATATTCCATATTCATTACATTTCACCAAAATGAGTCATGTTATCTTCCACCCAGACAAATCATTTTAATTTTAATAACGACAATGCTGACAGCTACAATACTGTTCTTGCAGAAGTTTGCTTGTAAATAATTAACAATTGTTGTATAATGACAGAGGGGGGGGGTTGATAGCTCTATTAAGTTCACAGTCAGGCTGGAGTCTCTTTAATTTTGGGTTTTCATAAGAACCCACTCCCCTCCCAACATAAAAGGCTGATGGCAAAATCAGGTTTATGTCCCTGTCCTGACACCAAAATCCTGTTGTATGCCAGGAATCAGCCATGGAAAACCGAGGAGAATCATGCAGGACTCACAGATCACACCTCCAAAGGGTTTCAGTTTGGCCAATAATTGTCTGGGCTTGAGGCTCAAATCTGGGATGGGATAAAGAAGTTTCAAACCCTGCTCTGTGCTGGGGTGGCCTCAGCAGGGCACAGATCCAGGACAGGGCACCACCTATTAATGGCCTTTAAATATGTGCACTCCAAGGCTGTGCCAAGCAGGACACCCACGAATGTTCCTCTAATCCACTCATATTTTTAAAATCTGGCAACATCCCCCTGATTCTGATGGAGCCAACCAGGACACAAACACCTTTAGGACTGTGTAAAGGTTTCCCTTGTAAGCAAGGTCTTTATCACATGCCCTAGACACCACTAATGCACAGCTAATTCACATCTTTTACAGACACATCAGGAATTTCATCCAACAATTTTGCAGCACTGGATGCAATAGTTCCTCTGTCATAACAGGAGAGACACAATTTGGGTTTGGTTTTTTTTCTCTTCAGAAAACACAGCCTGGTTTTTCCATTCCTGAGAGGATGAAGTATTTAACTCCAAAAAATACCAGAGCTTCTCAAAAGCCCACTGGCATTAATGGAGAGATTCTCATTGTCACTACAAGAACCTGAAGTCCTTTATCCTCCCAGGAGATATTTCCTGCTTTTACCTTATGCTGCCCCAGGTACAAAAGGGGATAATGCCACAGACTTTTATGAAGAAGATGCTAGGAGAAAAGAACAAGAAGCATTTCTGGGCCATGTGTTTGACCAGCAGCAGCCCAATATTCAGTGTATTTGCACAGTTCCATATACTAAGTGCATTACTGAGGATTGTAACCACAGCCAAATAAAAAGTGTTAGATGCCAACTTCATATTTCAATCAAATTCTGTATTCATTGCTAAAGCTGTTTTAGAATCACAGAATATGGAATAGTTTAGGGTGAAGTGGGACCTTAAAGCTCATCCGGTTCCACCCTTGCCATGGGCAGGGACACCTTCCACTGTCCCAGGCTGCTCCAAGCCCCATCCAGCCTGGCCTTGGACACTGCCAGAGACTGGGAATCCACAGCCTCTCTGGGCAACAATTCTGATTTTTTTCCATACCAACTCTTGCTTATTCTCCAGTTACCGTGTACCAGCCACAACCACAGCTCCTGCCGAAATTAAAAGAGGTTTTCCCTGAATAAAACTCTGGGATTATGACCCAGGTCTCGGAGGAGCCAGATGCTGCCGTTTGGGCAGGTTTGCAGGTGGGTATCGCCTTGTTCACCACTCAGAGCTCATTAACAGCTGCCCTGCTCCAGAGCCTCATCTGCATCACAAACCCGACATCTGCTGCACCATCGCGGTGATAAACTTCATCACAAATAGGGGAACTTTGCATACTCATTTCTCTACAACCACTGCTGGTACAGAGATGTCTCCAAAATACTCACAAGCAACAAAAAAAAGTCACCTCAGCCTACTTTTGAACAAACTCAAACACACCCAGCCTCATTTGTACATGCCCACACATTCACGTTTCATATCTCAGGTAACATTTTCATTAACCACCTGCATCATTTTCCTACTGAACCGCGTATTTCATTACTTCGGGCACCTCCTTCCACTGGCTTTGCTTTCCACAAACAGGGCTCCCTTAATTGAGCTGCATAGTTTATGAACTGCGCTAATTGAGCCGCATAACTCCGCTGCTGCCGGGGTTTTAGACCCTGAACCCGACCCGATATCGAGCGCTGGGTCGGTGCCACCGGAGCTGCAGCTCTGCAAGCAGAGGAGCCCTTCAATAGCTCTGCTGCGCTTTTCACTCTGACATTCCTGTAGGGTTTTCCTACTTTGTAATACCCCAAGCGGGCAAAAGCCGCACTGGGCTCGCACAAGTTTTTTTTAAGGAGAGCCAGGACAACTGAACGAAGCTGCTGCTGAAAATCCAAGGAACCCTCGTGTTCTATCCCTGACAGCAGCAGCGAGGAGAACTTACCCAGGAGAGCAAAGGCGGCTACTCCCACACAGAAAAAACCACGCCTGACTGCAGGGACTGCTCCAACCACGCTGCCAGGTCCTGGTTAGGAGCCAGAAGCCTTTAAAAGGGTCCTGGAAGCAGGAAGGAGGAGCGGTATTGATAAGTAACCGTGAGGACGTGCCGTTCCCAGCTGCCCCGAGTTAAGAGCTCAGCAATCAGGGCAGAGACACCGCGTCTGGAGCCAGGGCTGGCTCCGCACAGCATCCAGCTGCTTCTCACCCTAATTAAGTCTATAGGCTAACAGGGATTATTAATATTAATCACCCAGCCTCTGAAGCTGCTAATGAAACCAGATAATCCATAGCAGTGAAAATTAACACAGGGATTTGCGCTGAGTTCGAGCAGTGCCTGCTCTGCAAGGTGCTCACGCCTTGCTTGTGCACAGGTTCTCCTCCTGGCTATGGAGAGATGCCTCACTAAAAACCCTAAAACATCTACCCAGATGCTTAATAAGCTTTCCATCATTAATGCTGCACCTCAGAGGAGCACAGGGCTTTGAAAGGGGAACACGCACCTCATTTCACAATGGCAGCAGGGCTAAGCAGCAGCAGTTACTCGGGAGCTCAAGGAAAGCAGGCAGGGAAAAGAGAAGAGAGGTAGCACCTGGTGGGAAAAGTGATTTAAATTAATCAATATCAGCACTGATGCGGAAGTGGCTTAGCAGGCAAAGTTTTGCTCACTAGATTTGTGGAATTCTTTGTATAAATAAGCATGAAACCATAGGAATGCTGGACTGGAAAACCCTCGAGGTTCCCAAACCTGTTGAGGCAAGAGCTGTCAGGTCTAGGCTCACCTGATGTTTGTCCTGATGTTGCTTCCCTAAGCAAAGCTTTTCAACACTCCACAATTAGGAAATTACTCATTAGCCAGAGACTTTTCCCTACTCCACTAGGAACAGAGGACACCAGACCACTGGTTTGTCCTGGTGTTTGAATTAAGGATTCTTTGCTCTCTCAGAAGTCTCCTTTTGAAGAAAACATCTCTTTCTTTTCATCTCTTTCTCACTCTGCTCATGTTATCCTGTCCTTTTCCTGAGCAGTCCTCACAAAGTTTTCATTTCCTCAGTTTCTCTGTGGTTTTGGGGGTTTTTATTAGTTTGGGTTTGTTTGTGGGGTGGTTGTTTGGGGGTTTTTTTGGGTAGTATCACTGTATCTGTTTTGTTTCTCCCACAACATCCTCCCTAACCCGAGAACCTCCTGCTCCAGAAACCAACTCCCGGAATTTTCAACACATTTTGCAGAGAAACCATTTTTCCCTCATAACTTCAAAATTTGAGCCAATAGTTCCTGCGAAATAAAACAAGATCTGATCCTTTGTGTCCAAAATGCGGTTCCTGGCTTTTCCCCAGCAGGTCTGAATTTATCAAATCGTGAGGTGTACACAGTGCATTAAAACCAAGTAATAGAAAATTCAGTGCTCACCTTTCAAGTCCAACTCGGTAGGAAACCGATTCAATTTTGCTGCCAATTACGTTAGGGAGAAATAGGAGAAAATAGAGAAAAAAAATCAGATTAATGCATTCTGAGATAAATGGTATTTCAGATAAGTTTAATCTTACTTTTGAGAGGTGCAAACTCATCGCGTGCATCTACATGGAGGAGTCTGGAAGGCTCAACACCAAAACTGTTTCAGCCTCATCTAACTGAATTAGGGTTTCCTTTTTTTTCAGCAGGACTCACGGGATAGGATGAGGATTTCAGCTGGGGCCTGAAATTCCATATCCACTTTAACTGACTTTAACCATAAAGGCAATTTTCTCCTAATCAGAAGTTAGATTGGCCCTTTAGTCTCCCTTGTCAGGCTGTAAATAGATGTTCCCCTCTCTCCTCGGGAGGACAAGGATTAAAGGAAGACGACATGGAAAAGAGATTGAAAGCCACAGGAACTGGGGCTGGAGTTCTGGAGAACTTCAGAGATGTTTTTAGGAGGCACCAGATCTCAGTTCAGCAGATTCTTCATATGAGTAACAGCTCATTTTTTTTAATTATTCAGTGTCCCATCTCTTGGAGTGGGGTTGAGACTGGAAGGTGCCTCCAGTGACCATCAAGTTCAGCCCCAGCAGGGTGCTCAGGGCCACCTCCAGCTGGATTTTGAACCATTTTCATGGCTCTCCCCTGGATTCAGTGTGTCCCTGTCCTTCTTGCACTGAGTTGTTTGTCTTTTAGAAGTGAAGTGCATTTATCACCTCTCATCAACAGAAAACACCTTCCTGAATGTCTCCAAATCCCTCTGATGAACATCACCAACGTTATTTCACCTGTAAAATGATAAAATCTACTTCAGTTTTCCACTCTAACAGTGCCTTCACCCAGGCTACATTTTGCTCCCAGAAAAGGGTTAATGTCACACATATACACACACCAAGGGTTTTTATCTGTTAATAGCAAGGCAACAAAGAAATTCACTTAATGACAAGTTCCTGGACTGATGCATTATTCATTTTGTTATGTGACAGCAGAACAAAATTGTAGCCATAAATATATAATGTTATACAGCACTTTTCATGTCGTTTACATTTATGGGGTAATTGGCTTTCTTCCACATTATCCTCTCTTTAGTCACTTCTTTTTTAAGGGAGTGTCGTGAAATGCAGCTTGTGACATCAAAGATGTGTTTATTCAGGAACAGGGACAGCAACAGGCCTGGATAAAGCGAGGAATCGCAGTCTCTGCTTCTGAAAACTTCTTTTAGTCTCTGGAAGGATTTTGGAGGTATCTTTACATTGTTTTTCCACATATAAACTGCTTTTTTTCTCGTTTTTCCCTATGATGAACATGAGTTTTTAAAGATTCAGGAACAAAAGGGGAGAAAGAGGAGCTGTGCCAAGGCTACAGCACAGACCCAAAGGAAATGGGTGGATTCAGGCTGGTAGGAAAATGAGCTTGCATGAAGGGTCCATCCAGGAGCTCCCCTCCTACAGCCACACAATCCTGGAGTGCTTGGGATGGAGGGGACACCTTCCCCTCCAGCTGGTCTTCCCCATACAACAAAACCTATTCCTGCCACAAGCCTGCCTCTAAAACTGTTACAAATGCTCCTGCTTTTGCCCATCCCCAACACGAGTGTCATGGACATAACAGGGAATTTCACCGTGCCAGACAAATGCAGCTCAACTGCCAAAACCAACACTGAATCGTTGCCTGAGCAGCAATTAAACTGGAACAATGCAGATACCCAGAGCCTGCCTTTAATCATTCTCCCAGCCCTGTGTTAATTAGCTAGGCTGCAGCAATCACTGACATGATGAGCCTGTGTGAGAATAAAAAGTAAAACTGTATTAAAAATTCAGTAAATTATACAGCACTCTTCCCTATCAAAATATTCTAAAATATTCATGTCCAGCTTTCCAGGACCTTAAGGGGGCTTGCAAAGAGGCTGGAGGGGCACTTTTCACAAGGGTCTGGAGTGATAGGACAAGGGGGAAAGGCCTTGAGAAGAAGGTGGGCAGGGTTAGATGGGATATTAGGGAAAAATCCTTCCCTGGGAGGGTGGGGAGGCCCTGGCACAGGGTGCCCAGAGAAGCTGTGGCTGCTCCTGGATCCCTGGAAGTGTCCAAGGCTGGGCTTGGAGCAGCCTGGGACAGTGGAAGGTGTCTCTGCCCATGGCAGGGGGGGGATGGGATGAGCTTTCAGGGCCTTCCAACCCAAACCATTCTACGGTTCTAAAATGACAAAGATCCCTACAGAGATCCCAGGACTGTAAATCAGAATTCTTTGTATTGCGGTCTTTCCTGATGGGATTAAAACGTGTTGAAGCGAGCAGGTAGGTGCTGGTGCCGCAGTGGGAAGGTCTCCCGATGCTCTTACATTTCCAGCAGGTCAGCGGGAGATCCTGCNGTAGCGCCGCCCGCCCGCCCGCAGGGGGCGCCCCGGGCCCGCGCTCTGAGGCGATGGCGGCGGGCGGGCAAGGGAAGCGAAGGGGAGAGGCGGCGGCCGGGCCGGGGCTCCGGGGATCGTGCTGCTCTGGCTGCTCCGGGCATCCCGGCTGTCCCAGCTATCCCGCTTTTCCCGGTCACCCCGGTGCTCCCCAGTCTCCCTCCCCTCCCGCCGGGTCTCCCTCGAGGCGAGCCCGCCGGATCCCGGAGCAGCAGCCGCAGCCCTGCAGGTGGCTGCCGGCCCCGCTCGGGTCCGTGTCCCCCGCTCCCGGTGCCCGGGGCCGCTCCCGACGCCGTTCCCGGGTGTTATTCCCGTGTCCTGCCTCCCCCGATCCCGTGGCTCCCCCGAGGAGCGCCGGCGCTGCCCGGCTCCGCAGGGAGAAGGGGAGCAGCAGCCCCGGGATGCTCGGATGCGTCTCCCCGGGATGGGATACTGGGCTCTCCTGAAAGGCGCTTCCTTCTGTTTTGTCGTTTGGTTTATTATTGTTAATAAAACCATAAAATGCCAGACCACAGAATCATAAAACCCGNCCAGCCCTGGGAGGCACATCTGGGCCCTGAGAGCAGATGACCGGCTGTGGGCCTTTCCAGCCTTCCCCAGCCTGGGATTTAGGGATCAAATCCTGGACTCGCGGGGTGTTTGGGCTGAAGGGCCCCGCGGCCGCAGCGCTCCCGGCGGGTCCCGGCCCTCAGGCGGGCTGAGGCCGCAGCGCTCCCGCCGGGTCCCGGCCCTCAGGGAGGCTGAGGCCGCAGCGCTCCCGGCGGANGGATGCCGGAGCAGCAGCCGCAGCCCTGCAGGTCGCTGCCGGCCCCGCTCGGGTCCGTGTCCCCCGCTCCCGGTGCCCGGGGCCGCTCCCGACGCCGTTCCCGGGTGTTATTCCCGTGTCCTGCCTCCCCCGATCCCGTGGCTCCCCCGAGGAGCGCCGGCGCTGCCCGGCTCCGCAGGGAGAAGGGGAGCAGCAGCCCCGGGATGCTCGGATGCGTCTCCCCGGGATGGGATACTGGGCTCTCCTGAAAGGCGCTTCCTTCTGTTTTGTCGTTTGGTTTATTATTGTTAATAAAACCATAAAATGCCAGACCACAGAATCATAAAACCCGGACTGGTTTGGGTTCGAAGGGACCTTAAAGCTCATCCCGTTCCAGCCCTGCCTTGGACAGGGACACCTTCCACTATGCCAGGTTAAGATAAAATGGGATTATTCTCTGGGAACTGGCCTTGGTTTCCAGGTGAAGTCTGGCCAAGCAGAATTTACAACCAGCAGTGGCTAAAATGCTTTCAGAGAACAGTTTAAGCCAAAATCCAGTGACCAGGTTAGTGCTGGGACATGCTTGCAGAAGCCCTGGTTACTCCATAGCCCAGCTCCACCTTTTCCTTCCCCAGCAGGAATGAGATGATGAACACTGTACGAATGAAGCCCTTTTGGGGTTTGAGCTGTTCGTAGCTGCAGTTTAAAGAGCTCTCACATCAGCCAAACACACATCTGACATCCTCATACATCACTTGCAGCCCTGGTTATTTGACATCCAGAGCACAGGGATGTTCACAGCAGCTGGAGAGGCAGAGGAGCTGTGGCAAATCTCCCAAATTCCAAGGAAAAAATGCATTTCCTTGTCTGCACTAGGAGGCTGTTCCTAAGCAAGTGGATTTCACTTCTAAACCATTGTCTGTTTCTGTTTACTTAGTTCAGAGTAAGATATTAAAATGAGGAAAAGTGTCCAAACGAGAGGCTCAGGTTACTGATTCCTTATTCCTGAATATCTTGGACCACAACAGTTTTATTTGTAGCTGGACCAGCATTAAACCTTTGCAGAAAGGGATGATGCCAAGGATCCAAGTTCACACCTTCCCTGGAACTTTTCCAATTGGAAGTAACCAGTATTTGGGCAGCAATCTAAGAAAGAAGATGAGGTTACAGGCAAAGAATTGTTATAGGAACATAACCTATTTTTAATATAATTTTATTATTTGGGAGTTGGAACTGGATGATCTTTAAGGCCCCTTCCAACCCAAACCATCCCATGCTTTTCTCATCACTGACAACTTCAATACTACAGGAAGCAAAGAAATGTTCTGGCAGTCTCCTTATCCTCCTTTCATGTGGAATTCCTGGGTTTGCTCTTCCTGGGACAGGATATTTTGCCAGGGATTTAAGAAAAGTAGCAATTTTTGTAATACTAAAATTATAGTCTCAGGGACCAGCAACACAAGTATTCTGCTGCATAAATATTGAATAATAACAACCCCAAAAATCAAATGTAAATACCATGTCCTGTTTTAGTGAGTCTGCTCAGCTGCACAGTGCCAGAATGGGATAAAAACGACTTGAAATACTACTTGCGACATTATTTTTTAACTTTAAAAGTTCTTTTCAAAGATGGCTACAAAGTCTAATAACTTCCCCAGTATAAGCAGAATAAACTGAATATATCCTCCAGGCTCAGGTGATTTCTCAGTGTATAAATATATGTTGTATTTTTATTGTTTAATTGGTTTAGGTCCAATGATGACAGTTCTCTGGAGAGGCAGCCAGTTCCTGCACAAAACTCGTTCCAGCATTTAAAGCCACAAAACCCTGAAGTTTCATGGAAAGAAAAAGGAGTTTCTGGCTGATGAGCAAAGTAAGTCCTAATTTTACAGAGAATGATGCTCTGTGAAAACAAACTTGGAAACTTTTTCAGTACTTGAATAGTTTGATGCATAATGATGGCATCATTTGAGGAATTTTGGGGGCAGGATCACCCTGCGTTTACCTTCTGCGAGTTTTTTATGCTTCCCATGTTTCCTGGGGCATGTTAAATAACACAAACTGTGTGACACTGTGTCGAGTCACTGATCAGGCTGGATGGATTTTAGCAGCCTTTAAAGCTCACCTGGAATCTGAGTCATAAATTATTCCTTGTTCATAGCATTACCTTCAAATTAACTGCATGCAACCAACAAATAGATAAATATTTTATATCAGCATATTTTTTAAGAGTGAGTAGCATGTTCAGAATCTGGGTGAGTACCTCTAAGGAAAGGTGATGCTGACTTTATTAGCATCACATTGAACATGAAAAATCCAAATTTGGGTCTTAAATTCCAATACATTCCTCGGTTTAGCTTATCCTGTAGCAGATTCCTGGCCCCTCAGTGTCACTGACAGCCTCATCCAGCACGAGCTCAGACTAAAATGCTGCAGTGATGGAGTGTTACATATTGGATCCACAAAGTATTTCTCTTTCTTGGAAGTCCAGCTTGTGTCTGTAATCAGTGAATAGGAGCAGGCATTGTGTGGGTAATGCCTCATCCACAGTGGCTGTATTTATCCCCTGGAATTTGGCAGGTTTCTGGAGGAGATTGGGGCTGACTGGGAGCTGCAGCATCCCAGGGCTTTGCACAGAGGATGTTCAGCATCCGTAACCGGATTTGGGGATTTGCACGGGCTGGGAACGGAGGCAGGAATCAACTTCTGGGATTGGATCATCCATCCAGCAGCGGTGGCTCCTCAGCTGCACGCACACACTGCTCTGCCCAGCAGGGAGCAGGAGATGGTGCAGGAATGGAGCGCCCTGGATTTGGCACCTCCTGGCAGAATGTGCCGGGGATGTGTGGGAGTGCTGGAGCCCTGTCACAGGGCTCGTTTCCATTGTCTGCTCGCTGCTTGCTGCACTCCCCTAAGTTGAAAGTCTTAAGCACTTCTCAGATTCAAACATGAGTAATCTTGCCTGAAGCCTTTTGCAAAAGCTGCCTTTTTTTTTTTTTTTTTAATTTTATCTTGGATATGTTCCTCTATCTGCATAATACAGATAGAATAATATGCCAGAGAAGCATGTTGTTCATGTTTGCAAAAATATTTGGTGGTTGACAAATGAGCTTGATGTACTGTGCTGTTGTACTGACTTGACACTAATCTCTGCCACTTAGAGCAAATGAGAATAAATCACCTCTCCTCTCTTATCTTCTCCACCCCGAGTTGTGTGTGCACTTGCAGCACAAGCTGGCTCAAGGTTGATATAAATCCCATGCTCTCCCACCAATCCTGCCCTGCCAATTCAATTTGGGCTGGGGAAAGGTCAGGAGCAGCACTGGAGCTGGCACTTGCACAGTGCTGAATCACTTGGTCACTGGGTTCAGGTTTCAGACATGCAGGTAGGAGATGACAAAGGAAAAGTGGGAATGATCTCAGCAGCTAAAAATGCCTGGGAAAAAATGGGGTTGACTCCAAAGTCTGTCCCCATCAGGGGGATATAATTTACTGACCTGGTAAAAGGGCTGTGGAAATCAAGTGAAATAAAACCACACTTGCTCAGCTGTTGAGCTGCAGAAATGTGAGCTGAAATATTAATTGGAGAGGGGCTTTACATTAAAAGTGTCGTGTTTGTGAGCATGGAATTCAGCAAGATATGTCCAGTGGGCTCAGGTTTGGGATTGCTCCCTAGTCCTCATTGTCAATCACAGCACTCCAATTTAGGGGCTTAAGTGGAGCTGTGAGCCCTTCTGTGTTAAACAACAGAGGGTGTTCTTATTTCAGTAACTGAAAGGCTGGTATTTGCAGCAGGTGAGTGTAAAATGCTTATGATGTCGTTCTGGTCACCACAAAATGGTGTTTCAGTGCAGGTCACAAAAGGCAGCACATGGGCAGTGAGGAGCCTGTGGTTGTGCCTTTGTCACATGGGGTAGGACCTGCTGAGCTGTGGTGACACCAAGTTCTTCCAAAGCTGAGGAGGGTGTTGCTGTGAGAGGTCCCTGTGGCTGCAGCTTAAATCTTTCTTTATTTTGCAAAAAACCTTCTGAGTTATTAAACCTTGTTCTGCTTACACTGTTTTACAGTTCCTTCTGGAATTTGTTCAAGTCAAATCCATGTGTCCTGCCGGAGTGGATCCAGCACTGTCCTGGGGGTTCCTGCTGTGCTGGATGGATGGAGACCTGACCAGTTTCTTAGGCTGCTCTTTAAAAACCAGCTGCCAGTCCAGGTGATCTGTTAATATTCCTGCTTTTTCACTTATCCTTTTCAAACCATCCCTTTAAACTCTGGGATAACCTAACATTGCACAGCCAAATACACCCTGGGAGAGAAAAGAGTTTTGTATTCAGTTCACTCATCTGCCGTCTATAAACCAAGTCATAATTGCCCAAATATTTACACTGATGTTTATTTCTGGCAGTGGTTTGGTGTTTGTCATTCACATTATGATTATGAAGCAACATTTCTGTGCAGTTGAAGTATTTCAAACTATTTGCCTACTGAACAAGTGAATGTCTCTTCTCTTTCAGATTGTCGCTGCTGCTTTTATGTGAACAAGGATCTAATTATGATTTCACAATTTGTTCACTGTAAGCTCAAGAATCAGGAGGTGACAAAAGGTAAGTTTTTACAGCAATTAAAATGTTCTCCATGATGTAGCACTGTCTTTACTGAGAGATTTTCCTACAGCATTTAAATAACTTTATTTTTTTCAGAGGGATCAAAAAACAGAGTGTTCAAATTCTGGAGTGCTGGGACCTGTTCCCTCCAGTTTTCCCTTCCTTCTCGTTTCTGAGCCACACACATCTGGGAATATTTTCCATGGAGTACTTTCAGTTGATATAGACATAAAAAATGCAATAGATTTGTGGAATCTGGTTCCATATTTTAACTGATTCCATGGTTTTTGTGGAAATATGTGGGAGTTGAAACCAAGCCTTATTTCTTTGTGGGGTTCAGTTGGTTTCCTCCCTGTTGATTGAAACTGGGCTGTATTTGCTTATAGCATAAAATATGTTGACATCTTCATGTGTCCTGTTTCAATATATGCATTTAAAAAAACCATATTCCAGGGAATGAAATTACTGGAGTTGTGCTTAAGAAAATCCTGGCAGTGGTTGGAATGCTCAGCCTGCCCATGGACTACTGTTTTGTCTGAAATGGAAGACAGCTCTCTTCATATTGTATCAAATCAAAACCATTAACTCATCAATTTTAAAAAAAAAATATGAAAGAAAATCCATGGTACAGCAGAGGTAACAGAAAGCTGAAGTAAACCAGATGCCTCCCCACAGACTAAATAGGGATAAAGCAGATTCAATATGGAACTGATAATAAACCTGGAGATAGGGCAGCGCTGAGGGGTTTCCTTCCTGCTGCCTCCTCTGGGAACAAACCCAGGCTTTGGTGCACTGAACTGCCACTGCCTGGTCCAAAATGATACAATCATCAATATCTTGGTGAGATTTTACTAATTCACATTTCAAATGTCCTTGCTTCTGCAGTTTTTAATCGAAAAGTTACCTTCTTTTTAATCAAAAAGTTACCTTCTAAAAGTTGTGTGGAAAAAAGTTACCTTCTATTCTACTCAGCAGTTTTGTTTATTAGCTGCTATTTAATCATCAATTATATAATTGTAATGTAAGAGAGAAGGTGAGAATGAACATTTCCTCTCAGTAGCAATGTCCACCAAGGAGTTCCTCCACTGCTACCCCTCAGTACTACAACAGTGAGCAGGGCTGGGCACAGAGCCCAGAAAAAAAGAGGTGGAACTTCCACTGCTGCCAAGAAAAAGAGACATGAAATTCTACCTTTACATTTGCATATTGGTACTGCAAACAGAAAGTGACCTCAAATCAACAGCAGATGTTATTTTTCAGCTGATTTGTTTGTGTGTCGTTCCAGGCAGTCCCAGCCTGAGGAATTTGGGCACAGCCTGGGCTGTGGGGTGTGGAGCTCTGAGGGTCACTGCCCTCTGTCAGCTGCTCCTCAGGAACCAGGAGCACAGTGCAGCAATCCCAAGGAATAATGGAAGTTCTTACCTGTTTCCATTAAAAAAAAAAAAAAAATCCGACCCAGAAGTGTCTTGAAAAGTTTGTGTACTTTAAAAAAACCTGGAGGAATTTTTAACAAGGGTTTAGAAATCCTGGATGTGGATGTTTCCCACACATCCCAAAATAAAGAAGTTACAAAATTGCTTCTTTCAGCAGCTTCCTGGGCTTGTTGCATCCTTTGGGTCCCGAGGATGTGCTGCTCTGAACTAACAGAACATAAATGTTGTGTCTGTGCCTGTGGGAAATGCTGTAAACATCCACGTGGAGACCACAAAAAAAATCAATAAAAGTGGAAAATCACCATTGTACCTGCTGCTGTCAGTCCAGCAGGAAAGTTCACAGCCTATTCCAGCAGTTTCATGGCCTTCCTACTAATGCCAGGGAAATAATTGTAATCCAGCAGCATGGCCCAGCAGGGAAGCAGCTTATTTTCAAAACACAGCCACAGTGAGAAAACCAGCAACTCTTAAAGTGTGAAAAATGAGTATTTTGCTTTCTCCAGACAGGATGATCCATTTTTTTTTCGTGGCTCGAGCTTCAGTTTTTAGTTTTGGTTTGAGTTATTGTGCCCAGGCTTTTTTAGCAGGGGGACTGGATTGATATCAGTGTCATATCCCAAAGCCTGGCACCAGTTTTGATCTGCATTGTTGTGAGATGAAGATTAAACCCTTCCTAGCCCTCTTTGGTCATCTGAAGGACAGCACTGCCCTGCTCGAAAGGAGTTCTGTCCACAAACTCAGCCCGTGGACTCTCAGTTTAATCCTCTGAAATGCCTCGGAGCATTCTTGCCAAAATCCATGTGCTCTTCTTTTCCAGAACTCTCCTGATATGATTGAAATGTCAGGTTTCATTTGTGGCTCTGTGTCCTGTGTGTTTTACCTGGGCAGCAGATTCCCTCAGCTCCATAAAAATGTGAGTGGCTTTTTGGCACTTGTTTATTTGACTTTCTGCTCCTTCCAGGGTTGGATTCTCCCTCACACCGAGCCCTCCTCAACTCCAACCCCCACTTTGCTTTTGTGACTGAAAAAAAATGGGGTTTTTTTCCCCATTCAGAGAAGGATGATGAGAATTTTAGGAAAATGCTGAGTTTGATTGCTGGAAGAGGATTGATGGGCAGGGGAAGAGGAAGGGAATATTTACAGCTGGATTTAGCAGCAGAAATCTGCTTTGTGTGATTGCTGTCATGAGCAAGTGGCATCTCCCCTTTTCTTTCTCCAAACTATTCCATCATGGGAATAAAAGTTAGAATTAGAGGAAAATTGGTTTTAAATCTTAGCCCCTTTTCACCAAGATGCCATCACCTTTCCCCACAGCCTCTTCACTGTCAGTATACTTGAAAAAACCCAACAAACACATCAAAAGAGCAGAAGGCTTTACTTTGTCAATTATATACAGACACTTTAATTGATTATGGAAGTGATTAATTAGTTTCTAAGCCTATCCATATTCCATCTCCACCTGGAATGCCACAGTATTTTCAGAAAGATCTACTAAACAGACTTGTACAGCAACAGGTTCCTTAAAAACCATTTGGAAGCAGATTATCCCTGCTGTTTGCACTCCCACAAAAATGGCATTAACCAGAGATCTAAAACTGCAACAGTTCCTGAATTTTCACTGATTTGTGCTGAAACTCAGAAATTCAGAGCCCCAGGAAGACAGAGACAAGAATGACTGAAAGTCTTTCAGTGTGTTATACCACAAAGTGCCCAAATTATCTCTAACTGCCTACTGTGGGGTACATTTTAACATTTCTTTGAATTTATCAAACTGTTATTTTAATAACCTGTGTATAAAATTTGTATCTAGCTCCAGAGAAGATGCACAGAAGGCACCTTTTTCCTGCTCTTTGCCTTGGCAATGGTGGGAAACTGCACCTGTGGACTGAGCCTTGTTCTACAGATGCCAGAACCCAAATCCTCCCGGGCCCTCTGCTTTGTTCACCACCTTTCATGGCTCGTTGGGAGCTTTGGAGTTCTGTTCCTTGACATTTTTGTATCATTTTCCTGTTACAGCTAAAGATTCTCAGGACAGGCTTGTCAATAAATAGATCAGAAATAAAGTGGATTTTTTTTAAATAACTTTTTTTCTAACCTGATAATAAAATCTTGCTGAACAATGATTTGTACCTGTTCTATAATGATAATTCTTACAAGAATAGCAAGTTCATAGCAAATACCAACATTAAAGCTACTTTGAACAGGTTCATTTATAACTTGGAGACAATAAGTAAGCACTAAAAGTTGGGAGGGGTTGCACATTGTGCTGGAGTGGGTTTATATTTAATATATTCATACCCAGTGTAGTAATTATTGTTATTCATGCTCTTTCTAGGTGGAGCATTGGCATTTTGTGCTCAAGAAATGAAAGGCAAAATCTTTGGAGAAAGTTCTGCACCTTGGCTTTAAACCTGGTAAACGGGGATGGGTTGGGACTGTGCACTACAGTCACCTGGCTTGTTAGCAGAGCTTGGATCTGCACTTAAAAAAGAGCATAAAAAGGAGATTTTCTGATTTTTTTCTGCAGGTACAATTGTAGGTTTGTGTGTGAAAACATCTTGGTGCTTAGCTCCATGAACTGGAGCCATAAACCAGGATGGAACCAGGAGGGATTCCAGGCATTTTGTGTTAATCCATTCCAGATTAAAAGCAAGTTCTTCACCAGATTTACCTGGAACTCTTCCAGAAGTTATGATTCCCAGGCAGCAGCGTTGTATTTCTGATTAAAGGAGTTTCTTAAGGCCCTGCAATCAGAGCAGTGACCAGACAGCCCCAGCCTCGGGATGGGCCCTGAAATTCCAGCGTCATTCCCAACCCCCGGATTGTGGATTGGGTAAAACCTTCTGCATCATGGAACACAATCCCCCACTGAGGTGGGGAGACTGAGCTGTGGGGCCTGGCCAGTTCTGAAACAAATTCTGGTTTTATCTTTCAGGGGACAATGCATCCTGTGAGCAGACTGTGGGATTCGGGGCTTATTCCATGAACAAAGTCCTGACTTTCTTCTGCTCCAGCCCCCAGCTGGAAACTCAAACCAGGCAGTATTTATTTACCCAAAAACCCCTACAAGTTGGTCTTGATGACCCTCACAGTGTGTTCTGTACAGATTTGCAGATGCTTTTCTATGACAGACTCTGAAAATCAACGTTTTATTGCCCCCAAAGCTCCCCCCTCTCCATTCCCTGCCCTGGGATTGCAGTGCCAGCCTGCACATGGCATTAATTCCTGGGCTCTGCCTTGATTGGGGTCTGAATCCAATCTCGTTAATAGTCCTCCAGTCCAAATTGTATTGGAAACAGATGCTTCCAAATCAGCTTGAGGAGCTTACAGGAATCTGGTCAAGTACATGGTGTTGGTTGGGAATGGATGGGATATTCGTAATCAAGAGGAAACAAAAGCAGACCTCCTGCTTGGAGAGCCCTGAAGGTAAGGAAGGCACTGCTTTTAGAAACAGCTTCACTGCTGCCTCTTGCCAAGCAAGAAAACAGAAATCTGACAAATTTATCCATCCCTTTAGTCCAGAAACCAAAGGACGGGCTCACCTGGGTCTTGGAAAAACAGGAATTAACCCCAAAAGTCCTAATTTCCAAGAGGGAGGTGTTTCATCATTGGCATTTGTGTAACAGTCTGTTTTGAGGAGAAATTGCCTAATTCTGGTCGACTTTCTTCCTGATTGTGTCCAGAGTTTCATTAGGTGGAAAATAAACCCTCATTTCTCAAGGTCCAAGGCAGGATTAAGAGTTCACTCACTCTGTGTCTGCTGCACTGTTCCTGTGCTTCCATCTGACACGGCTGGCACGGACTAATCCTGGAAACAAATGGGCAGGAGCAGCAGCTCCAGTGCAGGATTCCCCTGGAGCCCTCTCAGCCTGGTTTAACGGGATAACAACACCCTCACCCCATGCTTTGGTGGCCAGGATTCCCCTGGAGTCCTCTCAGCCTGGTTTAATGGGGTAACAACACCCTCACCCCATGCTTTGGTGGCCAGGATTCCCCTGGAGTCCTCTCAGCCTGGTTTAACAGGACAACAACACCCTCACCCCATGCTTTGGTGGCTGCAGTTAAAGTGGTTTGGTTGCACAAGAAGCCAGTTATTCCTATAAATAATGGCAGTGTCCAATCCTCTGTAAAGCGTGAGCTGTCCTCCTGTTCATTTTGAGAGGAGTTTCATCACTGCACATTTGAATTATTAATTGGCCATAATTTCCTTTTCCAGTCAGTGTTTCCTCCCACTTTAGAGGTGGTTGGGATTCCTCGAGATGTTCTGGAGGTGCTAAATCCAGGTGTGGATTTTATAGGAGCTTTACCTTCTGTGCATGACTATTTAATGTTTCCCTTGGACACAGGGCTGCAGCCCTATGTGTTTTAAAGCCCTAAATCGGTCCTGCCCTTGGTCTTGGAGCAGCACCATCCTGAAGTTTCTAAGAATCTGAATCCAGTGCAAGTTTTTCTGGAAAGCTTCCTCCTTTCTTCTTATATCCTACCCCGTGTCCTTCCTCCCCTGCTCCCTCCAAACCCAAACAACTCTGCTTTGTGTTTGGTTCAGACAAAACCCTTCACCGAGATTTTTGCCTTATTTTTTCTTTTTGCTTTGACATCACCCTATTGTCAGGGAATTGTGTTCAGCTCTTCCACATGTTTTCCTTTTCATTAAACACGGCCAGGCTGTCACTGGATAGCCAGGGTTTATTCAGCAAGAGCCAAGCTGCTGTACACAGACTTCTCCTGCACCTTTGGAATCCATTCTATCCCTCCACAAAACATCAGGCTCTGCAATTTAATTACTGGGCTAAAAATAGAAGCCTGGCCTGACAATTGAGCCAGCAGAGTTTCCCAGCCAGACATTCAACTCCTCTGCACTCGTGTAAATGCTTGGCTTTGCCTCCAGTTTTTAAACTCCGTTTTTAAATTCCTCTCAGGTTTTTAAATTGTCAGGACATCATTGTTTAATTTCATGGAACAAATTTGCTGCAGCGGCTCGGTGGCTCTAAGGAAGTTTACCCTGGAACTCACTTTGGTTGTCTCCTCCGCTCTGGGCTGTCTCTTGAGGTCTCAGAGTTCCTGTATTCAGTATTTTGGCAGTTTAGCTTTTATTTTTTTTTTAAAAAGAAGCAGCTGCTATATGCTGCAAAACCATTCTGGAAATACTCTTTGATAAGCTGCACATAATTAGTGTTTATCATTTATTCACCTTCAGAGCTCTGCTGCTGTTGCCACCTTGGTGGCTCAGGGTGCTGCTGCCCAGCCCAGGAGCTTGGGAATGGCTTTTCCAGCCTTAAAAATTCCATGATTCTTCATTCTGTAACCCATGGTGGGACTGCAGCAAATTTCCCCACTTCACAGGGAAGCCTCTGTTAGAAAACAAAGTGGTTTGTGCCAAGTTCAGATCTCAAGTACAAAACTCCTCGATTATCCAGCAAAACTCCTGGAGACCCGGGATTATTTTGTATTTGAGGGCTGTCTGTGCTCCAAGTCAGTGATTTACTGGAGAGCTGACACCATCAGGAGAAAGGACGAGGACACACTTGTTAATTCCTTTTAGATGAGCAGCGTTGCAATGCTCTGGTTTACAATGGGAATAAATAATTAGGGCTAATTGCACAACTTGTGTTGAAAACAGCCCTAAATGTTGAGTCATTTGTTGTCTGAGTGGCAGTGCCTGCGAATTTGACTGCCTGGAAGTTTTGCAGGAGATGAGGATTGTGTTTGGTGATCAGGCCCTGCTGGGCTATTGCTAAGGAGAGTTTTTAAATAATTTTTAATAACTTTTTCTCCCCCCTCTGCCCAGCCCACAGCATTTACAGTGCTGGTGCTGGTGGAGGGCAATGTGTTTGTTCCCATGGTTGTTCCCAGATTAACCTGGTTCTTACCCTTTAATTTCTCCCTTAGGACCCTTGCAAGCACAAGGGTGAGGTAGAAAGGACATTTTCATGGATATTTGAGCCGCATACCCAAAGGGATCTGAAGTTTGGAGCTGGAATTTTCAGTCTGTATTTCCCTGATTTCTGGAGTGAGTAGAAGGGATTCAAAATTAACCTTTTCAGTCCATAAATTAAAATGCAATTTGTTGTCCTCCCAGATTTATCTGCTGTGCACATGAGATTAGCAATCTCCTGCCTGGCTGTGATTGAAACCATGACTTGTTCCTTCTTAATGCCCTTAGAATTTGTTCTTCCATCATTTCTGCAAAGATTATTTCCCCTTTTATTGCTGCTCTGTGTAATCCTGTTTTGGGATGTCTTTTATCCCCGTTTCATACTGCTGGTTAGAACAGCCAAATGTGGGGTGTATAAACTTGCTGTGATTTAATTTGAGGCTTTTGACTGAAAATAATTTGAATTTTTAAATGTGAAGCTGTGGCAGTTATTTACTGATAGTTCATATATTAGTAATATTTAGTGTATGGGTTAAATCAAGGCTTAGACTTCAGAAAATGTTATTTCCATTCTCAGATATTCCAGGTTAAAGGTTGAAAGGCAGATCCTGATCACCTCTTCCTTAATCCCAGCAAAACACAGCACGGAGCTCCCATCCCAGCTACTTTATTGGAGAGCAAAGTGCCTTAAATCTTCTTGATTTATTTTACTAATTCTTCCCTGGTGCTGCTTGTAATCCGAGATTAACGGCATTGTTTGCTAATTTCATTGTTTTAACTATCATGGAAATCTCATTAACTAAAGGAAACATCTAAAATGTCTCCAGGGCTTTATTTTTAAACAAATTAATCCCGTCACTGAGCTACCACAGCTCTCTGCTGTCCTCAGAAGCCTCCTCCAGGACGGGAGCTGCTCCTGGTTGTTACACACCAGCTTTGATCCCTTGTTCAAGAAGAAAAGTGTTTAAAATAAGAAAACTGGGCTTCATTTGCACCTTCTGCCTGTCTCTTGGAATGTAAGGTTTTCCTAAATTCATCCTTGTGTCCATTCATCACTCTGATGCCATGATGCTTTTTTGCTTTTTATATATATCCCCTTTATATACACTTTTATATAACTTTGATGTATCCTTAAGGGCCTTTTAGCCCCCACACTTCTCATTCTTCAGCTTTGATAACCAGCACAGAGCCAATATTCCCTTCAGCCAGGAGACCAAACATCTCAGAAGCCTCAGACACCGAGGGCTTCTCTGGAACACATTTTGTAACCTGAGCTAGGCCTGGCCAGGGGGGGAAAGTTCCTCGGGGAGGGGGGTTCACTCAGCCTCTCATTGGGGAATCTTTGATAGGTTTGTTAATTGGTGAGGCCTATAATGAGATACCCAAACTATTGTGGGGGGCATTTTGGGGTGCATTCCAGCGTGCTCCACCTGCACGGGGTGCACCAAGGATCCTTAAAATAAACACTGAGGTAAAATCCCTTTTTTCCCTTCTAACCGTGTTTGGCTCTTGATTTTAAGACCAAGGAAAGGCATCAACTCCCCAAACTTGTGTTGTTGGGAAGGGAAGTTGCTTCAGCACAGGTGTGGAGCAGCACAGCCACAGTCAGTCACTCATCTCATTCCCTCTGGCTCCTACTAACGAGCTCTTCATCTCTTCAGCATCCTCTGGAAGCAATAAAAGCTGCTCCAACAGTTTTTTTGGTACAACCACTTTAAGAGGGGTAAAACCCCTCGATGGATAACGTGGAAAGGATATGGAATGTTCTTGTGCTGGTGGCTGTATTATATAATAGTTCTGTAAACTATTTTGCAGGTGCAAAATAGTTTACAGAAAACCACAATATTGTTTTGAATAGCTTGCATGGGAAAGACAGGGCTCCCACGAAATGTTGCAGTCTCACAGAATACTGCAGAAAGCTGGAAAATTTCTCTGCTGAAAGCTTTCCAGCATCCACAGGATCCAGCCCCGCTCAGGCTGCACCACCTCCTGCTCCAGAGCCAAGGTCTGGGTGACACGCAGAGGTTGGATTCCCAAAGCCACGGGTGGACGTGGCCCTGCTCCCTGCAGTGCAGGGCAGGCAGGAGAGCGGTTCAGGAGAATCCCAGGGCTCAGGGAGCCTTGGGACAGCATCCAGGCTGCTGGAGGAGCCCCCTGCTCCGTGCTTGGCTGGGCTGGGATTGCTCCCGGCCCTGGGAGGTGACAGGGACGCACCCAGAGATTCCCTGGCAGCACAGCACTCGCTCCAAAGGCTCTGGACCTGCCCCCTGGAAGCTGCTCCAGCCTCTCCAAATCCCAGTCTATGAGTGTTTCCCAGCCCTCCTGCTGACAGCGGCCCCATCACAGCGGGAGAGTTAAATCCAGCCCTGCTGGGGGGTGTTCAGGGAATCTTAATGGCAGGAGGGAGGACTCATGAATATTAACAGCTTGTAGTGCCTTGGTGTCCATCGTGTGGCTGCTTGTGAGAGGCTGCTGGAAATATATGGGATGGAGACAGGGCATTGATTCATTCCAGGATGAGGGGGGTCGCCCTAATGTGCTCCAAACAGCTTTTAAATAATGGCTGCGGAGGAATTAAGACCAGTTTAATCCGACTAAATAATACTCCTAATGATAAACCATTAAAATCAAGTTGACTTCTAGATTCTAGCAATTGTATCAGACAAGGTTATTACACTCACCATCAGTATTGATAATCATTAAAATAGATTAAACCATCGACTGAGAAATGAGAGATGCTGGGTGACTCTGGCACAAGAGCTGCTCTGACTTTACAGCAGGGCCCCTCCTGCTCTCTGGGATTTCCTGCTGCTCCCTGGGGATTCAGGGACCAGGCACTGTTCTCCACGAGCCTCAGAGTGAGAAACTCTTGAAACAGCAAATTTTATCTTAAAATGTCTTTGGAGGGTGGCTGCAGACAGCAGGAAGGAAAAGGATCCTGTGGTTTTGCCTTGGTCCACCCGCTCCTGCCTGGAGCCCAAGCCTTGTTGTGCTGGAGGAGTGGGAACACACCCAGAGGGAACAGCCCTGAGCTTTGATTTCTTCAGCAGCAGCCTGAGGTTTCTCCTCTTAAAGGAAGTTCTTGTGGCCCAAAGCGACTCTGAGGGAGCTGAACATCCAGAGCTGCCCACGAGCAGAGCCTCATCTCTGAGCTGGATGTGGCTGGACTTGAGGTAGCCCTAAAGCCACCAGCCCACGGGGTCAAGACCAGGTGGTCTTTGAGGTCCCTTCCAGCCCAAACCATTCTGTGACAACGGGAAGGGCCAGCAGCAGCCAAGGAAGGGGATGTGATGCTGGGGGAGAGGAGGAGCCACCTCCTCAGAGCGGAACTTTCCTTGCCACAGGCAGCACTTCAGCCCCATGGATTGGCCAGAACCCCAGAGGTTGGTGGTAAAAATCCCCTCCACATCAGCGAGAGGAGGTGTTCTGTGAGTGGATGCTGCAGAAGAGCTCTTGGGCACGTTAGGAAAGGAATTTCTCTGTGCTCCAAAAGGCTCCTTGGAAACGGAGCCTCCCTCTCCAGTGCTCCCTGCGAGGACCTCATCCCCTGTGAGGGCTGTTTGGGGTGCTCCAGAGCAGCGTGGCTGCTGCTCTGCTGTGGGAATATTGATACTGAGCACTCACTTGTCTGTGCCTTCAATTGCAAAGGGCTTTTTAAAATTGATTACTGGCCTGGCTCGAGTTATTGGATGACCCTGTAAATACAGAGCGAGGATGGGCGTTTTATGATGTCTGACTTCCCTACAATATTTTTTTATTAAGTAAACGGTAATGGAAATATTGGGTTTTCATTCCTTGCTTGCTCCTTTTCCAACAATTGCCAGTAAATCAAAGTTGCAAAGAGCAGCTCCGCGCTGGCAGAGCTGACAGAGCCTGGTGGGCACTCATTTTGGAGATGATATCCCCTTATTTCTAGGCACTCAGCAGCCTTCAGCGCTGATGTATTGACACTCCCAGCTTTCAGGTCAAGGAAATAGTGCAGGAAAGCATTTCCAGCAGAGAAATGCCCATATTTTAGAGTAAGGACTGCCGGTGGTAGCGACGCCAATTTGCTGAGGTACAAAAATGCCACGCTCAGAAAGGGAGGAAGTATTTCTTCCCTTCTTCTTCCAACATCCACGTCTGTCTGGGTGCCTCCATATCCATCAGGCACCTTGGATAGCACAGAAACCCCCTGGGAGCCTCTGGCCATGGGGCCAGGCTTGGGCCATCTCTCCCATCACACATCTCAGCACCCACAGCCAGGCAATTGGATCCCTTTTGGGGCAGTTTGATCCCTTCTGGGGTGGTTTGATTCCATTAGGGGCAGTTTGATCCTTTCTGGAGTGGTTTGGTTCCATCAGGGGCAGTTTGATCCCTTCTGGGGTGATTTGATTCCATCAGGGGCAATTTGATCCTTTCTGGGGTGGTTTGATTCCATTAGGGGCAGTTTGATCCTTTCTGGGGTGATTTGATTCCATTGGGGCAGTTTGATCCTTTCTGGGGTGGTTTGGTTCCATCAGGGGCAGTTTGATCCTTTCTGGGGTGGTTTGGTTCCATCAGGGGCAGTTTGATCCTTTCTCGGGTGGTTTGATTCCATCAGGGGCAGTTTGATCCCTTCTGGGGTGGTTTGAT
>VZTH01008386.1:0-49695 GCA_013397815.1 Aleadryas rufinucha | reverse complement strand
GGGGAGGGGAGGGGCAATCCCCCGCAAATGACAAGTGCAAGAACACTGTTGAATATGTTTGTAGTATGTAAAATCCTAGAGCATTAGATGATGATTAGAGCATCATTTAAATGCACCAGCTCTTCTCCGCTTTTAGTTCCTACCTACAAATAGATGTGGCTGTTAATCCTTTATTAATCTTTCTGCATCAGTAGTTGTATGAAGAAGGAGAAAGTTATTTTTTTTCTGTAGATTTTCTTCTCTCTTCTGTGGCCATGTTTATCTGTGAGAAAATGGAACAATAAGATGACTTTTTATAATTCAGTGTCCTAGCTTCAGTATACTACTGGTGAAAGTGACAAACAATCTTCCTTGAGATTAAGGCATAAAATGCCAGCTGGAGGTTTACGAGATTTCTCCATAAATTCAGTTTTCATCGGCTGTTCAGTTTTTGACATCTTTTTACACTATCAGAATGAAAGTCAGTGGACAATAAAGGCAGAGCCAGAAGCTCACAAGCAGACTTCAGAACAGCACTGAGAAGTGAATAACATTAGTTGACTTCAGCTGAATATCTTATTCCTGCAATTTCAATGTGCCTCTAATTTAATTTCAAACCTGAACTCTTCATCTCAAAATAGATCTTTGGGGTGAATTTGGATTAGCCTGTTTAAAGACCTAGACTTCCACTGAAAACCAATGTGGATTTATTAGCTTTGTTCAGGGAGAAACCGTAACATTTTATGTAACAGTATTTTTTTTTCTGGGACAATGGTCCTTAACTGAATTAGTCAAAGCTACAACAGGTGATGAAAAATGAAATCATAGCATCAAAGGCATATACCAACAGAAATGTGTAGTCTTGCCCAGAGAGAGCAAGAGAGTGAATGTAAAAATTGATGGCTGGATTATACCTGGTTTTATCACCAGTCAATGTGGTTTCAGAGGGGAGCAGAAGACTCATAAGCTTCTTGTAAAAAGGACTGTTACTATTTCTATCAAAACTGCTCTAGCATTCACTGGGCAATCAACACAGAAGCAGGACAGGATTATGAAGGGGGCCATCCCTTCTCCCCATTAACTAGAAGAGCTGGAGAGTGAAGCAGACTGTCCCGTACTGCTCTACACATTGCATAGTGGACTTTCTTTTAGTACAAAAGCGTGCTTGTGGGTGCTTGCAAGAAAAATGGGGATAAACTCTTTAGCAGGACCTGCTATAACAAGAAGTAATAGTTTTAAGTCACAAGTGGGTAGATTCAGACTAGATATGAGGAAGACATTTTTTTATGGTGAGATGAGACACTAGCACAGGATGCCCAGAGAGCTGGCAGATGCCCCATCCCTGGAAGCATTCAAGGTCAGACAGGATGGGGATGCTGAGCAATCTGATCTAGCTGAAGCTGGTGACCTTTAAAGGTCTCTTCTACCCAAACCATTACACAGATACCTAACAAGATACAATATTTGTCTGAAACGGCTTGGTGCAGTGAGGCATCATATTGCCCTTTACTATTAAAGATTACTCAATCTGTCTTTTAAGTTTGGGTATTTGGGAGTCAATATATTATTGCTTTACTTCATGCATTGCTATCACAAAAAGACGGTCATATTTTAAAATATGTGTACATTTTGTATATGACAAAAGGTGAACTTTGTGAGTGACAACACACTAATGTAGTTAGTGTGAATGTTGTAATGAAATTGCCAGTAAGCCTCCATGCAGAGATGAGCTCTTTCTTGAGACACTAAATTGGATGTGTTTCAGATAATTTCTTTGAGGATGTGCTTATGCTAAAACAGTATCTAGTTTGGAGAGCCTCTTGTCATTGAGCCTGTAAGCAAACACAACCTATTTTCAGATAAAATAGGTGAGATTTCAAGGTGAGATTCCATTAATTCAAGGTTATGTCAATCTGTAAATGCTTTCTTTTCACACTACTCAGTTAGGAATGGTAGGAATTTATAACCCTTTTTATTCATGTCTTTTCTCTCTACTCTCTCATATATCAATGAATGGTTCATTCAGATTAAACTAAACATAATTCAAATAAAGCTTTAAAAACTGAGTTAACATTTGAGCAACGTATAGAAGGTTGATGATACTTTGACATTGAAATGATGCAGAGCAAGGTAAGGCTCCTTAAATATATTCATGAAATGAGTCTCTTTAGACTTGCTGAGGAGAAGGTGGTTGCCACGGTGCTGTTACCGGCTAGCTGTGACCACAAGCACTGGGCACCCACCCACACTGGAGGGGGAGACGGAGACTGCCACAGCTCAGAAGGGCAGGCAAAAATCTGGCTCGGGATTGCCTTGCCCGCTGATGGCAAGGCTGCGCAGAGGAGGAAGGAACGAGGGGGAAGGAGTTCTTCATGGTAGAAGGAGAAGGTTTATTGAGAGCAAGGGTCCAACTTAAATCCAAGAAGGGGCACAAAGAACTCAAAAAATGGTACTGACATGGGATTTTTTACCCCTACAGAATGGGAGGGGAAAGCACGTCATAACCACTGATATAACAGCAAGGGGGCGTTACAGAGGCGGGGAGAAGGGTGCTTAACTAATAGGAACAAGGGTAGGCGGGGAGAATTAACATGGACCAACAAGGGATTGAGGAACACAGAACTTTCNGAACACAGAACTTTCCAGAGGGGAAACCAAATACAGGGGAGAAGGGGAGGAGATAGTGGTGGCCAGTTATGGGGGTGTAGATTTACACTCGCCACACAGCCCCCTGGGAACTCACCCTTACTTTAGGGCTCTTGGGCTGTGTGGGCATCAAACCATTGGAGCCACTGGTCCATTTGGTCTTGTTGGCCGTGGTGCTGGCCATGACACACCGCAACAGGTGGTAATGCAATAAGCATTGGGTGAGGTAGGAAAGCATCTGACATTGTAGCCTGGTGCAAAGAGTAACAGAGACTCTGTTGTCTTGTTCTGGGGGAAATATCACAGATTTATAACAAAATCTTGAGTAAACAGGAGGGACATTGTGTGCCAAATCCCAGAAATCCAGGGCCAGGGGACTCCTTAGGCAAGGAGCAGAGGGTCAGGAATCTTTGCTCTTTTTCCACTGAGTCCCATGATTCATGTACTCCTTTCTGTTGCAGCCTTGGCTTAATGGGAGTCATGCAGCCCTGAGACTGGTGTTCAAAGTAGTGCAGAGACTCAGAGATTTGGAGGTAAATTCCTTCCTTACCCTCTGCATGAAAATGACAGAGAGACAGGCTTCCTACCTGAGGGCTTGAGCTAGATTATTATAGTAAAATCAGAAGAAACCAGCCTCCTCTTCCAGCTGTGAAAGTGATTATAACTGTTCTATTTGATGCCCAGAACCCCGTGTGTAACAGATTGTCCTGAATGCAGTTAGCAGATAAGGTACTTTTAGAATCTGGTGTCTCTTTGTTCTTTTTCCACAGAGGGATGAGGTCCCACCCAACCAGCAGAACATTTCTGATCTTGAGCCCCGGGCCATCCTAAAGTAAGTAGGGACAATGGTTGATTTGGAGCATCTGGGGTCAGGGGAAGGAGATTGCACAAAACCAAGCCATTTCAATTCAGAATTTCAGCAAATGATTGAATTGATGTGAAATTCCTGGTGATTTGGAAGCTACTACTCATCAACAGATATCTGTCTGTAGTGTGTTGAAAAAATAATAATAGCACCAGAGAGAATGACATAAAAAACAGACATTAAAAATGGTGTTAAAGTCACCTATTATTTTCCACACAATACTGAAAGGTTCAGCTTTCATTTTAGGTAACCTAAAACTTTGATAAAACATGTATGAGTTATCCTACATGACACATATTTTATAACTGCAATATAATTTAATTAAAGTGTCATGAGATGACTATTCACACTCCATAAAGGATGGAAGAAATGCAAGTGTAGCCCAAATTTTGCAGTATTGAGCAGGCAAATTTACACTCATCATTACTCTTAATTTTTGTGTAGCCTCAACAAGCAGTAACTACAAAATGTATGAACACCAGAATGAAAATATATAAACATAAAATAGAAATAAAAAGCAAATGTGAGAAAATTTAGGAGTCATAACCATGTGACAACTTAAAATTCATCTAATGGTCAACATTTCTTGTTGCTGCAAGGTGTTTATCTACATACTATGTACCAAGCAAGCAGAAGGATCATGTATTTCTTGCCTACGTTTGGAAATTTCTCTTTAAACATTCACCACAACTGTATTGAATTTTCTAGATGCGTAGCACTCAGATGTTCCTTCTCTCTATCAGATAACTGTGCACTGGGATGTTTGGATGCTTTCATGACTCACCAGACCAAAGCAGCATGTAAGAAGTCACCAATGGGGCAAAATCATTGTCTACAAAGTTTACATAAACAGATGTTTTAATTTCTGTATCCACAAGGCAAGTGTTGTTTAATCAGCTTGGATGTGGTGAACCTGGCTCCTGCCAACAAATGAAACCACTGGGGGACTGCCTCAGCTTACAGGCTGTGATTAATCTTGAACTCTGATAAAAATCTTACCGTTTCCATGAAAGCAGGCTAAGCTTGTTCACTATTTGCACAAAGAATGTGTATCTTTTATTGATTAAATGCAGAGGGAGTAACTTTATTGATCTGAGAGAGTTTGCCTTTAAGAACAATGATCCTCCCTCCCTGCAGCAACTTCTCTACAAGAACCCACTCCTCAGGAAACTATTTCCTTTTTTGCTTTGCTGTAGAAGGATGTTACCGAGTTAAAGAAAGGTTTCCTGACTTTTCTAGAGAAAACAGCATCTTTTGCAAATGATCTGCCTGCAAATCCCACAACAGCAGTCATCAAAGTTGTCTACTGCCTGTGCTTTGCCTTGTTATTCAGAATTGTGCTGCTGTAGCCATGTTCACTAAAGACCAGATACACTGAAGGATGTGAGGCTTTATTTTTGTTCCACTCCAACTGATCTTTGAAGATAGGCAAGAATTAGCTGAATTAAACTAGTGAGCATACAAATGTGGATGGCTAGCTCTCATTTCATGATAAGAATTAAAGAGTGGATTTGGTATATTAAACAGAGTATAATCTTCAAATTAAATAGAGTTGTCCACTAATAGAAAATTCTGATTCCTGGCCATTTATACATTTGCACTTCAGTGTGAAGTATTCACCATATTAAAACTAACAGAATTATGCAGGTTTCATTGAAGAGAGTTAGAGTTCCTGTGGCAATAAAAATCTGAATATTTTCCAGCATGATGCCTAAGTTATGGTTTTAAATAAAAACAAACTATTGATATCTTAACACAAAGAACTTCCTGTTGTGTTATTGGTGCTAATTCCTATGAGATATTATCAGCTGCCGGGATTGTCTTCAGAGAGATGGATAAAAAAAGTGAAAAGTGGCAAGGAACACGGACTGAAATTATCTTAGTGGTGTCTCTGCCATTAATGCAGCGTTGACTCAGGCTTTGTGAAATGATGTTTATAATCAACTCTTTGTAGAATTAGTTTCTCTGAATTATATGATTCCTATCACAGATGAAGTAGGTTGTGCTTATCGCTAAATCTGTTTTCTGCCCAAAAATCATACAGCAGAAAATTATTGGAAGAATAGCTCTGTATCCAAGCTTCTAAGTATGTAATACTGCTTTGCATTGGGAAAAAATTTCAAATACAGTTATGCAGACATAGTCCCTATTTCAAGTCCAAACATATCAAAGAAGCTTATTTAGAATAAACTAGGAGAGGGCATTTGGAGCATCACCTGGGACAATATAAGAATTCTCCCTGCGAGAAACCACAAACAGATTTCTGTCTTAGATGATTTTCAGCAGTTAAGTATATTTACATTCTTAAAAGTCATCATCTGTGGGTAAAATATTCCCCCTCAATATGAAGAACCAGCACAAAAACTTCATAGTGTCAGGCTTCATTTGGCGAAAATGTAGTGACGCAGCTGGGCGGTGGGGGTGGAATGGACCGAGCGCTGCATCGTCCCTGAGCGTCCGCGCAGGACCCTCCGTAGAGGATTCTCGGGGGGGCTCGTGGGCCACCTTGCAGCCACCCAGACCCACCTGTGTGGTGGGAGCACTCTCTCACACTCACACAGCCTTTGCACGCGTCAGCCGGAGATAAAGGAGGCAGAGGGGCCTTCTGTGTGGGGTTCCAAGGGGTTTATTCCTTGAAGCAGTCCAGAGGCAGAAGACACAGACAGTGGGGGTCTCAGGGTTATATAGGGGGTGGTACAATGGGGGATAGAGCAACATAAACCAATCGGGTGAGGGCCAGGGGGCGGAGAGGGCACTGAGTGGCAACACAACAACCCATGGGGAAGGAGAGGGGAGGGACAGGAGAACCAAGGACTAAAAGAACATTCTAGAAGATATACATAAACGGAGGACATACATACAGAAAGGGTTGTACATACTCATGCTGCGGTTTACACACCGCAACATGTAGAATTTTTGTTGTGCTTTGTCATGAATTGCAATAAGATAGGGGAGCTTATCAATATAAAGATATACAATATTTTATTAAAAAAACAACAGTATAAAGGCCCTGCTTGCAGGGCCCTCAGGCTTGTGTTTTTCTTAGCATTTTTTTGAAATATGCAGAGGAAAGTTATTAGCAAGCACCTGCTGCTTGCTTGGGCACCCTGTCAAATGTTTGTCTTTAGCCTTTTTACAACTAGCAGTTAATAAGCATGCTGAGACACATTGCCTATTTCAAACCTAATACTTTCATTAAATAAACTATGTCGAGGAAGAGAAGGGAGATCACATGATGTTACCTCCTACAAGAAAGATCAAAAACCTCAGAAAAGAAAACTTTAACATAACTTACCTGATACTTGGAAGACACTCAGTAAAAGACTATATTCTGCAAAAATAATATTTTTTGTTTTGAGTAAGCTTTCTGCACTTAGCAGTAACATTTTCTCCGTGTTCCCCTATGGTGCAATTGCTGGGTCTGGAGTTGTCATTTTCTATTTAGTAAATTACACTACACTCCCCTTTTAGCTTTTCAATAGAAAGTGCAAATTTCTAATTCATTGAGGTACAAATCTGACCTCCTGCAAAAAGGAGTCACTTCCTTATTAAACATATAAGCATTAAAGGGAGGTGCAAGCCCTAGCAGTGCAACACTGAACCTATTATTCCCCGGTCCTGGGATACCATTTCTAGCTAGTGACCTGTAAATCTGCTTTTCATCCCAGTCCTGGGATTTACCTCAGCTGAAAAGCTATTACTCTTCAGTTGCCTTCTATTACATTTTCACAAGATAACAAAATTCAAACAAGATAACAAAATTCAATATGATTATCATAATTTACATGTGTACTTCAGATTCTATCATTACATTTATGTTTTTGTTTTAATGTGATTAGATACATCTTAACTAGCTTGGAAATAAATTAATTTTCCTCTTTCCTTTAAAAGGATTGCTCTTTTGCCTTACAGTGCCTGGTGTCTTATTTATACATTGTAGACAATTTATGGCTCTAAACTACCAAGTTTCTAGTTTTCAGTGTCTTAGCTTCTTAGTTGTTATAGGCTTTGACCCTTGACTGATTCATTTTTCATGGTTATTTCTCTCATCTTTGCTGACTGTGATATTTTTGGGACTAGAGGCCACATCTTCACATCAAGCATTATGACAAGATATTCTGTGAAACTGATTCTTAATTCGGACATGGCTGGTCATACATTTTATTTTGCTTTTGCAACTTTCTTCAGTAGCATTGCTGATTTTAACAGTCAGAACAGCTTTACTGTAAGACTGGTGCTCTCAATTGTGATACAGTGACGTCTGAATTCTGGGACATCTGTGCATCTGAGTGGAAAGGGTAAGGACAGTTCTCACAAGATTGTTATACAAGCTGCGTGGTATGGGGGACATGCTGCGGGGAGGGGATGTCATCCAGAGGGACCTTGACAGGCCTGAGAGGGCCTGTGTGAACCTCATGAATTTCAGCAGGACCAAATGCAAAGTCCTGCACCTAGGTCAGTTTTGTTAAGGTTTAGGTTTACAGCTAGATTTGATCCTAAGGGTCTTTCCCAACCTAAATGAGTCTGCGACTCCATGATTCTATTAGTCTCTTTTGTCTTAATGTCTGAACTCTATTTGCACAGTAGCTTTGCCAGACTTTTAAATTTTTTTTTCCCCTTTCACATTTTTCTGCTCAATTTGGAGAGTTACTTCTTCAGCTCTGCACTAACCACTAGTTCTAAAATCTCTTTAGGTTTTGGCAAAGCTACTGTGGGCTGTGTGTTCACAGCAAGATGCTGTATTCCATTTCCAAGTAATTTACATACCNACAATGGGGGATAGAGCAACATAAACCAATCGGGTGAGGGCCAGGGGGCGGAGAGGGCACTGAGTGGCAACACAACAACCCATGGGGAAGGAGAGGGGAGGGACAGGAGAACCAAGGACTAAAAGAACATTCTAGAAGATATACATAAACGGAGGACATACATACAGAAAGGGTTGTACATACTCATGCTGCGGTTTACACACCGCAACATGTAGAATTTTTGTTGTGCTTTGTCATGAATTGCAATAAGATAGGGGAGCTTATCAATATAAAGATATACAATATTTTATTAAAAAAACAACAGTATAAAGGCCCTGCTTGCAGGGCCCTCAGGCTTGTGTTTTTCTTAGCATTTTTTTGAAATATGCAGAGGAAAGTTATTAGCAAGCACCTGCTGCTTGCTTGGGCACCCTGTCAAATGTTTGTCTTTAGCCTTTTTACAACTAGCAGTTAATAAGCATGCTGAGACACATTGCCTATTTCAAACCTAATACTTTCATTAAATAAACTATGTCGAGGAAGAGAAGGGAGATCACATGATGTTACCTCCTACAAGAAAGATCAAAAACCTCAGAAAAGAAAACTTTAACATAACTTACCTGATACTTGGAAGACACTCAGTAAAAGACTATATTCTGCAAAAATAATATTTTTTGTTTTGAGTAAGCTTTCTGCACTTAGCAGTAACATTTTCTCCGTGTTCCCCTATGGTGCAATTGCTGGGTCTGGAGTTGTCATTTTCTATTTAGTAAATTACACTACACTCCCCTTTTAGCTTTTCAATAGAAAGTGCAAATTTCTAATTCATTGAGGTACAAATCTGACCTCCTGCAAAAAGGAGTCACTTCCTTATTAAACATATAAGCATTAAAGGGAGGTGCAAGCCCTAGCAGTGCAACACTGAACCTATTATTCCCCGGTCCTGGGATACCATTTCTAGCTAGTGACCTGTAAATCTGCTTTTCATCCCAGTCCTGGGATTTACCTCAGCTGAAAAGCTATTACTCTTCAGTTGCCTTCTATTACATCTTGTTGGCCGTGGTAAATTCAAACAAGATAACAAAATTCAATATGATTATCATAATTTACATGTGTACTTCAGATTCTATCATTACATTTATGTTTTTGTTTTAATGTGATTAGATACATCTTAACTAGCTTGGAAATAAATTAATTTTCCTCTTTCCTTTAAAAGGATTGCTCTTTTGCCTTACAGCGCCTGGTGTCTTATTTATACATTGTAGACAATTTATGGCTCTAAACTACCAAGTTTCTAGTTTTCAGTGTCTTAGCTTCTTAGTTGTTATAGGCTTTGACCCTTGACTGATTCATTTTTCATGGTTATTTCTCTCATCTTTGCTGACTGTGATATTTTTGGGACTAGAGGCCACATCTTCACATCAAGCATTATGACAAGATATTCTGTGAAACTGATTCTTAATTCGGACATGGCTGGTCATACATTTTATTTTGCTTTTGCAACTTTCTTCAGTAGCATTGCTGATTTTAACAGTCAGAACAGCTTTACTGTAAGACTGGTGCTCTCAATTGTGATACAGTGACGTCTGAATTCTGGGACATCTGTGCATCTGAGTGGAAAGGGTAAGGACAGTTCTCACAAGATTGTTATACAAGCTGCGTGGTATGGGGGACATGCTGCGGGGAGGGGATGTCATCCAGAGGGACCTTGACAGGCCTGAGAGGGCCTGTGTGAACCTCATGAATTTCAGCAGGACCAAATGCAAAGTCCTGCACCTAGGTCAGTTTTGTTAAGGTTTAGGTTTACAGCTAGATTTGATCCTAAGGGTCTTTCCCAACCTAAATGAGTCTGCGACTCCATGATTCTATTAGTCTCTTTTGTCTTAATGTCTGAACTCTATTTGCACAGTAGCTTTGCCAGACTTTTAAATTTTTTTTTCCCCTTTCACATTTTTCTGCTCAATTTGGAGAGTTACTTCTTCAGCTCTGCACTAACCACTAGTTCTAAAATCTCTTTAGGTTTTGGCAAAGCTACTGTGGGCTGTGTGTTCACAGCAAGATGCTGTATTCCATTTCCAAGTAATTTACATACCATATATTAGTTTGCTGCAATGCTTGAAAAGCTTCAGGTCAATCTGTCTGTGCATTTTGGCAATGTATACCAGTTGATTATTTCACCAGACTCTTCATTAGAGTATGTTTTTCAAGCTTTCAAAGTGGTACAAATGTTACAAAAATCCAAATGTCAAAATACTGCCGGAGTCTGCAGTAACCGTTACCCATTTTCACTAATAATATCACACTCTCACTTTGAAGTTGTCTTTTTTGTCCAGACCTTTTGCTATTTCCTTAGTTCACCATGAGAAAACTAGAAATGTTTAGTTTTTGATTTGTGTCTTAAATTCACATATACATATTTAGAGGCAGGAAACTGGCAGATAGTCCATAGGCTAATACTTAGGTTTGAATTGGGATTTTTGTTTAGATTTCAGAAGCTGGCAGAAGATAACTCGTCTGACTCCTTGTTCAGTGCTAAAGCATAGAAAAGAATGAGATTCAAAACAACTATAATGTTCCTTTTTTGTCTCTGCTATACAGAATAATTTCTGGTCATTAACAAGATCTCCCTTCCTCCTAAGGAAGCTGTTCACAGCTTTCGTAGTCTTTCAGAGGATGGGTATTTATCCAGACCCTTGCATTTTTGTCACTTTATATTTTTCATCCCCCTTTTGCAGTTCTCCTACAAAAGAAAGCAGCAACACAGTTGAAGCAGCCACATCCATCAAGCACATGGTTGATCTAGGAGGAAGTTCAGTCATAAACAGCACTGCATGCTCTAGAAGGCTGTGGTATGGAGAATCAGGAGCTACACTAGCACAGGAAGGCAGGTGAGGTCACAATCTCCAGCTTAACCATGGTTTACCTGTGAGCACACCAAATTCACTCTCAATTCGAGGTGTGAACATCTGTTAACATCCTTTCATGCTGCTGCAGCCAGGCACCTGTGTCGGGAGCCAGGGTACAACCAGCTGCAGCTGAGGAGAAATAGTTTCTTAAATTGCCTCTCAGCTGACTCCAACTGTTAGTGCTGCTCCTTCTGCTTCCCTCCCTTTCAGCACAAATTCAGACTCGTTGACTTCAAATGAGCAGTTTTGTGCTATACTGGAGCACAACAGCTTTGTTGCTGTTAATCACAGCCCCTAAGCAGTGCACAGGACTGAAGTCTCCCCTCTGTGTCAGACCAAAACACTGTGACTTTAAGCTGAGCTGTTCATTTCTTCACAGAGACTGAAAGGAGGAAGGAGCACCCATCGGGTCTGAGGGATGTCAGCTTCTGTGCCTCTTTTTCAATACAGGAGAGACATGGAACCACTGCTCTCACTTAGGATGTGGCAGGTGAGAAGCTGTGTTTGCCAACTTCAGCTGATATCAGTGATGGAATACGTGGATGACCTTAAGTCAGTGGCTAAAATGGTGTAGATTAGAATATTTTCTCATTTCATGTTCTCTGATCTTAAGACACCACGAAGTTTTGTCCTAAATCCTGCCCTCCTGTGGTCAGATGAAGATCCTAGTAACCGAATTAGTATTTCTCCTCTTTTACTCTTGCTCAAATTTGATACACATCTCTTTTACCTTTGTATGTGATGAGTTCCCATGTCTGAAGAGGGCATGACCAGTGGCTGTAAGCTGAATTAAATACACATTGCCCACACAGTGCACTACCGTGAAAGAGCAAAAGTTTGGAAAGAATATTCGTTCCAGCTTCCATTCCCACGACTTGTCCTGAAGATATTATCTTGAAATTCGTACTGTTTCTACCTCCTATAACATACAGGTATTTGGATGCAAAGTTTACTACCAGAAATACTTAAGAACTGTGTTTGCAACAGGATGAAGCCAAACCATGGAAACTTTTGCAGTCGTATTTTTCCAGTGGGGAAATTACTGTGATGGCAAACTCCAATGACAGCTGGGGGAGTCTGCTGCACATGTTAATTAATAAAATCATGATGACTAAGCAAATAAAAGATTAATATATATCTTTGTGCTGCTGCTTAAATTCTGGGCTGGTAGTGTCTGCTGACAGGAGAATATACACCCTGGGCTGACTTAAGCAATTACTGCAGTCCCACTTTCTGTGGCTGCACTTGCTGCAAGTGTGACAATCACAGCTTCAGAGATGGAACACAAATTGGGGTCCCCAGGGGCTGCAAGAGGCCACGGAGCACATTGAGTAAAAGAGAAGTGAGTGACAGCACAGCAGAACTATTAGGAGTTACACTAGGTTTTTCTCAGCAGGACTCAGTCTCACACAGAAGAGTTTTCATACCTGAAGCTTTTAATGAGCCTTTTATCCTGAGCAGGCTCTGGCTAAATGGTCATTATGGCTTTAGATTGCAAATAATAATAAAAAGAATGTATTTTGTCAGGTTCATACACTTTCTTGCTTTCTGTCAAATCATTAAAACTGAATTTATGCAAAGTGGGGAAAAATAATAGACCTAATGGATTCATAATGTCTGCCTGCTGGACCTTTCCCTGACTTTGCAGCTTGAACATGTAGAAAACATCCTCTGAAATGCATCTGGAAAAAGCCATGGAGCCCTTAGAATTTTTTAGTAATGCATTTTGCAGAATGCATAGTCCATGTTTAATGCTCTTTCCCTTAATTACTGGATATGTTATATTAGTCATTTTCAAGCAAACATAGCCATGCACAGAGAATGAGAATTCATTCTGAAACTCTTTTGTAGGCAAATATTAAATCAGTCTTATAGCTGGCCAATCACTTTCCACTAACTGATAAATGTGCAATTTCTACCTCAAATCATGTGGTAAAATACAGCAAACTCAGCTTAATACTCCTTAATTAAGGATGTTAAACTACTGGCATGCTTTCCTCATCTGGTGTGGTTATTTGAATGGACTGGAGGAATTACCTTACTGAAGTGCCAAAATAGCAAATAATGTACAATGTGAATTCCTCAAATTGCATGAGCAGCATTTTCATATTTGTCTTTTGGCTGTATTGTCAGAAATTTATTTTCAAGAACAGACTGCAACCCCACATTAGTGGAATTTTAGATTTTACGACATAACAAAATCTCTTCACTAATACATAAACAGCTAATTCCCTAATGAGTTCTATGCATAATAGCTAGTTAGATGGTTTCCCCGACAGACCCAAATGAGGTGTTAATAGCCAGGAGATTATCTCTTCTAGCGCTACACAAAACAAAGGGCAAACCTAGCGGCAGGATTAACACATGGCCCAAGCAATAAGGGAGTTGCATGATTTAAAAAGGGATTATCATTAAGAAGAAGGAGATAACGAAATCCAAAGGGTATCCTAATCTGGATAAAGAGATATTAAAAGTGATAGTCAGAGATATTGTGAAAGGACTTCAGTCTATCACCGTTCTAATTATTTTCTCATACCTAGAGATAACCGAGGATTTCTGAGCTGCTGCAAAAGAGAAAAAAACAAGCCTTACACTTTTCTTTGGATTTCAGCCATCAAATGGTGTGACTGGGGCATGTCTCAGAGATGAGACAGTTTTAAATGGGTGCTCAGGTTACTGCCAGTCACCTGTCTCAGCCTCCATACTGTGACTGCTGAGCCACTAATAGCTCAGCCGAGAATGTGGAGAGAGCTTGCACCATATCTCTTTAGGATGAAGCACCACTTTATGTTAAAACACTATCCTGTTAACGACAGTGCTTCAGGAACATCTGCACAAACGTCTCAGATGTCTGACCCTGCAGGTGGAGAGAACAGGTGGAGGCAATATTTTCAGAGTCCTACCGAGCTATATTGTTCTTGCTTTAGAGTCAGAGCCGTGAGTGAGATGGTTTTCTACCTTTCTGAAACCATTATGTGGTACCATTCATTGTGCAAATGTGAATACAGTGCATATTTATCATCAAAAAAGAATTATTAAATTCTTGTGATGAAAATTTACATCTATTTATTTGTATTACTAATGTCTACTTCGTTAAAAATTGAAGATTCTTATTACTGAACTAGTCAGATACATACTTATATAAATGATTACAGAGGACACAACTATTCCTTAATAAAATATTAATCGTAGCTGGCATATCACATAAACCCAAAATTGATAGAACTTCATAATACAGATTAAGCAGGGGATTAAATCCCTCTTCATGACAAGACATAATTCACTTATTTTTTTTTTTTAAATAAAAGTAATTCTGAAGGGTTTGCTGATGTTAAAATTATCAGAGTCAAACATAGAAGCTGCACTTGTTAGACATCCTTAGTGCCAGTCAGCTATTAATCAAAATCAACAGTCTCTGGCCTGAAAGAAAAAGCAGCAATATCTGTATTTCTACAAAGCTGTAAAGGCTCCTCCACATTTAATGTAGGGGAATTAGCAAGTGCTTCTTCTGGCCTTTTCAAATTTCCCACTTCATTTGATTATCTCCCCTTCATACATGGAGGACATTCCCTGCTGTTAAAATTAGAAACTCGAGTGTTCTGAGGAGTCAATGCCTTGCAATCGCATCTTGAAGGATTGTGTGTTTGCTTATTTTGTGAAATACAATTTAATTATAAGCAATGCTTCATGCACTTTAGTTAATGGATTTCATGAGTCCTGAATGACCTTTCTGGGTCTTGCTTGACTTGTGTAGCTTCTACGGGTCACTGCTATATATCAGGGGGAAAAAATGATTCAGAACACTACGCTGTTTCAGCTGATCTGTATTAACTTTCTGATCATACATGAGAAAAAAAGGGCATTTTTCCCTGAGATACTGACCTTTGTGCTGAGTAGACTAACACAGATCCTGCAAAGGAGAACATGGTTCACGTAAGCAGCATGAACAGACTGGGCTGAGTGGCTGTGATGACAAAACAATGAGCAACATACACCATGGGCTCTGATGCCAATTGCTTTAATTCCAGGGATCTGCTTAATGAGATTTTTCATGCATAAAATTAATTTTTGCCCTGTTCTGTCAGCTTCCAGCACTAAAGGGTTTACTTAAAATTTTGTCAAATTTTATTTGTATTTGCTGTAAAGGGGATCAGAATCTCAATGAATGCCTTCATTGATAAGGATGGGAAGCACAAAAGAACTAAGACAACTGCTGAGCCCACTTTTAGTTATGTTTCGAAATTATGCATGCGATACTACTAAAATAAATAAATAGAAATCCATCCATCCAAAGAAGTAATTTTTCCAAGATAAGGGTTTTGAATACCATCCAGTCAGCCCCAGCAACATGAAAACAAAACAGTTAGCAACCAGCTTCATTCTTTCCTTGTGTTCAAAAACTACCTTTCTCATTCTCTGAAATGGGGACTATTGACCTCAATATGCCAGGCTGTACTGGGTGGTTAAGACACTCTCAAAGCTTTTCCCTTTTTAATCTGAAAGAGACCTAAATGGAACCATTGCTGCTGCAAGCAACTTGCTCTGAAGTATATCCCTCCCCCACACTGCAGCTGGCCAGCTCTTTCCTGTTTCCAGCCCAAAGTAACCTTCAACTACGGGCCATGACTTTTTCATATAAACCATAAATACTGAAAGAATAGGGGGTTGAGATAGAGTGTGCTCATCAACATTAGGAAAAAATAGTAATGAAGGTTTTTGAGTCCTTTTGATTGACATATTGTCAGAAAAATAACTGCCCTCTCAATCAAAAAATCCATGAAGCGTTATACCTCCACTGAGGTATAAGAGATCCTAAAAACTGGGGAAGAAAGCAAACTTAAAAGTTTCATAATATTGAGTGGCCTACAGTTCAAGTGCTTTCCTGAAGTTACCAAACCCAGTGGTACTGGGCAGACTATGCACCAGAACAGCCTCACCAGGGCACACAGCAGCAAAACGATGCTGTGGCCCCTAATATATATCCCTTATACTGCAAACACATCCATGCTGCCTTGGTCACACAGTTAATGATACAAGGGAGCACAATCCTCAGCCTGTTCTGTGAAAGGAAATGACCACAGGGCATGAAATCCAGCTGCTCCTTGAGACTTTTCCCATGCTTCCTATGCCTTTGGCTGGGGACAATCTGTCATATCATCTTCTGTGGCAGCCATACTATTTATTAATTTGCCCTCTTGCCCTCAAAAATCTCCTGATTTTTAAAAGTAATTGATAGGAAAAAAACCCTGAACATACTTGGTATTCTTCCAGACAAGGGCGCCAAAGGACTTTGATCAACTAAATTAATCTTTATTTATTTCAGGCAAAGGAAAAACACCCACTTAGGTTGAAAGCCATATGTCATAACTAGAAAGTTTATTTTAGGATCAGTGGATACAATCTGAGGTGTTTAAGATTAAGTACAGGCACATGGTAAGTTTGATTTTTTTTTCTTTTCCCTCCTAGTTGCCATTTTAGTGTAATTATTGGAGGCAATATGTGAAAAAGTGAAACCATAAAATGATCCAAATGCTTTGAATTAGGAACAGGGAGCAGAGGAGGGGCAGGATCAAATTCTGAGTGACTCCACCTGTACAGCACTGATGTTTCCTTTGCCTCCTCATTTTTGTGGTGGTGATGGAAGATGCCCATGTGAAAGAACATGTTATGTCAAAGAGCAAGGTACATTGAGTACTGCAGTTCATCCTCTTCTTCTCACTCAGGACCCATTGAGTGCCTGCAGATTTATTCCTGTTGCTCTCATTAGAACTAAGTGAATACATTTATGAATAAATTTCCTCAGAACTGAGAGATTCTAATATCCAAAAGCACGTACAACACCCAGTTTAAAAGGCACATTTAGAAAAAATTGCAGCAAATTATTTCAAAAAGTAGCAGATGATTTAAATAGATGGGATTTTCTGTGCTTAACTTTGTAGTTAGAATCAAAACAGTAGAAATGAACATTCTCTCAAGAATCCTATTTCTGTGCAAGCATGTTCAACAGCCAATCCCCAGGAAACAGGATTACTTGATAAACAGATTCATACGGAATGGTAATTAGGTTTTTGAAGGATCATAAGGGGATACCTGCTTATCGTTAGGGTTATGATGTCTCATGGTGCAAGCCAATTCAAATTGTGTTGGATTAGTTCAATAACGATGGAAGGATCTAATGTCTGTGTAAATAAAGTGCTGCTTTTAAACACCAAATAAAGGAGTCAGCATTTTACTGACCACCAAAATACAGGAAAAAACACCTCCTCCAAATGTTTACTGGACACATTCTTGTGGCTCTCATGAGGACAAATTTTATAAGGAAGCCTGGAAAATTAGGGTTGGATTGGTTGTGTTTCTCATGAGGGAGAAATCCTACCCTGAAGCACTGCTTCAGCTGTATGAAACTTCCCATGGGGCTGCCAGGTAATAAGCATTAATCTGCTGTGCATTCAGAATAAAACATGATCATCTGAAGAACAGAATTGTCTGTCCCAGTGTGTAAGAAGCAGCATTTCCAAACCACAGTACAATATAAATTTTATTCTTTGATCTTCTTCTGCTATTTCATCTCAAACAATAAGCCAGATTTTGGCCAACAGAGCTCTGATCTGTATGAAACCACTGCTCAGAGTCATCTAACCAAACCCATCTCTCAATGGCAGGTACACCATCAAATGATTGCATTCTATGATATGACTTCAGAGCCTCGAGGAGGTTGATGTGATTTGCAGACAGGATTAAGGAGAACCATAAAAACAGACAACATCACAATAACAATGTTTTCAGCTCTGAACTGAGGAATTTTCTTTGTGTGTGTGTGATTCTAAGACTGATTAATAAAGTTTCCTTAAGTAAGATCATCAAAACAGAAATGAGAAGTTTCTGAATGTTATAGTGAATATATTTTTAAAAAGTGATATCTATTCAGCATATACAGATAGAGATATAGGCCAGACATAGGTAATAAATACATTTTTAAAAAGTCATTTGGAGATAAGACACAATCATCTTCTAACAGTGAAATGGATAAGCTGGAATGACATTACTTCCTGGAGAGCCATTCTCTTTTGAAAGGTACATCAAGATTTTCCTCGACTGCTGCACTGCATCCGTTCCCCCCTTATTCAACTTCAGGGAAGTCTCTTTTGTGGGCATACTCTTTCATTCCCATTGGAATTCTCATTTCTAGCAGGGATTATGAAACCAGGAACAATCTTATTCTTTTCCATAGCATGCAGGTATGGAGGCACAGTTATAAGAATAGTGAATGTCTTCTCTTTTCTGTATTGACAATGCCTGTGGCAGCAGTTTGTATACATCTTTATTCTACTGACATTTTACACCCCAAAAGTGAAATGATTCAGTGCAAAAATCACAGCTCTAACTTCATCAGACCCTAAGAATTTCATCCAGCCATGAAACCTGATGGAATCTCATTTTATTTGGACCAGACACAAGTCACACACAGAAAGCTCTTGCTTGATTAATTGAGACACACAGAAATATATTCTGCATGTAAAATTGTTACTGTAAGATAGTTAACATCTTGGCAAACCTCTGGGAATATCTTTCAGGCACAAGGCCAGCTGTGTAACCTTCAGCCCTCACTTGCATGAAGTGTTATGTTCTAAATATTAGATCCCCAGAGAAAGATAGAAATTTCTTTTTTGAAATTTCAGTATAATTGTTAATGGAATGATCCACACTATTGGAGAGTTCATGCTGATCAGCCTCAAAGCCAGCTGAACTGTAGAAAGAGATGAAGAACTGGGATTTGGAGGCATTTTTCTGTGTTTGTATATGTGAACATGTACCAAAAATATGGACCAGAATCCTGGAATCAGATTTAAAGAAAATCAGGGCCAAAGCACTCACTGACATGAACCCATATTAACATAAGTTTTGGTAGTTACATATACAGAGAGGTATATTCCTAAGTCACAAAAATATGCACATTTAATAACCTTTCCTAGCCAAAGAAAATTAATACTAAAAGGTTTAAAGTACTAGTTTAATTAATACTAAAATACTAAATTTGAGGTACTTTCAAAGTTAAGCTTTTTATATATGTAAATTAAATATTGATAGACCCTATCTCCCATGCGTAGAAAAAATCCTTAGCTCAGTAGTAACTATTTCTATCTGGATTATGCTCATCTATGGTAGAGAGAGATATTACAGTCTAGTGATGATATCATGCATCAGGAAAGTAGGACTCTGAAGTCAATGATGAGGTGGGAAAACAGCATTGCCTGATACCCACAGTCGGTGATTAAATTTCCTGAATTACCTCTACCAAAGAGGTTTTAAAATTCTCTCACAGTTATCTAAAGTGTTACAGCTAATCTGTAGCAGGTTTTTACAAAAAAGTAAGCAAAAGAGGTGACTGTGCACACTTTCTTCAGTCTCTAACACTGCAGGTGGCAAGCAAGAAACTGATGAGCAGACATCAAAGACCACCCTAAGGTGAGCCAGAAGGCAAGCTGGTGCACTGGGATTGGTGGAGCTGAGGTCTGGAGGAATCAAAGCTAATGAAGAGCTTTTCCAGCTGTAAAGATTTGGCTGGAATAACTGAATTAAACTTTCCAAAGGTGAAGCCAGGCTGTACGGAGAGGACAGTCGAGAATCTTATCCCCAAAATTATTAGCTATCAGATTTTACCCTAAAAAAAAAAATCAGTTACATAAAAGATAAAGTAAGTATTTAAGGCCACTTTATAGTACTGACATACATGACGTTGGAAAGAAATTTGAGTACTCAAGGCCCTGACTCTTACAGCACACCATGTCTTGGTGGACTAGATACATGAGTCTGAAATACACTCCTGAGGAATTAAATCATTATTTTTTCCCCCATGACATTGCATTTTTACATTTACCTACTAATGAGTATGTATATACAAACTTACGGAAAAATATCTAAGAATTTTAATTATATGTAGAATAAACACACTTCTTTTTTAACTTTCACTGTGTGCGTAAGAATGTGACACTTCAGTCATGGCTTCTGTGGACGTGTAATCAAAATCTCATGTCTCCCTAGCAAGCAACAGAGCAGCTTACTTCAGCTTGTACATGATATATTGCTGCTGTCCCATCTTTCACATATTTAGGAAGATTACCAATAAAAATGCTATATTTTCCTGACTGAAAGACTGTGCTAGTATAGGAATGTGAGATGTTAGAGTGTGTATATGAACAATGAATAAATTGCTCTGATACCTAAAGCTTCATTATCTTGCTGGAGGGTGTGTGACAGAAATATTGTGACAGAGAGAGATGATCTTAGTAGTTAACTTTTGAAAGCCTAAACATTCCATTCATGAAGACAATGACTAAAGACGAAGATGGATTTAAGCATTTTTCTAAGAAACTTCATTATATATTACTCCAAAATGTGTAACTTCTGCTGCAAGAAAATTCAATGCCCTTGTTATTATACTGGTCCTTTCACTTGCTGACTGCATCTTATAAAGAAATCAAGAGACAGGAATTCATTTTTTATCATCAAATATGTGTCTCCAATCAGATCTTTCTTTCTCACCTCAAGCAAGAAGGCTGACAGGGTCAGAGAATGATGTACATGGGTATAGTGTGAGCCAAGTCAATATTCCAGAAAGTAGAAAAGATAAGACAAAACTGCAATGGTCATAAATCTAAGAAAAAAATTAATCTAGGAATGACCACACTGTATTTCTCCTGAATTATCACAACAATTGCCACTAAATAACAACTCACAGGTAGAGAATAAATAATCACTGCATTCAGTTATTTAAGCATTATAAATTATAAGTAATTTTCTGACTCTACCAGTAGTACAGTAGTGCTTCAGATGAATACTGAGGAGTTGTGAGGGCAAACTTTGGTCTATAGAGATGTCCATCACTACAGCTAGAGAGTTATTGTTATAGCAAATCAAGCAAAACATGTTTCTGATTAAAAAAACTGAAAGCCTAAACCATGTGAACTATATTAGATCTGTTCTCCTCATCTCCTCTAGTTTGTCTCACCTACAGTCTGAAAATAAACTAAAACTAAAATATGTGAACTGGAAGGCAGAAATGCTGGGGGTGAGAAGTAATGAACACGTAGTTTATACTGCAAAAAACAAAGAAAACGAGAGAGGAAACTTGACAGAAATAAGTAGGAGTCAGGAATTCTAATATAATTCTGGAATCTGGAATTCACACACACACACACACANATTTTACACACACACACACACACACACACACACACGCACACACACACACACACACACACACACACACACACACACACAGGGAAAGGCAACATATTTTTCTAAAAACCCAGCCCAAAGTCATGGCATTCATAATGTTTCCTTTCAACTTAGCAATTTGGATTTATGCGGCTAAAGCTTTTAAGCATACTGGAGCAAAAGAGAAAAGGTAAGTATCATCACCTTAATTACTCACACCATGCACACCTTGCTGCCTGTCTAAACAGAGATGATTTTCGAGAAACTGCAAGGGAAAGTTTAAATAAAAATAGAGAGTTGTTAAAAAAAAAATCTTTAAATTAGTTTTAGCCAGAGAGTGCATACTTTATAAAAAAACCCAAACAACCAACAGACAAGAATGAGGTGATCTGAAAAAAAATTGTCAAAGGATAGGTTTTTAAAAATGGTCTTTTATTTTATGCATTTTCTACTATAAGAGGGAGCAAGGCACTTGAAGTCAATAGCTGAGTTTTCATTCCCCCACTGACAGCAGAATACGAATGACAAAGTGAAGTGCAAGAAAATTTGATCAGAATGGAAGTGCTGCCTTTAAACACATAATTTGAGTGCTGCAGTGATCATAGGTAATGTGTACAGTAGGGGAGAAGTCAAGGCTTTCTGAGAATGTCAGATCCTGTAGAAGAAAACAAACCTGGTTACAGCTGCCATGAGCTGCATTCCAAGGATTTGGGAGTCCAGTTCACAGCAGTTATCAGGATACTACATTATGTGTTGAAATAGCACTGCTGGAAGACAGAGGTTACTCATCCTCCTGGTATGAATTTGTAGACTGGATGCACGTTGCCCCTCCAAAGGGAGTGCTAAATACCATAGGCTTTCTGATCTTCTTCCTTCCTACTAGTTGGTAAGTTTGAAAAGCTTATTTTGCTCAAACTTCCACATGCTAGTTTTGTGAAAGTTTATTTCTTTTTAGCAGGAGCATAGCCTTCCCAAATGAAACCACAGAAATTCTCTCCCCACCCCAGCACTGTCTTGCTCTCTGCTGAATATTCCATACATGGTTAGCTTTCTGCAGCTTGCTTTCTCGTGAAGCAAGAATCTGACAAAAAAAGGTAGCTGTTTAATCATGAATCTATGTTTGAGGAACATTATTATTGAACACAAGATGCTATCTTGTGATGGGAAGGATGCTATCTACCTCACATTAATTTTAACCTTTTTTCAAATATCTAACTTGCCTAATGCAGTCATAATGAATACCAAGACTCAGTACAGTTTCATATTAGTTTCAATTACTACAAACCATACTGGCAGGTGAGAAATTATGAAGTGCCTAAAGAGAGCATGCGGAAATTGAAAAGCACAAACAGATTCCAGGAAATGGTCTCTGCTTAACAGTGAAACAAATTGATGCATTCATTCAATACATTTTGCAGAGAATTACAGGTTCAGCACTCTGCTGAGTGCTGCCCAGGTGAAGGTAGCTGGCAAAACAAATTTTAGGATCACTTCCTCCAGATGGGAATGGATTATCTGAGGAACTAAACTGAAACTCACATACTTTCACACCAACACAGGACGAATTTGAATACAACATTGGAGTTTTCATCTCAGTATCAAAGAATATAATTTCAGGTCTTCCCTGGGGAAATACAAAAAAAGATATCTGGGCTGGTTTTCTCTTTCCTTACACATATCAGTCCACCACATTGCTCAAAGAAAGAAAATAGTGAGAATAGAGTGACCTGCTGGGATTATCATTCTGCATATAGTTCAGACTTCTCCTACTTAATTTTCTTATTTAAATAACACATTAGCCATAGCCAATAGCTAAGGTTCCTCTCCTAGATTATACACTCCTAATTTCTTCCCCTCACAGAATGCTTTCTTATTTTCTAGATAGCAACCATGATTCATTAATTTCCAGGCTAGAGCTTCCAGCAATAGAGAAGATGCCTCTGAAGAATTCCAGGTCCTGGTAGCCAGAGGCCAAGAAGAGAAACCTTGCCGTCCATCCTTTCTCAAAAATATAGCAGAAAACAAAAGATGAAATTTGAAAGCAAACTATGAGTGTCTGAAGGATGGTCATCCTGTGGAAAACATCATAATAATAAATCATAGTTTATAAACCTAGTAAAAGTTTTAATATTTCATATGTTTCCTTGAATGTAGTGGTTTTCCCTAAACATACTGATTAACTTAATTTTTGCCAAAGCACACCTTATTTTGCCACCATTGCCCTCACTGTCAAAATTGCATGGGATATTGATACAAAAAACTATTTCCATATCCAAAGTTATTTTTCTATTCCAACATTTCTATTTGTCCCAGGGTAAAATAAATGGCATGCACAAGCAAAACAGCTTTGTCATGCGCTCATGGCTACAATTCAGGGTCATAACCAACCCTGCAGACAGCTACTTGACTTTCACTGCAGTGACTGTCTTAGGTTTGAGTCTCTGTTTCAGAATAAACCATCAATCCCATCTGGAAGTGGCACTGGCAACTGCAGACAGCAACAGAGCTTTCCATATCTCATCCTTTGCTACTTCAAACACTGAGAAATATTTGTGAGGAATGCATCTACAAAGTTCTAGATATTTGGCTCTACAATGGAAATTTATCTTCACAGAACTTACTTGCAACAGAGGCTCTAGCTTTGGGGAAAAGCTCCACCACTCAAGTAGTTAGGCAAGTCACAGAGCCTGAAAAAAAAAGGCAGAAAAGCAGGAGATGACCAGAATGGTTTTTAGATTCAAGATCTATGTGACCGGTGACAAATAGCTGATGAAAGAGAGAATTAATTAGATATTAGCAGTGAAATTCTCTGTTGGTTTTGAGAATATATGGAGCTCTGCTGACAGTGCAGCACTAATGGCCACTGCAGAACTTTTAATGTGTTCTTCATCATTGTCATCAGAGTCCTGCCATGGTTCACACCCTTCAAAACCTCAGCAGTAGTTCCTCCTCTTACACATATCTCTGCTTACAACAAATCAGCCCTGATGTTTCAATTACACCCAGCAACAAACCACTTCAAAATACTTTCTTATTTTTAATGTGCTGGAGGATTTTGGAAAGGTTGCAGCAATATCTGAAATTCTAACCATATATTTTCAAACACAGTGAATATCACTGTGGGTAGCAAAAGACAAGAAGGAAGTGTGAGATACACCAAAATATGTTTCAAATTTTTGCCTGACCTTGGTTTGTGTGAATTTTATAACAAGCAAATGTTTCCTACATCCATTTTTCTAACAACTATGAACAGTCAAGGAATGTGACAAAAGCCATGGTTAATCTCTGACGAGTTCAGACTACTGAAAACTCTAAATATATTCTTTTCAACATGGAAGAAATTTACACTAGAGGTAACAGTGCCAGTAAGTACTTGTAGCTGTGGTTTTTTTTGTTTGTTTTTTTTTTTTTTTTTTTTTTTTTTTTTTTTTTTTTTTTTGTGCTTGTCTTTTTTTATGGCTTTGATCACAGAAATAAAATTTTAAAATGTACTAGAGGTTTTGGACAGCAGTGGTTTAAAACAACAATTAAATGAGCTGGCATATTTATGAGACACTCAGTGCTATCTTGTTGAATATAAGTTAGCATTAGCATTCATACATACACAAAACCTATAGAGGATAACATTAGACTTTCAAATAATGCAGTGATTTTTATATCTACTGTCAAGTTTGAATGGGTATTTCTTTTAACTGTCTCAATTGCATTAATAATGTAAGTTGCAATCTAACTGGGGTTTTTTGTTAGAACAGGGCTATATTTTTTATATAAAAATAATTTATTTGAAACCTCCATATCCAAAATCTCAATAACTGTCCACATATACTTAGTATAGTGTACATGTTCTCAGTTATTTAAAAATATTTGCTTGCATGGTTATGTAATACCCCTTTAACATAAGGAAATCAGTTATATTGCATTTAAACTATGCTTACAGCATCAAAACCTCTTTTTTAAAACACAGACTCACTTCTCAGAAGAGCTTTCATTTTCCCTCCACAGAAATGAAAAAATCTATGAAAAACTGTTTTGCAGACTTTACTTAATAATGGAATGGCTATTAAATTAATCCAAATGGGAAATAGAAAATCCAGGCTGTAATACACAAGTCAGTTTTATGTAACCAAAAATGAATTAAATAATTTCAACTGCATCTTCTGATGTTCTGATGAAATCCTTCATCCCTATGTACTTGAGGTTCTGGGTGGTCCTAAGAAGAGGGCTGCTAACATTGCCAGATTTTTTCATGTTTTACTTCAGGCTTCCACAAATGACTTTGTCTCTGTGCTGGTTTTCTCTGGGGTAGAGTTAACGTTCTTCACTGTGGATGGTGGGGGGACTGTCACTCTCTGCAAGTTTCTTCCTGAGGTTACTTAGAGTAGCAACAGTGCAAGCATGAGTGCAAGCACTAAAGGCATATTCTTAGAGTTGCATGAGTGCAACTTGCATGAGTGCAAGCACTAAAGGCATATTCTTAGAGTTCAGTGGAGCCTAACATAGAGAGGTCTTAGTAATGCACTGTGAAAAACAGGGCAATCAGTCCTAAATCAATCCTGTCTAGGCCAACTTGGGATCTTAGACTACACTGCTCAGGGCTAGCACATCATGAGGCCACCAACTTATTTCATGCAAGTGTTGGTCTTGTGGTGGTAGTGATTCTGAGTTACGTGTTCATTAAAACTAAATTTAAAATCTGCAAAAGTTTGGGTTTGCAATTACAATCGATGTTGTAACGTTTTATTTACTCATCATGCGCAGAAGCGAGGCTCAGCCAGGTGTAGAGCCCAGTTATCAGTGTGTTTGAGCAGAATTAGGAGCAGTCAGAAAAATCAATCAACAAAACAAAGTCTTCAGTAATATGATAGGTATTTCCCACACTGAAAATTTGGCCTGAAAAACTGTAGACCAGAAATAACAGTGAGTACAATTAAACATTGCAGAAAAAAAATGCATAAACTGAAGGCTTGCTGCTCTTGTCTCTGCAGTCACAATGCAGTTACTATAGCAGTTCTGAAACTTTGCCAAGAGTTATCTCTAATGTAATACTATCTGCCAATTGACTCAAGTTAGATTTTAAGAAAAGTTCAGGAGAGAACTAGATCTTTTGTCTTGAGGATCAGGCTTTACCTCACGAGCTTTCATGTCAGATCTCCAGGGGAGATGAACTCTCTATAGGGATGTGAATTTAAATTTTTTTGACTTATTTTTTGTCTAAGCCTCTAAAACCAACAACAATGTAAGGTGGGAGAAATAAGTATCATCAGATAAAAATAGTAAAAATAGACATCTTTCTTTCACAAAAGAAATATACAATGAATGTGATAGCATTCATTTGACCAGATATTCCATGGAAAATTTCCATCACAATCTACATGGCCATTAGCTGCAGACTCATGTACCACACTCAGATATGCCTGCACGCTTTTAAAATATCTGCATGCATCAAACTCACAAGCAGTGAAGAACAGCAAAAAAAAGGACTTCTGGCTAAGGAACTGGATGGGGATTTACATTGTAAAGATTTATAGTCCTTTCATTACCACAGAATCAGATGTGTCAAAACTCACTTAATATACACGGACCACGCAGAGTAGAGAAAGCGAGTCAAAGGACCAGCAGCCAGATGAGTCTGGCACATAGGAACTCAGGACAGAAAAGGAGCTGTGCTGGGCATGCTGCGTCCAGCTGTGTATATTTTCCACTGGGGTGGACACTCAAGCTCTGATGGATCTGCATCTAACCTCCCATGTGCAGTGAATCTGAGGCCAATGACACAATGACACAGATGTGTGCCTACCGTATCACTAGTCTCAACGGAAATTTGTTCTCATAACAGAATTGTGAGACATTGCAGCATGAGACAAACTTTAAGATACTGACCAAGTTACAGGGTTTGTCTTTTCCTACCTAGGCATCTCTCTCAGCTTAAAAAATGATACTTTAAAGGCTTCTTTTATTTTTCAGTATTCACTACTTCTATATACACGTTTTAATGAAAGGTAATAACATCTGTAATCTCTACAGTTCTTGGTCCTTATTATTAAAACAAATTGAAGGATGTTTTTATAACAGATGTAAACAAGAACTGACATTAGTTCATACAATGCTTTCTCACTAAGAAATGCCAAGTTCTTGTATAGATACACTTACTATGATTTTAAAATGTAGCAATAGAATTTTACTTTTTAAAATAACTCTTTTCAGTATTGCATCAACATAACAGTTATAATGTAAAGCAACATAGCATTACATTGTTGATAATAAAATTTTATCCATTACTTTTAATGTCATATGTAGGAGGAATGACAAACTGCATGACATATAAAAAAAAAGATTTAAAACATGCAAATCTAGGCAATCCCAAGTTGTTACTAATGGCAGCTCTAATTTTATCCACTTACATAAATATATAATCATAAAAAGTTGCCACGTGATACAAGGCACTGTGGCATTGTACTAAAACAGCCCAGTACACTCATGCTGACATACAGCTGCTTAAGGATGACATTTGCCAGACAAATGCAAATCTTCCCTCCACTACAATGTTTCAAAACAACTCTCTCTCCTCTTTCTACCACTCCTTTATAAACGCCCACCACCCCATACGACCTGAGAAAATGAAAAGCTCTGCTCAAAATGTGCTCAGATAACACTGCCCTTGTTGCGGTTTGACTGCCTGTTAAGCCCCTGAAGTCTTGCAAGGGACGCAATCCTCTGAGCGTCCTGGGATTCCTCGGGGAGGCAACCCAGACACCGCACGTGGGTGACTCACGCTTAGGTGAAGTTGCTCCTGCAAGTAATCCGCAAGGCAGACGGCGAGAAGCAAAGAGAGGCGAGAGGGGCTTCCTCCAAGATCTCCTTTATTAGGGGTGTAGGAACGGGGATCCGGGTGGGAGAGCAGCGGAGGAAGAACTCCGAAGCTCCCAGGGTGTGCAGGACCTTATAAGGGAAGGGAAAACTGGGAGGAGTTGGGGGATACAACCAATAGGGAGCCCGGACGGGGGAGGAGTCAGATCTGAGGGTCCAATCAAAAATACTGAGGGGAGGGTACATCAATTACAAACCAATGAACAACCGAACTTAACAGAATCTTCTAGACCTCCATTGCCTAGGCAATGAGTCTATTATTAAACATAAGTTAACTTAACCAATGAACTGCTTGGGGATAGAGAGGATTCTAGAAGTGTGGGCAGGTCCCTGGACCTGGGCACGCCCCATCAAACCACGGTATCCTCCTCCTGGCCCGCCTCTAAGGTGGAGCTCTCATCATCAAAGGAGGAGTCCGAATAAGTGGCAGCTGCTATTTCCAGGGGCGGGACTCCCACATGCCCTCAACATAAAAATGTGTCAGAAAAGCAGTAATGCTCTTCAAGAGCAAGAAGAAACTTTATGTCCTATCACTGTGAGGTGTAAGATACACAGGCTGCTCAAAGAGCTAGTACATCATTTAGGCGGACTCTCTACTCTTCCTCAGGACAGCAGCATGGCAGGAATACCGCCTCTGAATCCCTATGCCAGTGACAGCAGCAGGAAGTGTGTTTATTAAACCTGCCTGTGTGACAGGGAAGGTTTAGATTGCATATCAGGAAAAATTTCTTCACCAAAATGGCTGTCGAGCACTGGAACAAGCTGTCCGGGGAAGTGGTTGAGTCACTGTTCCTGGGGGTATTTAAAGACCCAGAGATGTGGTGCTTAGGGACATGGTTCAGTGATGGATTAAGAAGTACTCAGTTAACAGCTGGACTCAATGGTCTTTAAGGGTCTTTTCCAACTATTGATTCAATGATTCTGTGATGACTGCAGGCAGCAGCTTTTCCTAGCACAACTCAACATAACCTGTTATTACTTCCAAGTTCTTTGAAGAAGAAGTAAGGTGAGTTTTTGTGATGTGCCATCCGGTCCTAAATTTTTTAATCAGTTGGGAAAAAGTACTTAGAAAGTCAGGCAATACTTCCATGAACCTTGACATCATATTACTCATATCACTGGAACTCCTCTCAGAGTAAAGATTCAAGGCCAGGTAAACAGTAGTAAAACAGTAATTTACTCATTGTGCAAGAATCTTCAAAATAACAGCAACAACAGCAACAACAATAATAATAACATCATCAACAACTATGGTTTACTAATTAAATACCTCGTACTTTCTGTTTATGAAAAAGTATAAGCACCCTAATTTTGAAAATGTTGCCTCAGCACCCATCTGTCAGTTAAAACATGTGTCACAACCTAAAACTATTGTTCACACCATGTGGACTTCTCTGTTTTCATTTAACTATAGACAAAGCAAGTTACCATATGAATCTTTGAAATATCAAAGTGAAATAGGACTTAATTCCCCTGCCAGTACATCTAGAGATATTTTATAATGACAACAGTGTTAACTGTTGTAGCAAGGCCATATTAATAAAATTTTCACAAAGGCTAGAGAACTAAGAAGCAGACTGGGTATTCAACAACTCCCAGCATAAGCAATAATAGAAAGACTGAATATTAAAATTAAATATTGTCCAAATGAACCAAATTTAAATGTTATCCAAATAAAACTGATTATATATATTAAAAACATAGAATGGAATTTTCAAGTTTTGGAAGAAAAATATCACCAAAAATGTATAAAACAAAACTTCATTAACTCTACTAACTGTGAACAGTGTATGTACAGTACTAGTGAAATCCTAACACATTACTAACCTAAAGGAGACAAATTTCAAATGTTTCTATTTCAGATCTTCAGATTAGAGTTCTTCAGAAAAGACTTTCCCTACTAAAGTTGTCAGTGAATTGTCTCTATAGTTTTTAATAAAAAGGAAACTCCTTTGATAACAGAAAAAATATGATGATTTTGAGGTTACACTTCTTACATGAAAGAGGAAGATCAGAGAAAACTGCCTCGGATATTGCTTGCTGTTTCACCTCTGTCTGTTCTGTACAGTCCAGTCCAGTTCTAATGTTCTTTCAGATGACTTAGGGATTACAAATACACTATTTGAAGCTTTTCTTCAAGTGCCTGTTACCTGAAACACTCTGGGAACTCCCAGAATGTCTCTGAAACATCATGCTAAGCATTTGTTTAGGAAGAGCCTTTCTTCTTAAGAACTGAGACAGGACTTTCTACTCAAGGAAGTGCACAATGTTGTGAATGAGCCTCTGAGAAATCAGAAGCCATGGTCTGAAGAAGTGTGCTTTCCACTGCTGCTGTCTTTCTTCATACTGTGCAAATTTCTCTGTTTTGGCTGTGTGTGTTTTTTACAATAAAGCCCGTGGAACCTGCAGTAACTGAAGTAACCCTAAACACTACAGATATTCATTGCCTTAGCAGCATTGAAAACCACAGGGTTTTGGCACTGGCAACCATGTCTCCATCTCCTAAATAATATCAAAAGCACCTGATGTCACTAAAAGCAAGAATCTTACCATAGCAGGAGAGGAAGTAAATATAATATAGATAATAATTTGCAAGGTTTTGTCACAAGTCTCGGGAAAATTGTTTGTTCTCTTTGTACACTGGAAGATTTGCTTATATTTCTCCAATGGAAGGAAGGAAAGGAAAGCACAAAAATGTCAGATATGGGGGAAAGGAAAGGAATAGAAAATAGAAATTAAAATAGTAAATATAAAATAAATAATATTTTTGCTTAACAAAAAAACCACAGCAGCTTCTATTCCTTTCAAATTATCTATTTCCTTCTCAAATTATCTTTTATCCTGCAAAATTTTATTTGTGGCTTATAGAGGGACCTCAGAACCTGAGCAGAATGAGACATTTTATCTGGCAGGAAAAAAGAATATCCTTAGACCTTACTGATATTAAAACAAGCAGTAGCAGTTTAAATTAATTTAACCATGTCTCTAATTTTGTTTTCTTCCTACTACAAAATTAAAGAAATTGCTAGCATATCCTTAAACAATAATTTACAAAGAGATTTAAGATCAGTTTTCGAGAGATAAGCAATTGAGAAGTGATAACCAATCCTTGGCATCTTTTGGCTCTCATCTTTGTTCTCCAATAGAGAAAAGATGCTCTTTGTAATGAGTTTTTTCCCTCCTACCAGCCCTCAGTGTTATCCAGGGAAAACAGTAAATTAAAGGTTGTTCCTGTGAATTATTGAGCATTTCCAACCTGGCTGAGGCAAAAGAGATTTATGCTACGAAACCGTGTCTCTTTGCAGCTTGTCTTTGCTGTATATATTTTCTGACATAATAAGATATGTCTCTCAAGCTTTCTCTCTCTGTTATATAGCCTATAAAGGTCAGAAGAGCTAAATCCAAACATAATGGCATGGAGAAACGTCTCTGTAGCTGACTGACTACTAGCTGACTGTAATAGCAGCACTTTAATAACAGAAAATAAAATAACTCAGGCCATACAGCCAACCTACTATGTTTCAACATGAAGCAAAGAAATAAGCTTCAAATTAGATTCTGTTTACTCTATGAGAACTTTAGTTTCATTTTGGATGAAGGAAAGCAGTCAGCCTTTGTTTATCTCCTGCATTTTAACTCTAGAAGGAAAATGTTTGGCTCTGATGTAATTCCAATAGCAAAATCTTCCCTATCAAACCAAGTGTTAAAACCTGATATAGATCGTATCATTGTGCTAGATCACATGGCATAAGGAGAATAATTAAACTTTGAGATTACTCAAGCCTTAGAACATAGCAATTATGCACTACCTCAAACTCTATTTTGACAAGGACTTTTTCTTTCAAGTTTGAGAGACTACTTTTTTTTTTAATGGCATAAAGCTAAAATAATGCTGCTAATGTCAGAAGAGACAACACAAATTGGTATGTGCCAGGAGAGGGCCTTGGACTGGCTTTCCCCATGCTGTGTGTCTTAGCGTTGGTCATAGAAACGTAGAATGGCCTGGATTAGAAGTAAGACGAAAGATTCAGTTCCAACACCTCTGCTATGGGCAGGGACACCTTTCACTAGGCCAGGTTGCTCAGAGATCCATCCAGCCTGGCACTGAACTATGCCAGGGATGGGGCATCCACAACTTCTCTGGGCAGCCTGTGCCAGTGCCTCACCACCCTCACAGAAAACAATTTCCTTCTAATGTCTGATCCAAACCTACTCTCTGTCAATTTGAAGCATTTCTCCTTGTCTTGTCACTACATGCTCTTGTAAAAAATCCCTCTCTTACTCGTAGGCTCCTTTCAGGTACTGGAAGGCCACAATTAGGTCACCTCAAAGCCCTCTCTTCTCCTGGCTGAACAATCCCAATTCTCTCAGCCTTTCCTCATAGCAGAGGTGCTCCATCCCTCTGATCACCTTGGTGCCTCCTCTGGACTCTCCCCAACAGCTCCATGTCCTTCCTGTGCTGGGACCCCAGAGCTGGAGGCAGCTCTGCAGGTGGGGTCTCACCAGAGCGGGACAGAGGGGCAGAATCCCCTCCCTGCCCTGCTGCCCACGGGGCTTTGGATGCAGCCCAGGACACCCTTGGCTTTCTGGGCTGGGAGTGCCCATGGCCGGCTCATGTCCAGCTCTCACCCCCAGCACCCCCAGGTCCTTCTGGGCAGGGCTGCTCTCGGTCTGTTCATCCCCAGCCTGGGTTGGCACCAGGGGTTGCCCTGACCCAGGTGCAGCAGCAGCACTTGGCCTTGTTAAACCTCATGAGATTCCCATGGGCTGCTTCTCGAGCTTGTTCAGGGCCCTCTGGATGGCATCCTGTCCTTCAGGTGTGTCACCAACTGCACCACTCAGCTTGGCGTCATCTGCAGATTTGCATACTTGGTGAAATTGCCCATCAGTATGTTGGAATGGCAACCTGCACTTTCCTCAGATGTGAGTGATGAGACAAGGTCTGAGGATACCAGAGTTAAATCTCTGTTTCATCCTAGGCTATGTCACAGGCACTGATTTCTTGTTTAAAGAATCTGAAATCTGTTAGCTGAAATGTACTACAATATACATAAATGATGTGCTGAAGCTGTTGGAGATCTCTTAGCTAATCTCAGATGTGCTAATTAAAATAGAAGAGGTACGTAAGATATTTCAAAAGGATTTGGTATCTTGTGCACAAATCAGCATTAATAGAGTTGCAATCCTTCTGGTGTCCAAGCAGAACACACAGCACAGCTCTCCACTCAACCAAAACTCTGAAGTGTAGCTGTGTTGGGGGTTGGGGGGGGTAGAGAGGGAAATGTTATCAAAATCTTCTATTTTTTCTCCTAGAAACAATTTTCAATATCAACATTAAAACAGGGTGTGGGGTGTTAAACTCACAAAGAGATTTTAATAGCACACAGAAGACCTTTTCTTCTTTTGTTGCTTGCTACTGCTCCCAGCCTACATGCACACCTCATTGAATGGTACTGTAAAGGTTGAATAGTTACATGCTTCACGAATAACACATTAAACTACAGTTCTGAGGGAGAAATAGCCTGAAACACACAATCCCTTTTAGAGGAAATCCTTGACCCCTATGGTAAAACAAGTATAAAATGGAGAAAAAGATTTTGTGTCCTAAAAATGTATGCACCCTGTTAAATACTTAGTTTAGGATATGTGTAACAAAACTAACCCAAATTATAGCACCAACTCTGCTTTTGCTGAATGTATTTAAGTACAATGTACTCAGGCTCCCAAAGGAGTAATAACAATAACACACTGTACTGAGGATGTCACAAGTGGACATAGAAAGCCCTTCAGACACAATGAGATAATTTTAAACAATTTTGAATTTGCTTCCTCAGTTGAGTAGTAGTGTTCTGTTCTTGTTTGGTTTGATTTTTTTTAGTATGTTTTTTGTTTAGCTGGTTCATTGTTGGGTTTTTATTTTTTTTTTTGTGATGAGCTTACATGTTGAAGAACAGAAGCCCACTTTTGAACAAGCAAATAGAGAAAAATGCACACACACACAAAAAAATAGCTAGAGTTGTTATCCATATCTTAACTAATCACTCAGCTTGCTGTAAGACTAATGGCAGGAATAGAGTTTCCTGTACCATTTATAATTTTACAGTACCTTTGATGAAATAATTTTTTTTAGAATACTGCACAGATACCACAGCTGCTTTCTGCTTGTACATAGATGTTTGGGTTTCTTCCATCAGAAAATCAGATTCACAGAAATCAGAACCAGAAAGGACATTGTACTGTACTTTTAGACTTGTCTTCCACATATTACCCATGTATATGCAGCATGCTCAAAAAATTATCTGCATGGAAGGCTAGTGATTGCCATCAACTAGAAAGATTATAGGAAGTTATTATTTTGCAGAAGGCACTACTATTTAAAGTGCCATTGCTAATGTAAAATTCAATTTTTAGGGAAAATCACTGTTAACACAGGAATAAAATGGCTGTCTTTCAGAAAACTCAGTCTACAACCTTATAATTTAATTGGAAGGGCACAAATACAGTGATCTAATGAAGTATTTTTCACCTTTAATTTCTATTATCTTGTATGAAAATATATTTGTCTCTCTAAGGAAAACATTGGTTTTCCACACATAGAAGTAATTCTACAGCATAAATATATATTCAATGCTTCCATGGATACACATTCCCCAAATACACTTCTTCCACAAGTTTTATTTTCAACTGACAACCTTCAAAATTTCTCCGATTCTTATACCTCTGCAAAGGTTCTAAGTAACTTTATCAAAGGCAACTTTATTTGCAGATTCAAAAATATTTTGTGATACCATTTTTTTGCCTTTGTCTTCAGAGTTCCTCAGACTGAGACAGGTTTTCAAGATCTTTCCACAGGGCAATTTTCCCCAAGATGAGCTTTCCGTTCTCTTGCAACCTCTAAGCAATGAATATTGCTCTGCATAATCTCTTCAAGCAATATAAATCAGAAAAGCAAGGCACTAATATATCCTGGATGAGCACAGATTAGTCTGTTGCATGGTATGACCTATTCTGTTCATGCTTAGAAAAAAATTTTAACATAAATAAATTTATTAATTCCCAAAAATATTTACCTTTTTATGGAAGAAACAACAGAATTTTAAACCTTTATCTATTTAAACCTCAGAGGTTTTTTTTCCAATAAAATCCTGAAATAACGAGCATATTTAGTATAAAATAAGAATTAATTTTTGCTGCAGGTGTTGTCATGGTTAGTAGACCATGCATTAACTACAAAATAAAGACGTTCCTATTCATTGACAGATCTGAGTCAAAAATAAAGCGGACTGTGGGAGGTGGGGACATTGCTATATATATTTTGATCTGCAGCTGGACTGCTCAGTTAAGGTTAATATTAAAAGAAATCTTCTTCTGAGAGTGGCAAAAATTGTGGAAAGTACAAGGAATGGAAAGCCCTGACTGTAGCACTTATATTGTCATACTGGAATTTTGATAAGCCGTGGTTTTGTTCCCAGTAGAGAACCTTTCTCATGGTTCAAACCTTTTGAGCAACCGAGGCCTGAAGGTACATTTCTCTAGTATTGATTCAACTGTACTAATTGTGCTTATGGCAATGTTGCCTACATCAGTTTGGGGTCTCCCTTTTCTTTCATTTGGGATGCTTGAAAATGCCTCCTGGTATTGCTGTTTGACATACCTTTACTGAAGCTGAGTTCTTCTTTTTTCTTCTCAAATGGACTACTGCTGAACAAACAGCTCTTTTTCTCTCTTGCTTGCTTTCATGTGTGATAGGAAAGCAGTCATACAAGACGACAGATTTAGTTTTATGTTCTGCTGAGTGACAATATCAAATTTATAATTAACTCTCTTTTTTTTTCAACAGGGAAAGAAATCATCTGAAGTCTTCTTTTCCTTATAGGGCAAAACCAATTAGCTTTCATATAAAATTACAATAGGATAAGGAAATGTTTTTCCCTTCAATAGTGATGAACTTAAAGCAAGCACGCACTGGGTAATGCAGCTTGAGTTGTCATGCATTTTGCTGAATATTTCAAGAATGTCTTCCCCTGTCTTCAGTGTAGCAGGGGGAACTGAACAAAGGGGTAACTTTCCACAAAAACAAGTTGCTTTAGAGGGGAAAAAGACAGGAATAGTACCACACACATATTTGTCTTCCACACATTCCGTCTACCAGGGAATCTCCTCTAAACTTGCTTGTTTATGTATCTGACCTCTGTTTCAAATTCTATTTCCGCTCTTTGTCCATTCATTTGATCTTTCTACTCATTATTTAATTAACAAGAATTTGGGGGTCTGTGCATTGCTGGGGAGATGAATAGCTATTGAAATATTTCAAAGCACAACATTCAACAGAGGGCTTTCTCAGAACAGTTTGTGCACAAAATATTAATGACAAGAAAAGAGGAAAATACTTGTGAGTTAAAACTGAAACCAAAAAACATGCAAACATTTGAGCAGATGAGGTACATCATATACAGGTTAGGAGTGTTAAACTTTGACTTTTTATAGTAATAATAGATTCTTCTAGGAAGATGAGGTGGTGAGGTGTAATAATGGCTAGAAAATTGGTCCCTAAGTGTCAGGATCATCTCAGATCCATTTTAAGAAGCTGTACAAGCAAGAATAATCCTTCAACATGATGTTATATTAATATTATTACTGTATGTCAGCTGGTTGACCATATAATGGAGTTACATTTTTTACATGTTTTCTGTAGAACACTGCCCCCAGTATACGTAAAAAAAAAAAAGCTGTATACTCTCAAAAATATTCTGGAGATCTCCTGAGGAGTGTCTATGAATATAAGAACCATATTGGGTTTACCTTGATTTTTTATGTCATTTAGATAATCTGTGGAGTAGCATTCTATCCAAAGTCCTATAAAGTCATCACAATCTTGCACTTATAGGCCAAAAGTATTTGAATATATTTGAAGAGACTTCAGAAAAGTACTTGTTTTACTAAAATTCAAAGCAAGCTATGAACAATTTGCAATTTGCGTATCATTGGTAACCAGTTTTAATTTTATAACCCACACATCCATCCCTTGTTTCAGAGCTGCAGATGCTCCTCATTTAGCTCAAAACATTTTGTATGACATTTTCTAGATGATATGCCAAACAGAGAATCAGGGCCTACAAAAGGTACTCATAAAAACATATTTCCCCGTGAGATTGAATGCAGCAAATTGCATTCCACATAAAGTGAAAATATCTCCAAGGTCAAAAGAGACTTCTTGCACTCATACACTTCAGGCAGACTGAAATTAAGAAAGTTGGAGGCTAAGCAGAAAAGGGAATGACACAATGCCTGTTACAGAGACCAGAAAATTTAGAAAATACTTCAGAATTTGCTTTACCCCAGTAAGAGCAATGTGCCTGGGAATGCTTGAAGACAAAAATCAATAAGCTTTGGCATTAGTTCTAAGCAAGCACTGATTCATTATAGAAGAATCTATTTCATTATAGATTAAGGTAGGGACTTCTTGCTCTTCTGTAAAGGAACTTTCAAGAAAAAACCTTAATTGTCAAAGTATTCTTCAAAGGAGGAGAGGTCTAATAATGTGTCAGGTCCTTAATCCTGACACATTATTAGCCCTGCACACATGGAAAAAGAAACTATGTGGAGACAAATCTTGGCAGACATTTTCAGAAGCTAAGGTTAATCATGGGTTCCTACAGAGTTCAGCAAAAGTCCTGCATGTCCTGCTCAGTACACTTTTACTTGCTCTGCCTTTACTACGGGATTTGCTGACTGTGGGCTGAAAATTATCACACTGGTCCAACAATTTTTAAAATCCATCTGTTTATATTTGGTCTCAGTGCAGAAAAATGGTCCAACTGCTTCCATAGTCCTTGGCAGGCTGGATATGTTTCCTGATTTCATTGATCTCTTGCCTCACGATCTCACCCAGGACATTTAGGAGAAGACAGCAGTGAGGCTGTGCCACAGTATTCTGCCCTTGCTCTGATTTGAGGTTGAATTTCACTGTGAGTCCCCAGTGTTCTGTATTAATTTAGACTGGATATCAGCCCCATGGATTTATAGGAAAAAAAAAGTCTAGAGAAAAATCACAGTCAAAAATCACTGTAATATGACCATCTCAGTCATAGAGCTGATGTCTTTCTTCCTCCCCTGTAAGAAACAAATGCTTTTTCTCAGGTCAGGAAACACTCGTGAAACTGGCAGTGGGCACTATGGTGACACACTCAGCTTTTAAAAGTTGCCTTCATTACAACTGATTTTTATGTGTAAGAGAAATGCCAGTGACACAATTGACTGCTATTCACTATTCCCCACGTTCTCCTCCAAACCCAGGTGCATTTTCTGTAGATTGCAGAGGTATACTCATCACATGCTCTTACATCATCCGTATGGGCACGTTCTTCCTTGCATAGGAAAGGAGGCACAATTTATTAAATAAGAATTTTGAAGTCAGACAAGGATGTATGAAACCAGAACACTCCAGTTTCTTCAGACAGCTTATTGCAAACAGTTGGCCTCGAAGATGTTTTAAAAAGCCCAAACAACAAACAAGCACAAAATCTTCCAAAGTCAGGTAGTAGCTTCCCTGTTACTACTCTTGGCCCTTTTAATAGAGATGACATAAGTCCAGTGGTGATTTCTGTGTCTCCTAAGGATTATGCCATCATAACTCCATGAAATATGTGGAACATTTTTGTAGAAGAGAAAATTGGGCTTGGTGCATGAAGATGCTGAGCATTACCATTGCTCCTATCAGACCCTAGGAGACCTATTTGAATATTTAAAATATCATTATCATAAACAACACTATAATGACGAGATCAACGTCCTCACAGCTGCATGGAATAGTGAGAGAAAGACCTTCTTTAATGATTGAAACTATCATGATATCAATTTTCAAAACAGAACAGAAAAAGATCCAAACCAGTAACACTAAGGACTTTATTTCTTAACTTTATGTACGGATTGTTTTTCAAAATTTTGCTCCTTCAAATGTCATTGTTAGAAGACGGTCAATGCAAATCTTTGAGCTCTGCAAAAGTGCTTTAATCTGCTTGCCAGATTAGGCAGATTCATTCATACAAACAAGCTTTGCCAGAAGTCACTTTTTTCTTACTCTCCTTGTTTCAAAACAAGCCTCAGCTGCCGCATCTGACAGTTTCTTCCTGCTTCTCATATTCCAACCTGCTGCTGCTCAACTTTCTTTTTATTGCTTCTCTTTTTATAATCATTTCCATCACATGCTCATCCCAAATTTACTTTCCCCATAAAAACGTGATCTCCGGTGACATTTTCAAATACTTTTGCTTAAAAATCTGTACCCCCAGAAATGCATTAGATACGTAACACTTGCATGAACACTAGACAGGTAACACTTATGAAAGTGTTCTGTGTAACTGGCATTCATGGAGGGTAGCTCAAGCTGTCATGGGAAATTATGCAAAAGGTTAACATTTTCTGTATTTGAAGAAAAGTTCTGTGAAGAAAAAAAAGGTTTAAAAAATATTTTCCTTTTGGAAACACCTGAAAGTTTTCACTTGGATTTTTCAAATTGAAAGAACTTTTCAAGTGTCCTGTACAATTTTTTTGTCATTGCTGAACCAGATACAGATGTTATCCATCCTCCACGAATGTAGCTGATTTTTTTTTAATTTCATGGTTTTCCATCTCAGCATTAATTCATTTTTTTCAAGAAAAGTGCCTGGTTTAGTGGCAGTAATCTAGAAATCTTAGAAGGTTCCTACCAGATTTTGTCCCAGGGGCTCTAAAACACATATTACTTATCTGAGATTTTATTGAGAGCAAATCAAATTATCAATACAACTTCTCATTTAACATGTCAATCTTCCTTGTTCTAATAAGCATGAGAGCCCTTTCAAGACAAGTGTATGTATAGCATCGACTAGTGAGTAAAAGTAGACCAGTCTCTTTTTTAAGGAGAATAAAAAACTTCAACTGTTTATAATTAGGCAACTAAGTAGCTAGATTTTCAAAATTCCTAAGTATTCTTTTTCACAAGGAAGAAGATGATAAGGAACAGGGTATTTTATTTCCCTCTTCTAAAAATCTTAATTTTTGATTTTTAAATTTGAAAAGTTCACCTCTAAAATATTATTAGTTAAATATGACCCAGAGAAATATGAGCAAGCTCTTCAATCACTGTCAGAAAAGGAAGAGAGGTCTAAGGTAAAGAGAATCAAAAGATGCCTCTCATTTTACAAGCAATTCACCAGCTCAAAAATGTTAGAAACCTGTATCCCAGCTGTAGTGCAGTCCATACTAGATTAATTTGTCTGCCTGAGTACCTGTTACAGTGTGAAGTTAACCAGGTTAGCTCAGAACAAGCCTTTCTACATACAGAGGTCTTGAGGTCACACTAGTTCAGCACTATACTTTGGCTTCAGCAAAGTTAATTAAATGCAGGAGAACTTTCCTCTAACAGAACGATTCATCTTCTGACATCACTTTGTTCGGGGTGAAGCTGTCTCTACAAGCAGTCAGATGTAGCTGCATGAGTACAGTCCTCTGTGAACTTCTGCAGTGAGTAAAGACCTTCAGACTCTGGCCTCTAGACAGAACCTTAGGAGTTTGGTGAAGCAAATTACAATGAGCTGTCAGTTAGACATGAATTCTTGTGTCTTTGGATTAGTCTTGCATGAACAAGAGACAATAACAACTTCAATGGCTTTTCAGAAACTCAGTAGAAACCATGAGAGAAGATTGAGCACTATATCAAGGAATAAAAAAAAGAAGAAATAAGGAACACCTGGGCATACATGCACACACAGACACTCTGAGAACTGTAAAAAGTTCTGTATTTCTCTCTAACAGTGTTTTGCTTCTGACATGAATATTCTCAAGAAGTTTTATACAGTCCAGACTCTATGCTATACATAATAATTGTGTGGCATTATTCAGCAACTAAACAGACTTTTTTTTCCTCTTTTACACCTTTGAGCCTATATTTTTCAAAGCTGTGTTTTGTAAAAATCAGTCTAGAGAAACAGTTACATAGTTATGAATTTTCAGAGGAACTCATCACTGCACAAAAGACACTGACAACTACAAATAAGCCCTTTATAATGGTGCAGAAAGAGCACAATGCAGTAGAGTGAACCCTTCCAGTATCTGGGGAGAATCCTGACACATGAAAAGCAGTGTGTTTTGGTTTTTCGTTTTTCTTGTTGCTTAAGGTCGTCCCCCTAAAGGATTGTCTACTGAAGAAACAGCACTGCTGCTGTCTTCCTCTCATGAAGACTCCGCTGAGAAAAGAGCAGCTTCAAAGTTAATTGAGCTCTCAGAGAAGCCCTGCCACCAGAGGCTGCTGAAGGCAGCTCTGGTCAGCCAGGGTTATATTTCATTACCAAGGTAAATGCCGAGTGTGCCCAGCCCCACAGCATATTCAGCATTGCTAGGAATTTCTGTCATGAGAGCCATGCCACTATTTTGTGGACTAGCAGTAGAACTGGGGCTGGTCATTCTGCCAGACATAATGCCTTTAACAGCTCATTTCCTTTCAGCCCTGAAACATCTTAAAATATGTAGGTCAGATGACACCTAGAGATGTAGTCATATAGTGATTTGGGTTTCTTTAAAGTCAGATAAGACTTTACTTATTTACTGTTAGTTGGAACTTAACCAGAACTGGTTAAGTTACTGGTATTGCAGTATATTTTATAAACACAGATAATGTAGAAGATTTTATGGAAAAAAGAATCCAAGCCTCTCCTTACAGAAGCATCTGCTCTACTTTTCCTGTTTCATAGAGGCTGCATAGGTGACACACAATCCATATGAACCCCTGCATGCATTAAGTGCATTCAGTCCTTTTGTTTAACCACTCAGCTATTGCTGTATATCACACAGATTATTTCATAGCCCTCGAGTCATGAAGCATAAATTACTGAGTGACTGCAGTGCTACTTGCTGAGACGCTAGACTGCTGGCTGACTGTAACTGTGTCAGACGGACAGCACCATTTCCTCTGAATTCCTTCAGGGGGTTCTCCCAACAAAGGAAAATGGTTTTGAAGTTTTGCTTTTACCTGCTTGCTGCCAAGAAATCTTGTAATAAAATCCATGCTGTTAACCCATGTTAGAGCTGGAGCCTGCAAGCTGTGAGCCAACAGTGCTTGTAAGCTGGATCAACTCTGCTGAGTAAACTAAATATGCACAAGTATAGGCACACCTGCAATAGATTAACCATTTTAAGGTAATTACTCCATCAACTACTCTAAATTTTTATCCAAGCAAGACAGCTTAAACTTATTTCTCCATCAAAATTGTTGTAATTAGTGTGCACAGATTCAAAGCTTGAGCTTTTAAATAGACAACTTACCTAACTGCTAATTTTCAAATAGAGCTGTCTGTCTAGGTGCCCAGATTTCTCCTTTTTTTCTGAGTATCTGTGACTCCTACCACATTGTTGAGAAAGTATTCAGGCCACCTGATATCAAAATATGCAGGCCAATGTTTTCAAACAAAATTCTATCACAAACCCCCAAAGGAGTTATGCTGCTGGTTCTCTATGCAGCCTCCTAAAAAGGTTTTCCATTACATTCTTCATAATCATGCTTCTACTTTTATATATAAATACCTGATAGTAATTTTGTATTATTTTTGAAATATATTTTCCTTTAATGCATTTTTAAAAATATAAACACCTAATGTTCTGAAAACATGTACTGTCTAACCCAAAATCTTGCCTGACTGAAAAAGATCCCAAAATAAGCCATGATACAGAATATAACTCACATGGTTTTTCTGCTTTGCAGCAATGAACTGTGATTTAGAATTGCATGCATGAAAATACAAAAAAGAACGTAAACTGCACCATTAAAAAAACCCTAAAACAAACCAGAACATGGAAAATATTATTTGAATTCCCTGTTACACTTGTTCTCCAATCAGTGGTTTTCCTTTCCCCATTCCAGCCCTGTGATCTGTTGTCATTTCTCATGGTACATGTCTAACTCACTCACACTACAGCCCCTGGACCAAGCTGGTCAAGAAATTTCCAAGTGAAAAGTTTTTCACTGAAAAATATAGAAACACTGAACCCAGAAGGTTTGATAGAGGCACTTTATTTTCAACAAACTTCCACAAGATGCCTGTCTGCTTTGTGCCATATGAGTTATTGGGCTGCAAAGAAGCCTGACCATGCAAATGAGCTCCAAGCTGGTCTCTCCAGGGAGTCCAGACTCCCAAAGTCAAGAGCCCCAAGAGCCTCCATCTCTATCTGAAGTGTTTATTTCAGATGACTGCTTTGGCAGAAGGAGGAAAGGAATCTGCAGTCCTGAAAGCTGACATTTGAGGTGTTCTCTCAGGGCTTTCCACCACCCCACCACACACTCTGGTGGCAATTTCACACTTGTAGAGTCCCTGGAAGACACATTCAGTCAAAGGTCTGCCAGCTACTGGGATTGCATTTTTTTTTGTGTTGTTCAGTGTCGTTTTCCTAAAAATCAAGCCAGAATAGCTCCTTCTGTGGAAAAATTCAAAACATCTTTTCTTTTTTTTCCTGAGTCAAGCTTTCTTATGACATTAAACTTCCCTTGAGAGGGAAATTTGAAGCTTTGAAATGCCATCCTCCAGAGACAGTCTGACATTCAGGGAATAAGATGTTACACCATGACATGCACAGGCAGACCTCCTCATCTGAGCTGCAGCAAAAGTATTCTAAATCCAAACAATCCCCATTCCTTTAAAAGGGGATGAATATATCTCTCCATGTCTTTCTCTGTTTGTACTCTCCCTAGGCAGATACACCACAGAGTCAACCTTAACCATTCAAGAGACATATGTGAATAAAATAAATAATCATAGGGCAAATGCCTTTCTCCTGTACAGAAAAGCTTCATACAAATGTATTAAATCCATGAATCTGTCAGAGGAGATATTTCTGGTCCGTGGCCAAATGTGTGTATATTCAGATTAGGAACCTGGATGTACAAAGAGATCAGATAACACATAATTCTTCAATTTGTTAACAAAGATGCCATTTCTATAAAACAAATGTGGGGAGATTAATCATGTCGCAGGACCCACTATATCCCAGTAAAATGGTCCTCTGGTACCCACAAGCTATAAAACTTGCTTCTGATTATCAGAATCAGGAAAACATAAGTTTCTCTTTAATTTTCTTGAAATCAGATACTCATGCACACACACACACAGAGACAGATAGACAGATTTTTGATAGGTAGGCTGATTTTAGGAAAAGTGGGCAATGTCCTTGCTATCTGGTTCACATTTTTCTGCACTATGAATTCTTGTTTTCCTGTTACAGAAGAGTTGGCACTGACTGAATCAGTGCTTGTTCACAGAAAATGAGCAGTAAAAAGTGATGTTCAAAAACACAGCACTGAAAATTTTTAGGGATAAAAATGCCGCTCAGCCCACTCTCATTTTAATATTTCTAGCATTTTAATTAAAATAATACTAAAATTTATTTTCTCATGTTTTGAGGAAAATATGTAAATATTTATGTCAATAATGTGTAAATATCAGAAAGTTTTTCTCTCAAAATAGTGAATATAGACTATTTTCCAGTCAGACCTAACAATAAATTTCCGTGTGGTAGCTCAGTAATCCAAATGTCAGTGTTTATTAAGAAGCTGGTTTTGCATGTGACCGAACAGGAAGTTCTTTTAAATTTAAAACAATGTTAAAAATGTTTTTTAGCAAGTAATTACATGATACTGATTCATTCGTACCTATTTTATATAGAACGAATAGAATGCTCCCAGTATTTATTGCATAGGTAAGCAGTGCTCTGAGTAAGATTCAAACACGGTAATTCATCAGACCCTTCTGACAGGTAATCTAATCGTGTATGACAGCTTCTGTTTGCATGAATAACTATGATGACTGGGCCAGACTCCTTTCTCAGCAGTCCCAGTGGATGTCTAATGTGTTCCATGTATAATTTTTAGGTAGATAAATTACAGATTACATACCACCATGCCTTTAGGAAATTGAAGGGACAGCATGGAAGCAAACTGCACTGGTAGTGCTGTCCCTTCCTGGCTTTCTGGCAGCTCAGAAGCTTCTTGTCCTCTAAGCTTTCATGAATGTTTTCTTTTTTCTGTTTACATGACACACTCTGTTAAGGTATTTAAAGGCTTTGCCTAGCTCTTGTGCTATTTTTCTTCCCAAACTTCAAAATGAGTTTCATTGTAAGATCGATTGTTTTGCTGAGACTAACTTAAGCAAAAGACTGATTAACTACCACAGTAAACTTCATCAACTGGCTCCTTTGTTTTTAAATTATAAGTCCAGAAAAAAGGGAAGAAGAGCGACTGGACTCCACTGGGGGACCCTTCCCCAGCTTGGAGTGGGGCACCCACCTCGACCCAGCTCCAAGGAAGAGGAGAGAGACCACCCCCCTGCAGTGAGGACTCTCAAATTCTCCAGGTTTCCTCTCCACAGTGGGAGAGATTTTGGTTCTTTGGTATCGTTGTTGTTTTCCTGTGTGTGTGTGTTTAATAAATAGTTCTTTTTGTGTCTTTCACATTCCTCCGGGGAATAGTTTTCTTTTCCCGAACCTGGTTGGGGGAGGGGCGGCAGTGCCCTGCTTTGCTTTGAGGAGACGTCCTTTTGGACATCTTTCCTTACGATTGGCCCAAAACCGGCACAATATTTGTGTTTGTTGAATGTGTTAAATGTCCTGCCATAAAATATTTCCAAAAGAAAACAAATATGAGTTAGTTCTCCTAACATCCTAAAAATCTGATTAGGTCATTTATCAATAAGAGTGTCCCTCTATTAATAATGAATTATTAATTTATCTTTGACAAACTTGCCCAGTTTTCCCTGGAGCCCACATATACATCTCCACAGATTAACTATGCACTCTGTGGACATCCACCTCTTCTTGTTTTAAGTCTTGTGCATGATAAAGTCACCTGGTTTTGGCAGGTTCTTGTACAAAAAATGAGGAATCAAAAGTCCCCAAATCATAATGCACCTCTGGTTGCCACCATTCCACTTATGATATAATGGGTTTGTTTTAAAACATCCTTAGGAACCCTTTTTCTTCCTCTTCCAAAGGAAAATCCTTACTCTATTCTTATCACTTCTCATACAGAAGCAATTCCGTATCTTTGGGTCTTCCATAAAATCTTTGTGTAGTTCTTCTAATTTATTATTTATCACTCCTTAGAAGAGGGAACAAATACTGTAGAGAGTTTTCAAGGCATAAATGTACAGCTTTATTATCTCACGTGACAATGATCTACCTATCTTTTCCTAATAATTCCCTACTCACAGTTTGCCCTCCTCCATTTATCTTTTGGAAATGTAGTTTGCCATTTTATTACCCATTGCCTGCATATGTCTTCAAAGTCAGCTTTGTATTTACTTTACTGATTCATTTACTGCCATCCGTAAACTTTGTCCCCTTCATGTTCATCCCTTTTCCCTGGTTATTTATGGACAAAGTTGGCCCAACGCATATACTGCGAGGCCCTACTGCCAACCTTCCCTCTCTGAGGGTACCAAAGAGTTACTTCAACTCTCTGCTTTCCATCTTCTAAGACAGTTATTTAAAAATATGATGGCCTTCCCCCTCATGCCATGACAGCTGAATTGCTCTAAGACCCTTTGAGAAGGGATCTTGTCAAATAACTTCTAGAAATCCTAGCAGAGCATGTCTACTGCAGGTCCCCTGTGTATGTGCTTACAGTCTTCTTCAAAGAGCTACAATAGGTTTTCCAGAGCAAAATCTGCTTAACTCTTGCTTAGTGTCTAGTATTTATTAATATGAATAAATTTTTTTTTTACAGAAGAATGGTGAGCAATATTTGTTGTACAAGTAGTCTGTCATTACCATGATGTCTCCTGGAATCTCCCTTAAAAACCAACATTGTGTTAATCATCTTCTAATTCTGTGACACTAATGCAGCTTTAGTCATGAAACTACATATTACAGCTTGCTAGCTTAGCTATTTGTGTTTTGAGATCCCTTAAACTCTCAACAAATTCGCATGATTTTTTACTACTCATTTTAGTGACTTATTCTATGCTGCTTCTCATAACAATTCAGTTTGAAAACATTTGATGCCCCAGTGCATCTGCAAAAGAAAATGTTCTGGTGCAGAAACTAAGGTCTTTCAAGAGGTGTAAAAAATTAATTTCCCTTTTTTGCTCTGGTCTGGTCTTTCTCATATGTTTTATCTGCTTTTGGCTATACAGAGTATCTAGTCTATTTCCCAGTCCCAATGTGTTAAAAAAAAAAAAAAAAGGTTGGGTTTTTTTAAATAGCTTTTTGTGTGTTTCTTCACATTTGTCCCCCAACACAATTTTTTCTTTTATTATTTTTGTTTTTAGAAGGAGACAGACATTATTGTGAGTGCTTCACTGACTGAATACAACTTCCTGATAAACTTCCCTTGACCCCAAGTGTTTACAAAACCATGCTAGTAACAAAAGCTTTCTTGCATTGAAAATACATAAAACCACAAAAACCCCCCCAAAACAAAAACAAAAAACCAAAAAAACCCACCACTTCAAGACACATGAACTTATCTTGATCAAAGTGTCACTCTGGATTGCATTCTGAAAGGCCCCACTTTCTCAACATACATAAGACTGTATACTGCACTTTCCTAGCAGTATCATTTGCTTGTTTTGTATGGGCAAAGTCAAACTGCGTTGACCTGCCAGTATCACTGCTCAAGAAAAGTGAATGCAGGATGGTTTCTAAATACCAAGGAGCTACCTTTCAAAATTTTGGCCTAAAACATCTTTTACCAGTATTTGTCTGATCAGAGACGTAAGCAGGGGCTAGGTATTTAATTTTCAGTCTAAAATAGCCTAAATAGCAGCTTGAGTAAAACCTTGCCACCTTAATAGTCCTATGGCTTCTTCTGTGGCCAGTTCACCAACAAGAAGCCACACCAGCCACTTAAACCATCCAGCCTCCCTTCAACCATATTGCCAACAGCATGCACTTTCAACAACCAACAACATTTTGGAGTGAGCAGAAAAATAGAAGGCCTGTTTCACCAGCTTTCTTTATATGATTTCACACTTCAGCTGCTTTACAACACATGGTTTGAATCCCAAAGGTATGACAGCAATTTTCAAACGACTATAAAAGAATAACAAAAAAAAAAATCCCTCCAATGTTGTAGGTTTGTCAAGCTGCTCAGATAAAACATGAAACAATTCTTAGGGGCCAGACACATCAGCTGCAATCAGTACAGGATGATCACCAAATCTGTCAAAATCTTGTCTTTCCCCTTCTGACAGCCCTGTGTACCTCTGAATGTATACAGCTACCTGTCTGTCAAATGCCTCAGTGTTCACTGTTCCTATGGAGATTATAGTTATTGGTAGTCCTTACATGCAGAAGACTGGTCGCTGCTCAGTGTTCAAATGAGCCTCAGAAACCTTGGCTTGTCTCTACCAATGCCTGTTACTGTGCAGGTTTTCAAGACCGTAATATCAACTCAGTCTGTGAATCTGCTGAAAGTGATAACACTTCTCTCTTAACAGTTGTGTCCCCAGCTTGCAGACATGATGAAGAAATTCTTCAATAATTTATTTCTCATTGTTTTCCATCAGTACCTCTTAGGGCCAGCACTGCCACTGAGAGCAGAATTCAGATGCCCTCTCTCCTACCACACACAGCCTTATCCTCCAAATCCTTCCAGCTTGCTTGATCAGTGTAGAGAACAAATATCAAGGTAAAGAGTTTAGAAACTGTTCTTAAATTTGCTGAGAGAGAGAGAAAGAAAGGACAAGAATTTATTTCTAAGCAGAGATCTGTTACCTCAGATTTCACCCAGGAGCTGAGGTTTCCATTTGATCTGCCTACTACCAGAAATAAGAGTGATTAGCCTCCTCTTTCGATACGACACTGCGAAACTTTAGGTGCTCACTATTGTGCCATTCACCCATTAATTATCTACTGACTGTTTAAAGCAGCACAAGGGGCTGCCAAGCACAATGTGTAACAGATACATGAAGCAGCTCTTCTTATTCAAAATTGTAACTGAACATGGCAAAGTAATTCTTATTAGCAGTGAGGCCTTGATATTGCAAACCCTCTGTGCACAGAAGTTGTCATAGATGGGGCTAATTCCCGTGGGCAACTCGCAGCGCACATCAGGTAAAAAGCATCAGGAAAATGATATAGCTCATCTCAAAGATCTAATAGGGCTGCTAAGTGGTAGAAATCTCCAGTCAGTACTGAGATATAAAAATTCTCACATCTCAGTTTGCAGTTGCAAAAAATTATTTTTTCACCTCCATATTTTTTATACACCCACTGACACTTTACCGTGCCTTGTTTTACCTCCCCTGCTGGGGGAGATTTCTTAGAGTCTTTGCCAGAAGCTTGAGAGACAAATGGGACTTTCAGCCTTCTCTGCTTTCAGACAGTTGTTTATTAAGTTTTATCAGAGAAATAGAGTCACAGACGTGACCCAGACACAGCACAAAGCAGAGAATGCCAGAAAAGCCAGAGCTACCAATATTACACAGACTTTTAAAGGTAA
>VZTH01008384.1:133178-160589 GCA_013397815.1 Aleadryas rufinucha | reverse complement strand
AGCCGTATTGCATCCTGAACTAGAATTTTATTTTCATATTTAGAAGCAATAAAAAAAAAAAAAATTGTTGTTTTCTAAAGCAGCTGCCATCATCAAAGCCTATTATCTGAAGAGGCTCAAAGCACAAAGGAATGACAGCTCAGTGCTAACATTTTAGATTCAGAACTTCAGTCTATTTTAATACATTCCTTGATGAGTCAGAGCCCTCTCCTAGTAATATGGAAAGGTATTTTTTCTTTTTTTAAATAGTTGTGCTATTTCACCTCAAAAATATTTAACATCCATAAATACGAGCCACTTACTATTCCTGCTTCTTTCAATTTTAGCTTGCTTATACAGCAGGGAACGCAAAAATGTGTTAAAAGAAAAGATTTAACAGTGATGCTCAGATGTAAATAGACCAGAATTATGCAAGTGTCTGAGTTTACAGTTCAGCTGCAGATTGTGACTAGTTGGTTTTGTTTGTTTGTTTAATCACAGCATCATTAACCAAATTGCTGAGATTTCACAAAATTCAAGTCTACAAGGAAGATACATGCACACAATAATTCTTATTTATCTCACAGTTACCCATAGATTTGCCAACAGAGGGAGTCCTCTTCCTGTCTACCAAAGCTTTGTCGAACTGACGGTGTCCCTGCTGTGCAGCTATCATGGCACTAATAGCAAGGATAAAAAAGGTTTGCAAAATAGAGTCACCTCAGGGTATTTAGCAAATCAAAACATGAGGTACTATCAGACATCCAATCACTAGAAGTGCACTGGAGGATTCAAGTGGCCGTTTGTGTTATTACAGCAATTATATCTATGGGCAGAGCTATGAAATATCTATGAGAGTAATTACTCTTAAATACATTGAGAAGAATTATGCCGGATAAACATATAGCTCCCCTATGTCTGCAAATCAGCGTTTAACTGTAAAACTCCTTCGAGTTCTTTCCTGTTGTTGTACTCATAGCTTGTGAAACAACAACTATTCAGGCTGTGGTTTGGAGGGAACAAAATAATTTTTAAAAAAAGAAAAAAAAAAATCTTTCTTCTACAAGAAGTGATTTCCTTAAAGTATCATGTAATTTTAATCCTAACCTCTGGGTTTTTTCAGCTTAATATATCCCAGTGAGTCTTTTAGAAAAATAAAAATACAAAACCAGTATTACCTGCATCTGTTCCATCCCGTCTCCTCCTTTTACTGGGACCCATATTTACACTGAGATTCCAGTAGCAGTCCTAGCCTCAACCAATTATCTTCTGAAATTAGTTCAGGATAGGTAAACCAGTGCCAAGAAAACTCAGAACTGCAACAAAATTGAGCCTAATTATTGATGGGAGTAAAATTGAGATTTTTTTTTTCTTCTTCATTTTCAAATGAGTAAAGTTCTTTCTTTTCTACTTCTTTTTAACACTGCAAACAGATCAGCTTTGCAAGTCTTGGACGTCAGGCCATTTTAATAAACATTCCAACCTTCTAAGTGTTTACAGACTAAACTGTAGAGCTGAATGTTTATGTTGCACTGAATAACTTCAGCTTTGTATTTAACAGAAAGAGTGCTAAAGTAACATTGTTTCAAACAGTAGGTGAAGACACATGCTACTGAAATAACTGAAAATTTAAAGGAAGATATTAGTACTAGTCTGTCCATAAATATTTAATACATCTCTATGTATTAGGCTTTATAGTTGGAATATATAAAACTGCCACAGTTTACAGGGTTTCTAATTTTAAACATATTCCCAGACACATTGAAAATAATTATTATAGCTTTTAGCTTCTATGAAAACTAGAATGTAGCTTTTTGGGTTTCAAATAGTATGTTCCTCCCCTAATTCTAGTTTAATATGAAATAATCCTTGGCCATGTATTTCAAGGAACATGGCCTCAGATCTTGCTAGGGACAGGGTTTGGATCCTATTATTGTACTTGTGCAGGGCAAGAGTTTACCCTGACACAAGCAAAACTACATAGAGCAGAGAACTGGTATGGTCCAGAAAAAATAATTTCTGGACCAAAATATCTGTTCTCAATCAAATCTCTTCTCAGTTTTAAATAACGATCTAGCTTTCACCTGTTAAGATTAATTTAAATCATGTCTCTCTCTCCTTGGTATTTACATTTTTCTTACTCTTTGGGGACAGCAACAGTATCTAAGAGTACGTAAATCTGAAAGTATGTCATTCACTCCAAAATACCACTTTGCTTGCAAAATGAAAACAAGCTGGGGTCCAATATTGCTTCTAAGAAGGAGAAAAGCAACATGAAGAGAGTTGCAGAGTGGCATCAGCTTGCAGGCTGTGGTATTCATTGCTCAGCTTCTCATGTAGAAATTTTCCACGTTAAACCAACACAATGCAGATGAGGATATTTCTTAAGTTCTGTGGTTAACTTGCATGTTTCCATTTCACTGTGAGTTTCAGCTGGATGTGTTTTCCCCAAGGTCAGAAGAGTTTGCCCTGGATCGCCTCCTCTGGGGATCATACCATTACACGTTTCCTGTTTTGCACATGACAACATAGTAAGCTTTTTCAAAGACACAGGCTGTATGTATAGGGCTTCTGAGCAGAATTACTACTGTACTATTGCAAGAGTCAGACAGTACAAAGGAAAGAACTCTTGACCGAAAGCTTTCCCATCTTTCTATCGAATCCTTCAGAACCTGAATTCAAGCCCACTGCTCAAACAAGTTGAATTTAAAGAGCAACCACCTCAGGATTTAAACTGGGTTTTCAAATCCCTAAGTGTAAAGTAATCAAATACAGCATTCAAGTTTTGTGTTTTGTCCATTGCTTAGGCAAGTGAATTTTCACTGCATCAGAGTAGTTGCATTAGCACTCGTCAAGTCTGGTAACATGAAGTTACCTGAGACTCAGAACAGATGCAGCCTTTCAAATAAACCCAGAGGTAATCAGGCAGCAGTTCCTGAACCAGCTGATAAAAACTGGCATCACTATTCCTTTTTCACAAACTGCTTCACCTATGCTTAAAACAGCTCCTTACCCCAAACAATTTTCTGAAAGTTCCAAGCTATTTAGAGGTTGAACCATGTCAAGTGATTTATAGCAACTATGCTGTATTGAAGATGCATTTAGTGTTTTCAAAGGAGCTAACATCTGCAAGAGTTTTCTGATAATATGTTGTACTGTAAAAGGATCTTTTTAAAGAGATGGCAACAGTAAAAGCATGGAAATTACAAAGGGAAGTGTAAAGGAAATGACTACCAAGAAACACAGTTTTGGGGTTTTCTTAATCAGTTCAAGTGGAGATGCAATACAGACATCCATCTGAAAGTCCTGGTGATGATCTATGAAACTGAGGAGAGTGCTATAATTTTAAGACGGTTTACATTAGCCAAGTATCACTGAAATTATACCTGAAGACTTGACCTAGATCTCATTTTTTCCAAGACTGCTGGAATCACAGTTCAAACCAGAACACTGCAGCCCTCATGCACATTTCTATTGCTGTCTGGCCACAGAGCATCTTCAGAGCATCTCAAAGATAAGAAAGAAATTGTCTGAAATGGTCAGATTTGTCCTGACATGATCTTGAATTAATGCCATTCTCCATACAGGAAACAAATATAAAGGAGGACTTTTGACTAATCGGTGGAACCTGATAGTCCTCAAAATTGGGACTGTTATTCATAATTCACAAAACTTCCCTGTGAGAAAATGCTTGCAGTATATGGGACAGAACAGCAGGAGGGGATCAAGGCAGCCTTTGGCTTTGGGAGCTTCAGCCAGCAGGGAATCCCAGGCATACCAAGACTGGGATAGAGGCTGCTGTGTCCTCCCTCCTTTCCTCCCTCCCTCCCATGGTGATTTCTGCATTATATCACCCCAAAGGAAGCTCTGCCTCGGAGGAGCCTGACTTGCCTACTCCTGCAATTGGGAAAGGAAAGCATTGACAAAGATGAGCCAGAAACAGTGCATTATACTGCAAGATACTGGTATCTAAACTTAACATTTGGGAAAACAATTCAAAGGAAGAATTTAAGAAAACACATAGAAACATCATCATTCCTTTCTGGTATTTCCAAGGATCCTGGCAACACAGTATTTCATCAGTAAGCCAGTAGCCTGTTCCAGCTTCAAAGATGGGCCATCTCAGTTCTCACACAATGAAAAAAGGGTATATAGAACAATCTGATGCCTGCTTGGATCCCTCAGTGAGCTCTGTGCAGGCAGATCCATAAACAGTGTGCAGGGGCTGCTTGCAAGAAATTCGGTACAGGACTGGAGCTGAATTGTGTTCTGTCAGCTGTTGGTAGCGTGCAAGACCCCAGCTAGTGAGCTCAGATCAAGCCTCAACAGGCACATGCTTACCTCTTAAAATAGTACAGTCTGGCAATAGATTGTGAAAAGGAAAAGATACACATGCTATAAAACCTAATTACCATTGCAGCCCGTGTCACGGCCTGCCATTGCACACAGTGCATAGTAAAGGAAGGGTTTGATCCAGGACTCTGACAGCTCAGCATGGTGACTTTCCACCCCTGGAGTACCCTGAAAAAGTATATCAAAGGAGTGATTTCTATCTATTTTCCTATAATGAAATAGTTTTGAAGGAGTGAGATTATAGATGCTAGAAATGGGGAAGATGTACCATTGATTCACCTAGTTGTATTCCATACCTAAACAAATCTGATCTCAACCATGCATTTATGCATGCTCCAGCCAAACTACTCTGTATGTGAAAAAAATATTCCACTGCCTTCATCTTTTCAGTCTCATAGTGTACACCACCAACATCGTAGAGGAGTTTCCCTTTCCTGACTACAATCTGATAGTCTCTATTATGCCACTGTTTAATTACTCACTTCACTCACCAATGTTTGAGTTCACCAAGTATTTGCTGGCATTTACCTTGAATTCTCTGCAGGGGGACTTCAGCTCTTTGAGGGTTTGAAAAAAACTGCAGTTCCTATTCATGTCTCTGCTAATGTACTACATGACGTGCTAGCTCTGCATATATTTTCTCTTCTGTCAATGTTTTCCAAATATACTAACTGGGTACCGAATATCAATTTAATGGCCAGTTTTGATCACTACCTTCTGCACCTACAACCCCAACCTTGCATCATATATATTTCCTTGCCAGAACATTGAATAAACCTGTGTATGCTATGACATTATTGCCACCCTCCCATATTTTTTAGTTTCTAGCTATCCTTCCATAAAATAATGACAGCATATAAAGCTGCATGATCTATAGCAAAGCAATTTTGTTTATTTCTTATTCAGAGATCCCATTTCCACTGTTATTACTCAGCCCATTCTAGGATTTACAGTTCCTCTAAAGCTGGCATTATCTGACTATTTTAGTAATATGCTGCTCCTATTTTCTTTTACAATAGGCTCATGATGTACTTTCAATTAATGTATTTAAATCAGTAGTTCATCTATAAACATGAGAGTAGAAAAAAAGAATAAGCATTTGTTCTGTTATCTCCCACTATACCTTGCATTTGCAATCTATTGCTTCTAACCCTGAGTTCAACTCCAATTTTATTATACTCTAGGCTTTTAAGATCTGTTTGAAGCTTATCAATTGAAATTCTATGGTCCTAGTAGTGGAAGCTTAAGAAACGGTTTACTTACCAGCTGTGTCAAATTAGACTTCCACTTCTACCTCTATGATCAGAAATAGAAGAAATGAGCAACTTCATTTTAAAAATCCTTTTTCCAGGATTTGGGGAAAGGTGTGGGGAAAATTTTAGTAGTGCAGCCACTTTACTAGGTACAAGTTATTAACAGGAATTACTTACCTTCTTATAGATAAATTAGGAGTAAGACATGATTTATTACTTAAAATAATCTAGTATTTATATTAGCTACTAGTGTCTAAGAGATTGACATGAGCAAATCACATGAAACCTAAGATGAATTACATAGATAAGAGACCTTCCTTCAGAATATTCCACAAAACAATGCCTGATATGTTTGAAGAAAGTTTACACTCAAAAGCCACTTGGATTCCTAGTCAGGAAAGGCCCAGTGAAGTAGGGGAGCTCTCCCCTCAAGGTAACCCTTTAATAGGCTCTCCCTTGGAAACTGAATATGCAGAGGGATAGGAATAGAGTGGCAGAGAATGCCTGCTTAGAACAAGAGAAAATAGCAGCTGCTACTATTACTGCAATGCACTTGTGCTTGCAGGACAGCCTGCAAGTTGCAAGGGACTAGCAAGCACTACTAACTTAAGAAAAATAAAAATAAAACCTCTTAATTCAGTGTCTAATTTTGTGTGTTTAATTTTAACTTCTGCTGAATGATCAGCTGAACACAATGAAACAAGGACAGGCTAAAGAGAAGCCACAGAATATTTGGATGGGATTTTGAGCAAGGTTCTAACTCCAATCCCAAAGTCAAGTGAACTCTTACTAATCCTGTCCTTAATAAATTATCATTTAAATTGACACAACTACTGATCCTATTACTGCTTAAGTACAAAAGCCACTTTATATGTGCAATAATTCCACAAGCACTGAGGTTTCCATTCAACAGGCCATCTAATGTCTGCAGTTCAAGACTAGGGCACAGCACTTCTGGCAGAAAAAAAAAAAATAAATAAAAAATTTCAGTCCCCCGTGTAATTGCACTAAATTGATAATTAACTGCTTCACGTGGTGTGTAATGAAAGGTCAAGGGTAAGGTGAAAGAGATGACTTTCACCTCTGCTACAGTTTGATAGCAGGAAGATTCCTTTAGAACCTACAGATTTATGTAGGTTGTTGGTCGAAAAGGAAACATTGTGTGGATTTCTATGAGGCTTCTGTGAGAGGCAACAAAAGTTGTCCTTTCTGAGAAATGTACCCAGAATGAGAATATCTCCTGCTGGACAGCTTGGACAAAGAGCTGGGACTGCCAAAGGCTGTGGAAAGCTGCCAAAGGACAAGGAAGAAAATAAAGCAACAGAAAAGTGCTAACATTTAATCAACAAAATCTTTAGGGTAGGGAAAGGCAAACTTGCAAATACCAACAGTCACCGTACGTGAACACCCTGAAACAGGAAAGAGCAGAAATTCCAGCTGGGGAGCACCGTAAAAGATTTTGCACAGGAAACGGGGAGATCACATTACCATCAACATTCAAAATGCTGATTTTCAGAGAGGGCCCAGATATACAATAAAACAAACAGTTACAGTCCTATAACTCCTTTTAATACTATGAATAGTAAAAAATGTAACATCTAAGCTGCAAGAACCCTTGCGGATCACCGTCTGCAAACAGCAGGAGATAGTCACACACTTCACTCCCTGAAGTGGGATGCAGGCACTTCAATCTACAGACATTTTCAAGTAATATTTTGCTGACATTCAGCAACATCTGAGCTTTGTTCAATCATTTCCTGGGTTAGAATAAAATTTGTATCAATTGTTGCATAAAAATGATAAGGCTAAGCAATAGTAGTAGTCCTCCTATGGAGGACTACAATCTTGCAGCCACTCAATTGGTACGATTATGACTTCAAAAGTAAACCCAACTTTTTCCCTCCATATCCAAGATAAGTAGAAAACCTCAGAAAACCTCCACCAGCACACTTCCAGAAAATACAACCAATAACATAGTACTGCTGAAGCAAGAGACTGTTTAAGTCCTGTCCTCAAATAAACTGTGATTTTTCTTCATTGCAGCAAGCATTCTCACATATGCTTTTACCTGCTTTTGGGAAGGAATTTTAAAGGAATATCTTCAGGGTTTTTTTCTGTTCTCATATAATCAGGCCTGACTTTAACAAGAAGTTACACCTGACTGTGGAAACTGAGCTGCTGCATTACTGCCACAGAGAGATTAGATATTACTAAAATTAAGAACATGGAACCACATGTCATGCTTTGCAGCACAGCTACTTCTCTCATTACAGTCTTTAGCACAGACTTCTTCAGTAGTATGCAATTCAGTGTAGTTCCACGAAGTATGAGTCTATGCATTTGTATATGGATGTGCATTCTATGTTCCAAACAAATGGGGCTGTTACCCTATATACCTGCTATTTGAGTTACTATTTTAGCATTAGCTGCACATGACTAATGGCATTCTGCTTTATTGTTTGGAAGGTGCATATAAAATAATAAGAAAAAGTGGCACTGATTTATTTGTGTGATTAGTGAAAGCAGTCCTATGTGAGGATCTCTTGATTACCACAGACTGTATATAAAAAGCATTCAGTAGCTGGCACTGAACTCTACGTGGCAGTAATGTACCAGCTCAGTCTGTACAGCTAAGGCTTAAAATAAGTAGAGGATTACATGACGCAGGTGTAAATTAGGAAGATATTAGGACTTGACCCTGTGAAGCATGATAAAAAGAAACAATCTTTGAAACAAATTTAAAGAATTCATTATTACCACAATTTAAGGAAGGGCATGTCCCTCTCTCTCCTGCACAACTAGCAAAAATTCCCCTGCATCTTTCTGAGAACGTATTCATGGTTGCTACAGTCTTAAAAAGCTACTTATATTTTTGTGGTCATCCTGTCTGGCTTTGTAGGATCTTTTGGAAGAGAGCTCTACAATTTTCCACCCTAAGATATCTGATAGCTACGCTAAAAATAGCCCCATGGCAATTCCTCTGTTGAAGATACACCTACTGGTATGTGTCATGCTGATCATAGTTTAGAATCTTCTTGGACACTCAAACTACTGCTGATACCGCAGGGGCTGTAACAGAATGAGTCTCAGCGTGCTCTTTAAACAATCATTAATAACTTATGCCCATAATAAACCACATGAGAGCGTATCTATTTTCTGCACATCCAGTATATCAAACTCAGTGTTCTCTGACCACTTGAGGGGAGGAGGGGGATGCAAACCAGTGAGGAGAGGGTATGAAGAACATCTTAGCATTGTTTGCACAGCTGTGGTGTCATGTTTTACCCTTGCATTACATTTTCCAGTATTCCTGTCCCAACCAGTTAAATACTCCACAGATATCAAATAATTTACCTCTGATAGTTCATTAAGAACCAATAGCTATAAGAGCTAGGCAAAGCCCTGTTTCTATGGATATTCATTCAGCTTAGAGAAGTGTGAACTAGTCTCTCACTAGGGTTTTTCCTGAAAACCACCTCACCAAGGCTGCTAGGATGTACAGTAGTAACCCAGATACCTCAGGAGAGACCTCCACAGCTCCCCCCTATGGCAGTCAGTAGCAGTGAATGCTGTTGCAGCAGGAATGCTTCCTGACACGTTTTGCTTTGTAGTTTTTTCACATACATCAAACAATTGCATTCTGTGTGTAAGAGGTATCAAAGATTATAACAAAAGAATTAAAAGGCTTTAAAAAGCGCAGCTTTAAAACTTACCCTAAGTTCTGCTTTAAGGAAGCTGTATAGTATCTAAGTGCAATTCTGACTAAAACATCGCTTCTGTCAAATTATGGAGAGTATAGGCCTACATTTCTGCACTGCTCTATGAGCCAGCACTTTCTAGTTCATTGCTTAAAAAGACATTCCTGCTTTTTTTCAACTAATAAAATGGAATTTCTGGAGCAAGTAAACTGAATTAAAAAAAAAAAAAATAGAATAAAAAAATCAGTCTTCAGTATGCTATATTCAAACATTCAAATTAGTCACAGATATCTGCAGTCTTGCTTTCCTTTTATGTTTTTTAGCAGCATAATTATTGCATAGATGAACTTTCCAAATGGAAACCTACAGAACAACAGTCAGGTTTGGAAAAGTCTAGCCCATTTTCTTCTTTCAAACAGAAGTTTGTAAAAATGTCTTATTGAAGAAACAGGGAAACTGAGGCCACCTCAAAATATGAGCAAGAACCAAGCTGATGATACTGCTCATGAGTTAAATTGCCATGAAAAGTAATATGCACCAAAGGCAAAGAGAGGAATGGAGAAGGTAGGGTGAGGGGGAAGCATCTTGAAAAGTGAGAACATGTTTGATAGGCTCTTCCCCTAAGGGGTAGAATATCACTCCTCTACCCTGGGAGCCTTTCGTTACTGCTTTCCAACTGCTGGCTTCAACCTCGACTCAAGTTCTGTTACCCATGTATGTACAATTTTGGTCAATTTATACTCTAAGAGTTGCCTTCATCCAACTTTTATAAACATAGCAATGTTATAAACATAACAGCTATTATAAACATAGCAATGTCAACAGTTAACAACTGCACGTACTGCAGTTGTTAACTGCAGTACATGCACATCATTCACCTTCCTCGAGTTCCATTCACTTCTTGCAGGTGTGGAATTCAACACATATTATTATTACCTGGCTTTAAACTGGTAACATGGAGAAGATCTGTCCTCAGCTTTGAGAGTACAGGTACAGGGAAACAGTAAATAGAAGGAAGTAATCATGGAAGTCATTGAGTGATTCCGATTCTAGACACTTGAGCTTCAAGTTCTATTTTGAATTTTTTTTGAGAAGACAGATGATAAAAATCCCTTAATTACCTGTAGAAAAACCCCATATTCCTGCAAGTCCAAAAAGGTACACAAAATAAGATATCCAAAAGCAAGTAATGCAGTTGCAATAAAAAGAGTTTGGAACCAGCATGATCCTTGCATGTGCTCCAGGCAATCCAATTTCTTGGATATACAAACAGAAGCAGATGTGTTGATTTTTAGTGGGAAAGTGATTTATCTCCATATATGGTATCAGTACTAGAATACTATGTACAGATGACATCCACACTTTAATAAGACCAGCTGTAGTTTGGAGAGCAGGGTAGCAGGAAGGAAGAACTTCAAAAATTAAAATAAAAAATATCTAGAATTATTTTTTTACTTGGTAATAAAGGGCCTCAGACAATTTAATCTAGCAAAATGAAAAGCCAATATGATTATGGAACAAAAGAACCTCCAGAGAACTAAAGTACTGTGTAATTAAAAAAACCTAAACCTATTTGCCTGGAGTGTGGCATGGTGTCAGCAGAAAAAAAAATAAAAACCCACCCAAAAATCTGATGACTAGCAGCTGAGGACAATTTTAATTTGGAGAGTGATTAAGCACTGGAGTTGATGCCCTTTCTGTTGCAGGAGTGTTCTTCAGATCAAGAAGATGATCAAGAAGATATTTTTAGCCAAAGATACCAGAAAGATTATACAATTCTTGGCAAAATTCACTATATTGCTTACTATAGTTGTTCAGAACAAACATTTCCATAGCCTTTTCCAGCTTTAAGTTCTGTGAAGAGTTAGACCTTCTTCAATATATTTTGAGATGAAGGCTCTTACTCAGTTTTCTACATAAACTCCTGCTACCCACTAAGGTATCTAGTAACATCAACTGTATTTTTAACAAGGTTGCTACTTCACAGCAGTAGAAGAGACGAAATATGAGCACACACAACAAAGCTGTTAAACCCAGTGCTAAAATGCAAGCTCAAGGGAACTGAGCCATGTTCCAGCCATGTCTGTAGGGCTGAGTACTCAACTAATTAGGTCTTTTTGTAGACAGCTGGCAGTGACAGAACAGGTATTTTTCTTCTTATTTCATTCCAAGAAAAATTGAGTACATTGAATGGGAATAAATCACCCATCGATAAAATACACCAGAAAACACTCACGAGGAAAGTCACTATTGAACCCTTGATCAGCAGGTTTTCTGTGCTGCACAAAGCTACGTACTCCTACAGACACTGAGCAAAATAAAAGAACAAATTAAGAATATGTATTTGAGATTGGAACTAAGCAGAATTCCATCACGAAACCTCTTTACAGGTTTAAAAGCTCTTCTCTCAGAAATTGAAGAGACAAGTAAGAGGCAAGAAAAACATATATTGCTGAAGGCCACCTCCCGAATACCTACATTTGACTACCAAAATGCATACATTTGTGTTTTCTGGGTACAATACATAGCATTGCCTTTTTCTTTTGCTCACCATATTTTTCTAGTTACTATTTTTTAACCTCAATTCTTCTATTTGTTGGCTGGAGGATTGGTTTTTATTTGGTTTTGGGTTTTCTTCACAAGGAGAACTTTTGACTTTTTTGTGCTCTTCACCATAGATTTTGTTTTTCAAACACTGTGAAATTACTCAGCAACATCTGTCAAGCTAAGGAATTAACCTGAAAATATTTGAAAGAGCATATAATTTTTGCCTCCTATTCTTCTACAGTGCAATCATTATTACAATGAGGAAAACCTATTAACCTGCTTTTCATATCACAACTTTTCCTAATCATGATCCCACTGGGAAATATCTGCTGCAGGTACTGCAGGTAAGAAGAATCCCTACAGCTAAGTTGGCTCTTTTTTCAAAAAAAGAGAAGTATTTGCAATCCACATGGCAGAGCTAGAGCTCACTAACAACAACTCTGACTTGAAGGGGAATACCAAAATCTGCCCTATTTCACCCCAAACCTATCCAGTTGGACTGTCACCAGTGCACCTGATAATGCACAACAGCATTTTGCCTTTTAGGCACAGTAAATATAAAGTTGATTTAAAACTGGAATGTTCCCAGTGACATGTTTTATGCTCAGTCTTCCCAAATATCTCTAACCTTATTTGAACCCTCTGTGTCCAGCCTCAAGGTAGGGAGGAAACTTTAAACTATAAAGGCACTTAATAACTTTACTGTTCCTCATAAAGCAGAGTGCAAGAGAAAGAAATAACTGCAAGTTCAAGGTAAGATGGAGAGTGGTGAACCTTGTATATCCTATCAACACCAAACGCCGTGATATGATCACTTCTGTCATTAGAAAGTGCCCCCTAGGACTACAGTAATGGACACAGGAGATGTGACTACTCTATCCAAGCAGGCTTTGTTCTGAGCTTGGCAAAAGAGAACAGAGGATAAAATGTCTGTAGAAAAATGTCCACAAAATCTAACAAAAAAAAAAAAAAGGGGGGGGGGGGGGGATAAAGGAAGTGAACAGAAAGAAGTGAAAGAAGTGAAGGGGCTTTTCTAATGCCAGAGTAGTTCAGTGGCTGAACAAGTAATATTAATACAGTTCTTCCCAAGTTCCCTCTATTGCCCTAACCACAAGATGTGCTGCTGCATACCAGCGACTATTCTATGAGATCAAGACTTTACTGTGTATTGATTCACTATTTAGAAGCTGAAAACAGACAAACAGTTCAGAAGTGTAGTAAGAAATCAATGGATCACTGTTAATTTCCTTCCCAGTATCCATTGTTTGCTATGAGATGCTTCTACACAGCATCTATGGGAGCTCTCTAACCAACAATGCAACCCTTCTTAATCCAAGCAGTAACATACTTTTCAAAGTTTAATTTCCAAGAAGACACTTCAGCAGCTAAGAGGTTTAAAATTTCTTAGTTTGTCAAGCTCTTTAAGGGAGCTGGGGGGAAGAAAAGATTGGTAGGTTCAGCAGTGAAAATAAATTCCCCAAAGAACAGGAAAAGTTTTGGCACTGAATAATAAGTGGAAAAATGGTCAAAACATCAGTTGTGAAAACTCAGACTTCTAAAAGTGTTTCTACAAGATCTTATATTTATTTACAGACAGCAACACATCTCTAGTTATAAAAATCTTCTGAAATAGGTCAAGACAGCCTTTTCCCTGCAGATTAGTTATCCAAGGCACAAAGAAGATAACAGTAACATTCCCAAAGTCTGACTTGCTGCAAAACTAACAAAGCCAGGTCACATATCTTCTGGTCTTGATATGAAACTCATTCAAAACAGCGGGCTTTACTAATACAAAATGCTTTAAACACCCTGCAGAGGAGCAAAGGGTTTGTGGGTTTTTTTTATTGCAACCATTTAAAAACACTGGCAATCGTTTATCAGAGGCCCATTGTAGTAGTACCGACATCAAAATTCAGTTCTCAGCATATAACTAGTGATTTATATTCGCCCTGGTTTTGCTTATGAACATAAGTAATTTGTATTTCCACAGCAAAGTGAAAAGTAAGAAATTTCTTTTTTCTTCGATAAAGAACACATCAGCAAGTCATAATAGGTAATTAAAAGGTTACACTGCATCAAGGAATATTTTACAGTATGTGCTTAATAGGTGTATAGAATAAGATGCAGCCAAACTAATTAAATGTAGAAATTTGTTGACTATTATCTACTGTAGCTAAGGTTAAGAACAGATATTTTAAGAAGAGTGGTCAGAACTCCAAAAGACAAGTGCCCATGCATTCGTCTGGTTCAGTCATACTGTAGGCTGTACAGATGCTGTGTGACAAACACTGTTAGAATTACATGATTTTCTCTTTAGACTGGAAAAGTGTGGTCCTACAGAGTAAGACTAAGGTTTGTGGTTTACTGATTGGAAAGATCTGCTGTGTCACTGTCTATATAAGCTGCATTGTGGCCAACCCTTGGCCAAAGGATAAATATACATGGTTTCCTATTCTGCCAAGACATAGCCTCCACTGACATATACACTTGAAAGGCTAAGCTAAACTAACACCCTTCATCTCAACAGCTATGCAATTTAGTAACATCTCAGATCTATAGCTAAAATTTCAGACTTTTGTGTAGCATTGAGGAGCTTTAACCAGTGATTATTTTCAAGACAGTAGAGCAAGACCTGCAAAGAAAAAAAATTAGTTCATGCACAGTCACGTGAATAATGAATTCCCTTACGTATCCCTAGAGATCCCCAGGTTAACAGTTAATGCAAGGGGTGTTGAACAAATTCTGCAAGACAATCTAGCTCAAGCTAAACCTCAAAAATTAAGAGGTGTCAGATATTGGACAAGATAGTCAAAGAAGAAAAATAATACAAAAGAAATTTGTCCTCGGCAAGATATTATTTTTCTCTTAAAAATTAAAAACTTTTTTTCCAGTCATATTTGTACATCATTTTCCCACAGAATCTGACATAATCAGAAGTTAATGAAAAGATGAAAAAGAATCACAGCCCTTTACACTGATACCACATTTTCTTTCGGGTGAAAGCTGAAAAGGAATAGCTGTGTTATCTGCTGACAGATCATCAAAAGCCTTCCAGGAAATTAACTTACTGTCCAGGTAGAGCAAGCAACAGAATCACTGGGTCTTGATTAACCAGTGGTTAAAATAATCAACTGGGAAGCACCATTCCCATAGCCACTTTTAAAGCCCAAAACCAAATAAATTGATAATTATAATAAATAAATTATAATAAATAATTATAATTAATGCTGCTGGAAAAAGTCTGAGTGATTATCACTTTATCCTTAAGCCAGTTACAGCCTCAAGTAGGAGGCAGCAAATTCAGGTATTTCAAAATATACTTCTTCAAAGCAGAAGGTACTCTGTAAGATTTTAAAGAAAGCAAATAACAGTTTAAAAACCCCCAAAGGATGCTAATAATGCACGTTAAAAATTTAGTAGCTGCTTTAAATGTTTAATTTGTAAATTTTTTTCATGAAGCATCATGTGATAAATGGTGGCATCCTGTATGTTTCATTTTGTTAAATTTAGAACAACCAAAACCAGCTTTTATCAAGTGGCAATTGATATGTTTACCCCATACCAAACTCTTCTTTCCCCATGTTCCTTCTGTGTTGCAAAAAAAAAAAAAAAAAAAAAAAAAAAAAAAAAGTGAGACAGATGTAGGAAGTCTAATTGAAGAAAGTTTGTCAGAGGCATAGCTTCAGTCAACTCAAAGACTTAATGTGTACAATATTTAAAAAGTTCTAGCTAACCACAGTCTATAATAAATAATTCCTTTTTAATAATCATAAAAATTTTACAGGGAAACTAGTGAAAAGTTATTGAAGACAGCATAGTCCACCATTGAGATAAAAAGCAATAGCTGCTCAGTCAAAGCAGTGTGGTTTCTTTAAAGAAAATCTGTTCCCTCCTTCAACAATTTAACTACACTAATAAGTCAACAGAATAGCCAATAATGCAGTTTTATGTGCTTTTTCACAAGGCATTGTGAAGAGCTGTCTCACAAAAATTAGCAAGGAAAATAAATAGCCATGAGCACACATGCGTGTAACCAGAGACATCCATATCTCTTCCTGCTAGGGAAGTAACTGTATAAAAATAATACTGGAATAACCCAATCTCTATTTATTAATTGTATTATTGATATATTTATTAAAGATTGGGAAGCAGAAGAGAGTCAGGAAATGAAGGTGCTCTGAATAAACAGGCAAAGGAACTAATTTCTAAAGAGGAGCAGTGGAATAAGGGGAATCAAGGGGAAAAGTACATTTGTGTTGTCTTATATTGAAATACACTATAAATACTTAAAATTCCATTATGCAAAAAGGCAGAGCCTAGTACTATTAAATAAATTATTTTAAAATATGTTTTTTCAAGAAAAATGTTAACGGGCATCAAGTGTAAAGTCAAAACCAAATAACTTTGCTTTATATGCCAGTACGAACTGTTAAGTCACGAACATTTATACAGGTATATTTGAGAAAGCAAATCTTTCAGAAAGTATTTATAACATTCAACACTGTGCACTGTGGTTTGCAGAGCAGACACTGGACTCCTTCCAGGAGGTGGAAGCATTCCACATAGAGCCAGGATGCTGGGAGTGATTATGGCAGATCCAGAGCCTTCCTCTTGTTAGAAAAGGGTGGCTTATTAGTTCTTGGAATCTGTCACAACCAGCCAGTGGAAAAAAAGGGAGCTGGAGATATTCCAGGTAAGATGTAGCAAAAGTGGTTTTCAGACAAAATACTCACTTCATGTTAGGGGTTTTTGTTGGGTTTTGGTTTGTATTAATTCTAAACAATGTCCTCCAGAACCACCAATATCCCAGTTTAGCCTGTACCTGTATTGCTGCATGAGCACAAGTTGAACAGTAACAGTAGAACTTTAAGTGAAAAAAATGTTTGAAGTGCAAAGCTCATAATAAATTCTTAGCTTGGGCTTGAAACTTCAGGGCCTGGGCAGACACTTAAAAGCCACAAACACACAGGTGGCCAAACAAACCCTGACTGCTGCAGGGATCCAAAGCCACTGCTGAAGGTTTGGGGTTTCATTGCCTTCTCTTGGCGATCAGTGTAGCTTGAAGGGATATCAGCATCAGCTGACATTGTGCACTGAAGTGTCTGTAACAGACATAACTGATCATGGGAAGAACAAGAAAAACATTATTTTTGTTTCCCACAAGTATTCCACAGGCAGTGGGTGGGGTTGACGTTTAAAGCCTTTCCCAGCCCGAATGCCGAGGTGCCAAAAGGCAGCCGGGTGCTTTAAAGCCACTGCTTTGCGGTGTGGTTGTTTGCCTTAACAGTGGTGCGACTTTACAACACTGTCTGAGTGGTGTGAAAAGAAAGGAACAAGTTAAATGAAGGCTTTTAGAGTTCCCCAGTAGCTTCTGTCACTCAAAACACAGCCACTCTTAATCCCAGCTCCAATAAACAGTGGAAACCATTCCCCTGAAATTCATGTGGCGAAGCAGCCTAAATGGAAGGGTTCAGACAACCTCCTTCCTCTCAGGTCCTGGGGGATGCCAGCAACTTTAGTAGCCAAGTCAGCTCATTAGAAAAGGCAGAAACTAGTCCAAAGGTAAACAAAATGATGAAATAAAAGAGAAATATTCTTCATGTGTCCAGATTTTAGTCAGCCCTTTAAAGAGGACTAGAATTCAGTGGGACAAAAATTCTGGAAGCAGACGAGCTGACAAGGATTTTTTTCATTAATTAAAATTATTTTAAAATTATAAAATTATATTAATTAATTAAATTAACTGAAATTTTTTTCATTTCAGAGGTAAAGGCAGGATAATACTTTGCATCCCAAATGTAGAACATTTTTTCAAGGAAGGGGATGTATTTCAAGAATACCCACTGTTAAAGCACACTCATCAAGTCCCTGCTATGTGGATTAGTAATTGGAGTTAGAAATTAGAGGTCAGAGCTTTGGCTGTCTCTTCCTGCTAGGGGTTCACATTTATCCACATTCAAATCGGTTCCTTGGTCCAAGTTCATATACCTACAGAGTTTGTTTTAATAGCACCTATCTAATGGATAAACTAACCCTTATTTAATAGTGATAAAGGACTTAGCAATTCAAGAGTACCATTAAGATGAGGGTCACTGAAGAGAAACATTATTTTAGAGCCTAAAAATAATTATACAGGGGCATTTTCTTCTTCCCTTGATGGCTGAAACTTGTCTCACACCACTGATAAAATCCTAAATTAATGGGTGTTTAGTGTCCTGTGACAAATAATACATACTTTTGATTCCATTCCAAGCAAAAAAGTGATCATCGGTACTACATTGGGCCACTAAGCCTCACAGAAAGGAAGAACAGTCTGTATAATGAAAGAAACATAAAAATAGTACAAGTAAAGACAAACTATTCAAAGTATCACAGCATGAAAACGTTTTGTGATTCCTGAAATGCCAATATGGCAAGCTTTAATGTAATATTCTGTGCTCTTCAAAAACACAGAGGGGGGTCATCTTACCATTTTGAAACTCTTGCTAACAAAAATGCTCAGTTGAGAGCCTTCTTTCATGCCTCCACAGAAGAGAAAGTATAAAAAGCTGCATAACTGGGTGAAGAAAGCAACAACAAAAAACCCAAACAAAACCCCCACAAACAAACAAACCCCCCTCAAACAAAGAGCCAAAACAAAGAAACCCAGCAACAAGAACAACAAAAACCCACACAAGGGGGAGAACTACTATAATCCATCCTAAATAGATGGGAAAGGGAAAGGGAGGAACTTGTATTCAGTCCCAGGACCAGCACAGAAGTAATAGAAATATACTTAAGGGCAAGGAGGAAAGCCAGAGGAACAGTATAGTTCAGGCTCTGGTCTCAGGTAGGCTCACCCAGAGAACATTTATGTCAATGTTTTAGTCCAGACCAGGACCAGTTCCTGTCATAAATATTGTTGGGGCTGTTTTCCTCACTTGTTTTTATTCACATCTCAGAGCACCCATAGCATGTTCCAAACAAATCTGTGCTTTGACTGCTGGCCTAGATGGCAAAACTATCATCTTCCCTTAGGGAGAAAAAATACAAAAATGCGTAGGGTGGGGATGCCAGAGCCTTTGATTCTCCTCTAGAAAAAATTAATCACTAACACAGATAGAACCCTATATGCTATCCACCACTTGGGTTGGACTGTTACTTCTCCAAATAGACTTTCAAAACAATAAGCACCCAAACTATTACAGGCCGAGAAAAGGAAAAAAGAATTTACTGATAAAGAATAACTCAGTAAGGAAAAGTGGGTGATTAGAGAAGCAGGTCGAAAAGAATTAGGCTTTTTCCCCAAACTTTGAGAATTACTAGAAGGCAAAAATGCAAGACAACTAGGTAGGATATATGACTCTTTCAATTTGTACTGAGTTATAACTGAGTGATTTTCAAGCTTTCAACGGAATATGCAGGTACCATAGAGCCATAGTAGTCTGATTAAAAATACATTATAGAGCCCAAGGAGACCAAGCTCTATCTCTGGTAACTCAGTGGAATTTATTAGTCCTTGCAGACTGGCTGCTATTATGATCAAAAGCAATTATTCATGTTAAAAGTGTGACTGTTAATTTAAAAATGTCCCAATGTAACCCAAGTCTTCTGCTACCATACAGCCACCAAGCCATCCAGAAAGCAGATTTTGGGGGGTATAGCATGAATTATTTATTTATTGGTCTAGAGCCATTCTTTATGAAAGAATTACGATCACATAGCTATGATGGTGGAAAGAAGAAGAGAATCTTTGAATTCTACAAACAGTAGAAGATAAAGGTGTTTTAAAACAGAGAATAGAACCAAATCCGAACCCCGTTCAAATTGTCCAACTACAGCTGAAAATTAATTATGATTTTGGAAGTACTTCTGCAAATTGCTACTCCAGCTGACACCCCAGCCACAGTTAACCACAAATCCAAGCCAAACCACAACATTTTACTGGGGATATTAGTTGTCACTGTCAGTTCTTCTCGAAAGACTTTTTAAAGAGAATCATCATTTTGGCAATAATTGCAGCACAGTCATATTTTCAGTTCATCAAGGGGAAAGTTTTAAAAGAAGAAAGGATTTTATTTCTAATATATTGTTAAATTATTTACTAAATTTAGGTAAGAGTAGGACAAGTGAAACTTTTGGTAACACTCAGTCTGCCAAGGGATGCCTGATATTTTTCTGCTAACACAATAAAAACTACAATACAGATAAGTGGTTGTGGATTTTTTTCCTAGCTGCATGAATCCTCTTATCTCACCTCAAGACATCTGGCAAAATAGGGAAACAGATGCAGGATACTGACATCTTCATGCAAGCCATTCATGACCTAGAAAGAAACAGGCCGAAAAGCATGATCGTTTCTTGTGCTGTGCCTCTTTGGGGATGTTGTCATCCCCACTTCGCTATATTTTGATACAGATATGGTCAAAACGCACATGCTTACACCAGAGGCAAAATGACAAGCACATATAACATTACACCAGTGATAAAGCAGAACATGAACTTTTTTCTGCAGAGCCTTCAAGTCGTGCTCTGGACCCCTCTGGGTTCTCATTAACGAGGGGCAATACCCTGCTCCCCAACTTTCAGACCATAAAAAACAATTTGTGTCGGTTTCTTTGGAAGTAATCTGTACATGACAGTGTTCTAATTCTTAAAATGGTAGATAATAACCCATTTCTAACATTTTAAGGGTTTTAAAAAAAAATTCTCCTTTCCTCTGAATCTAAGACAGCAAAGATAAACACAGACTAGCAGTTGAACTCCCACTCATTGCCATGTCCTTGATTCAAAATGCATTAGCAACTTAGCAGAGATCTACAGAGAGAAGGTTCAACAATTCCATATGATCAATAATTTAATCTGTACCACTAGAAGTGGTAGTAAACAAACTGCATATTCCACAAATGTAAAAAAAATACATAATTACTATCTAAAATTTCAACTTTTTGTTTCTTTTTTGGAAAATCTGACCGGTTTGCGGACCCACAGACTCGACACAGATGATTTTAATTTAGGTTTTTCTGTGGAAGTATTATCAATGAACAGAGTATTTTTAGCAGAAATTCTTATTCAAAAAGAATGTAACAAAACCAGCTCAGTTTGCTCAAGCACTGTCCCATTTCACTGGAAAACTGGATGCATTCTTGTTGAATATAATTTCATTGTAGCAGTTTTTAATTAAAATGTTCAGGGATGGGAAAAATATTTTTGGTGAATGCAATACATAACTGTGCCATTAGCAAAGCTGAAATTTGACAATGGCAGGAACAACCAGTACCTATGACATCACTGGTGTTTGTGCTGGTGAGCTGAAGCCACTTTCCTGAAGGCATGAAAGACAACCAGCATAGCAGTGAGCCATCAAGAAAAGATTTAAACTATGATTTTCTATACTTGATGTTTCCCAGGGTAAAAACGTGCATGACCTTTTGCTATGGTTTGTAAGGTGAGAACTAAGATTATACTGGGACATCCACCCATTCCTTCATGTCCTTATTTTCATAGCAATTCGTGTTTGACACACTTTAAAGGAATGTCTCTGACAGTCCTGATGGGGATGAATGTTTTTCACTCAGTGACAGGGACACTGTGGCAGAAACAGTGAGGTGGACACACATCAGCTGGAGAATGTATTTCTGTAGCTACACAGTCACATACACACTCTGTAGCTGGCCCTGGTCTACAGCTTGGGCTGAGACAAGTGAAGAAAACAAGCTGCAATCAATATTAAAGCTGGGAAAATAAACGCTACGTGTTTTTTCACTTGTTCATCAATAAACATTATCTGTTCATTGGCTGTCTGCATTTCTGAGCAAATATGACATTCCATGAGGTAGAAATATTGGAAAGTTAATTTTGGAGCAATTACACCCTTGCATACTTCCTCAGCTTTCATTTTTATTTTTCATTCAACAAGTTATTAGTGTTAATGATACCCTTGGCTAATCCCCTCCTCACAGGACCAGGTGGTACACGTTAACACTTCCAAATTAACAGCTATGTTTAAGATAGAGACACTGGTAGGCTTGTTCAGCCCTTTATAGGAGAAGAAGTTACTTGTCTCACTACATGGGAAAAGGTCATGTCAGTACTTGTGGACTGGCACCAGTTCATTGTAAGGGTCTGCAGTAGTGTCTAGGCCAACATGGAGAGTAAAAATAAAGTTTCAGGTTAGCAGGCAAGAAGAATTTCCATAAGAATGATATGGTTTAAAATATTCCAGTTTTACACCCAGAAGCGTGGTATATTTTTCCCTAAGGCACGCGTGCCTATACCCTTCTGGTTCATTTATTTACTGTAATCTTCACTATAACTTCATCCTTCTTATTTAGGATTGTATTGAAGAAACAAAGAAAATGTCTTGCTAAAAATGCATGTTTTGCCCTCAGTTGAATTAAACTGGGCTAACAGGAAAGGGGATTTGAGCAGGAAGAAGCAACTTTATACCAATAACTGTTTTTATACAGGCTTTAGAAGAGCACTTTTTTCCTTGTGAATATTTCCTTTTTCTTGGGGAATGATTGGAATATAGTGCTTCTACTAAACAAGACATATATGTGAGAGAGAATGATGTCTGTCAATTATATTATTTGAGGTGAAAAAAAAAGCCTGGATTAAAAAGGAAGAGGACAGTTCTGAATGTTTTCAACTAGGGGTTTTAGTGTTCCATTAGCAGTGCTAACTTATGCAATACCAGTGTGATTTTTATCTATGATTGACAGATGTATATATGGAAAGGGGCTTTTTACTAGAATTGTTTAGTCCGTATCTGCACCAATATCACTGTTCTCATAAAACTATACACCAGGACTGATGTAGTAAATCTAATCCAAAACCTGTGTTATAAAAGCTGATGACTTTTAGGCCCTTGGTGGGATGGTAGCAGGCAACAGCTTCTTCCCAAAGAGAGCTGTAAGATGGATCGGTACTTACTGTCATTCCACTGCCTGCATCAGACAGCTCAAAAGCAGATGGTCCTGACAAATTTTGTAGGTGTGTGAGGTGTGCTGACTAAAGCAAGAATTGAGCCCTTGTATGAGACAGAGGTCCAAGTTTTGGAAAACAAAAACCTTGTGTCTTCAGTCATCTGCAGTTCATTCCTTTTATGTAAAGAACTGCCTGAAACCTGCTTGGAGAGTTTCCAAGTCTGATACAAATATTGTGTTGACTCAAAGTACCTAGGAAACAAACTTCCATGCAACAGGGTTAGTGCCAATTAAGACTGGCAACTAATTCTAGGCTACTCTACAATTAACACGGCAGCTCAGCATAGATAAGACGTATATACTCATGAACAAATTAGATAGTCATTCTGTTATCCAGCCTAAGAGAAAGAGAGGATAAAACAGAAAAAGCAAACCCACAGACAATCCTGGGTATGTAAAGAAAGCATTAAGAAGAAATTAGTGAGAGTGCAACACTGAAGCAGGTGGTAGCAGTATACTCTGTGATGGCTGGGGTGCCAGCAGATCCCCATACCATGAATAAAATACTGCTTGCAGACCTGATCTAACTTAAGGACGATCAGCACTTTCACAAAAAGCAGTCAAATACTCCATTAACCAAAAGATAATTGTAGATACAATCCCAGCTTCCAATCCCACCACAGCCACTCTGTTTGCAGGTCCCAACAGCTCCCTCTTGTCATTTTCATCTTCTATTTACCACTATGGCCTGTGCCATCCACTAATCACCATTTCACGTACCTTTATCTCTGGCATTCCTTTCTGTCTCCTCCAGTTGCTCTAACTCAAAGCCTTGTTCTACCTCAGCAAGCAGGGTTTATAATTATTGGAAGAATGAGTTGGGTGGAGCTCCTAGGGAAGAAAACAGTAGTGGTGAACAATTAGGCACTATCTCTGTCTCCTGGAGCTTGCTGTACCGTGGATTTGATGAGAGAAGTAGATGGGCAGAGATACTACATGCAGTAAAGGCATACACAAAAAAACCGCAAATTAAACCCTCCATGCATTTCCAAAAAGATCAAGAGTCCTCCTTTCCCTCCTTGGGTAGTTGCTTGAGGATTTTTATTACATTCTTTAATACCAAGGTCTTTAAGGGCCTCCATAAATAGCAGTTAACTTACTTCTTCAGCTGGCAGGCAATCACTTACAAAGCACTGAGGCCATCTAACCTTCAATAAAGGGTCTCCTACGGCATAAGGCAGGTTAGAGGGATCCCCAGGCGACAGAAAATCCCTGGGCCTCCCCACTTGCCTGCCATTTCTCTGGCTGGAGAAGCAAGCAGCAGCAGTAGTTCCAATGCAGACACTTCCAGGTAAGGCAGGTGAGCTCCTCTGCATCTTCTCCCTAGCTGCTACTGTTCTTCTCATCTGCTCTGCTCTTTTCCTTGGACTTCCTCTCAGATTCCTGGGTCAAGCAAGTGAAAGGGGTTAGGATGGGCTAACTAAAAGGAACAAGATACCTCAGCTACTAGCTCAGTTTTGGACATCGATGCTGAACTCTTAGATCAGTAAGGATCCAAACAAGGAGACACTGCCTTTTAAAACTGAAATAATGGAACAATTCAGATGTCTGTGCTGCAGCTGAAGAGTGTACAGGAAACTTTGCAAAATAATACAGAAAAATCAAACCACTATTTCTCACACAGCTACTCAGATCCAGGGCTTATTTCGTGAAATTACTCAGCAATGACATCTCAACAGAGAGCAAGCAAGGAGGCCCCAAGACTTGAAACCACAAACTGGCCAGGTACAAAACCTGTGTGCTCCAAGAGGACCTGTTACACCAATTACCTACTTGGTGGTTTCAGACAGTCTTGCAGGAATTGTTCTTCACACACTACCCACAGCAAATCGTTGCTGCATATGGTACATATTTACTAACATTCTACATATGGATGAACTATACCTTCATATCCATATTTTTCCAGAATTTTCTATGTCAAAGCTATAGGAGGAAGAAAACAGGAATTTTTACTTTTGTACCTAAGCACTGGGTTGCAGCTGATCCTTTAGATAGGTGCAAAAATCCATGCTGTTACATACCCAAGCACATGCATTTCCCAGACTCACTTTCACTGACTTTGGTTTATGCTACGTTTCATTGCTGGCAGTGTAACTGTTGTACCTACACGGCGAGCACAAGTGGTCATAACATCCATAACTCGCAAATGCCACATGCAGATGTGCTTTCACAATTTACAACTCTGCTGAAATGCCTTCTCATAATTCAAAGAGTGCTTACACAGTTTCCACCACATAGCAAAATTATTTCATAAGAAGATAAGAATCTCTGCTGCAGCAGATGAAAAACATTCATTTGGAATATTCCAGCTACACTGCAGACAAACGGCCTACTGCATTATGTATATTCTGATTAGAGAAACTGGAGAATACCATGGTGGGTTCAAGTTACCCATGTTTTCTAGTCTTATTGGCAGTTTTGGGTATTCATTCTATTTTCCTACTGGAGCCCCATCTAATCTAGAAATGACTAAGAAGACAGCAATTCAGACCAAGACACATTTAAAAGCACAAGAATCCAGGATATTTGTAGTAGGGCACATGCATTTTTAAAATATGGAAAACCATAATTTTTTTTTTTTAAAAATTGGAAAACCAAAATTTTTTTTTTTTTAAAAATTGGAAAACCAAAATTTTTTTTTTTTTAAAAATTAGGATCACATATATAGTTTAAAGGCTGACATCATCTAAAGGTATGAACAGTGCAAGCGAGAACATAAATACATTAGATTATGAAACGAGTCCTGGCCAGAAGTGGAAAATTACATTCCTCACTCTTGCAAAGATGCCGTGGGAAGGGCGCAGCCAACAAGGTGTCCAGATCACTAAGGGGACAGGCTGAGCGAGCAGTTATAAGAAGATTTTGGATTAATTACATGAGCACCCACTACTTAAAGAATAGGACTGAAGCAGCTGAATCCTGACTCTGTGCTTGCCTTTGACTTGTTTCAAGGCTTCTATTTTCCAAGTCACTTAAGCCATTCAGTTTATTCAAAGTTTAATGTTAAAGTTCCAGTTGGTTTTTTACTGCATTAGCAGTACTCATTAATGAAACCAAGAGAATTCATAGATGTTTTGGCACCATAAGGCCGATGTAAAATCCATGTAGTTGATGTCACTTATACTCCATCCCAAAATAATCAATCGGAAGATATTGTGCATGTCTGGAAGATATTTCAAAAACATCAGACTACCTTGTTGGGCACCTCTGTCTTAAGTATTTCTGAGAAGAATAGATGCAATTGACCTTGACACTTTTTTCTGTACTGTCATATATCTGCTAAACAGACCATTTGTATCCATCTTCTCCTCATTTATCTATGACTCTCAGAGGTGAAGAGAGGACTTCCAATGAAAAAATTGCTATCTTGAACTTAAGTGGACTGTAACAAGTATGTCAGCAGCATTTTGCTAAGCCAAGAGCAGTATTGAGTACAGAAATGGAGGGGAACAGCCTGAAACTGTTCTCCAGAAGAAACTGCACGGGAGGCCAGGATGACAACTGAACTTCAAAGTGTGGGTGCTTTTCAGTTAAGCTCCTCATAATGCATGCATTTGCAGCCTTTCCCTTTCCTGATATGCCAAACAAAGCATTTATTCAATTTACTCATTCCTCTGCACGGTTACTAGAAGCCACCAGGGCTACTGTCAAGGTGACAGCCAAACACTCTCTGTTCGAATGCATCTGGTGGAGTGTGTGGTGCCCCTCACATCATAAGCGGTTGCTGCATTCATGAATGCAACTGCTGCAATAAACACACACTATCTTCCCTTGCCCCGCAGCAATCTGTACTGTGTTGTCTAACTAAAGCAATCCAACCACCTACAATGAGAGCTATATTCAGTTTGGGCGGGGGGGGGGGGGGACTATAAAAATATACCAAAACCCCTTCATCCAAAACATTGCATCACCGTGACCACTCTTTATTTTGATCTTTGCTTTTGACCTCTATTGCTACAAGAACCCTGTTGTGTTATCTTTTCTGCCTGTTCAGAAATCCCATTTCCTTCACAGCATCTTACTAAACAGAGTGAACAGTGGAACTGCCAAATAAAAATACATGTATTTAACTTATCAAGTAAAAGAGGGAAGTGATAAGAATAGAAATTGTCTTTAAGGAAGGAATTAGCATGCCAACAAAAAAAAATCCAAACAACTCCACAACAACAAAACAAGCAGCTTCAGCCTAGTTCCCCCTTCGAGATTTTCTACCATATCCTCACTTTTTTAATACCATTCTGCCAGAAGGGCAAGTTCCTCAGATGCGATATCTGTTTCTTGGGGCTTCTTCTTCATTTAGCAGCAAATAATGGAAAAGCCTCCTTCACATTTTATTAAGTCACTAAGCCACATCCACCTTTTCCTTTTTTAAAAGGCTATGCAACTGTTTAATTTTGGGATGCAATTTGACTGAATTCTTCTGTTATGATCTCTATTGTGGACAGACAAGAAAGACCCTTTACACTGGTGGAAGTTTCTTCCTTCTCATGCTGATGCACACATTTTTAGATATGCCCCAAAGGGCTTCTAAAGCAAGAATTTACAAAAGAACAAACTGCATTTGTGCTGCAAGGACTTTGTCACTAAACACAACAACAACAACAACAACAACAA
>VZTH01008384.1:0-131987 GCA_013397815.1 Aleadryas rufinucha | reverse complement strand
TAAAAATACATGTATTTAACTTATCAAGTAAAAGAGGGAAGTGATAAGAATAGAAATTGTCTTTAAGGAAGGAATTAGCATGCCAACAAAAAAAAATCCAAACAACTCCACAACAACAAAACAAGCAGCTTCAGCCTAGTTCCCCCTTCGAGATTTTCTACCATATCCTCACTTTTTTAATACCATTCTGCCAGAAGGGCAAGTTCCTCAGATGCGATATCTGTTTCTTGGGGCTTCTTCTTCATTTAGCAGCAAATAATGGAAAAGCCTCCTTCACATTTTATTAAGTCACTAAGCCACATCCACCTTTTCCTTTTTTAAAAGGCTATGCAACTGTTTAATTTTGGGATGCAATTTGACTGAATTCTTCTGTTATGATCTCTATTGTGGACAGACAAGAAAGACCCTTTACACTGGTGGAAGTTTCTTCCTTCTCATGCTGATGCACACATTTTTAGATATGCCCCAAAGGGCTTCTAAAGCAAGAATTTACAAAAGAACAAACTGCATTTGTGCTGCAAGGACTTTGTCACTAAACACAACAACAACAACAACAACAACAACAACAAAACAAACAAAAAAAAACCACAAAAAAACCCACTAGCCTCACTAAAGGAGTTCAGTTTGATTCAGCTGTTACAAGCTTCACCTTGCAGTTCTGGAAAGTTAGAACCTTCACCTCCACTTAAATTCCTGCAAGCAGATTGCTCTGCTGCCCTAACTACCTGCTCTCAAAAGTCGAATGCATCCATCTTTGGTGTTTGCAGCTAACAATTGAACACCATTTTCTACTGTGCATATACTGACTCTCATTCTCTGTTGGTTGTAACCATGCCTTTTCAGAACAGTGACTCTTCTCCTATCTTGGCAGAGACATATGGCTTATTACAGCAAACCAAGATGCCAACTTTGATGTTTCAAAGCTCAGATTTCTTTTTCTGTTATCTAAGTAAGGAAGTAATTTTTTTCCCAAAACCATACTGGGAAACACATTAATTTTTATCCTTTTGTCAGTCGGGAAAGAGCACAAGAACCTATGCTCGAGTTTTTAAGTTACGTCCTGGGAGCTCCTTTGAAAACTCCTAGTTTGATTGCTACGGTGTTTGTAGCAAAGCGAGAAATAGCTGCCCTGTTCCACTCATTGCAGGGAAGGCAGCAGGAAAAGTTTATAAACTGTAATTACCAGCTTACCCACTCAGGCTCCTTCCTAAAACAGGAATCATTCATCATCCTCTTTTGTGCTACCGACTCCTTAAAAGGCCTACTCAGCTTTTACTCCCGGGTATCCCACCACAGCCAGGCTCCCCAAGAGCCCACGCCAGGGCTACCTAGATGGATTTCAAAGGGAACATCGCGCCGCTCGCCTGCCTTATTTGGAAAACCCTAACTCTGCGCGGCTTGGCACAACCTCAGCGGCCGCGCAGGGCTTCGTAGACCTGGAGCTCTGACAGAGATTTAACGAGAAGGAACCTCAGATTGCAGTAAACTCCCAGCAACAGCAAGAAACAGAAATGAGAGTGAAAAGAGAGGGCGGGCTGACGAGAGCCGAGCGAAATTTGTCGAGTTAAAAACAAGCCCAAAAGGGCCCAGCGAGGTGGTCTTTGAGCGTGTTTAGCGCAAAAATCTTCAGGAAGGAAGAAAAGGAAGGCCAGGGAGGGAGCGAGGGAGCCGGCGCGACCCAGGCGGGCGAGTGGCCAGCGGTCCGGGGACACCCGCGGCCAGCAGCTCAGGGACCTCCGCCGCACACGCTCCTCTCGCCGCGCTCAGGAGGGCAGGGCGGGGGCGGAGCGGCGCCGGGACGNCTCCTCAACTGGGTCTATCTCTCGCTGCAAGACACGCACCAGGCCAGCGCCTTCGATGCCTTCAGACCCGAGCCCTCCTCGTCCCAGCACCCCGACCTCGGCTACACCAAGAGCACCCCGGAGCTGGGCTCCTCACTCAGCTCCAGCTATCTCAACAGCTTCTTCCAGCTCCAGCGGAGCGAGGTGAGTCCGCCGCGCCGCCCGGCGCGGAGCCCCCGGCCCCCCCGGGCCACAACCGCCATGATGCCTCGNCTTTTCCCCCCCCAAAGTGTTGCTTAAAAAGCTTGGTACAAGAATACATATGGCTTACGAGAGATCAAAGGCAGGCTCTATTTGAAAAGGAGAGATATAAACAGGAACGTGATAAAAACAGCGAAAAAAGTTTTATGCACGTTCCATAACGCAAGAACAAGACTAAATGGAACCAAAGGGAAGGAAGCTAAAAAACTAGGGTATGCAAAGACAATTCGCTGTGGAACTCCCTGTCACAGGAAGTTGTTGAGGTCAAGCACTTCTGCATTGGAGGGATTTCACATGTGTGGAGATACTGCAAGGTGGCACCTCACACACCACAGCTTCCAGCCTTTCCAGAAAAGATCCAACTACAGTTTGGCACCCTACTGTGGGACTCTTGCCGGAGGCATTCAACAGCGGCTCTGTTTCATGGGGGTTAGATGGACTATACATCCCCACCTACTCTGGTACTTCCCACAGAATGACTTTCAAAGTCCTTCCAGCATCTTTTATGTTTAACATCGACTTAAGATGTATCCTCAGTCAAATACACCTGTTCTGTCAGAAAAGTTATGGAGCTATTAATTAAAACCAAATCAAATTCCCCAACTGCTCTTGCATTAGAGCTGCTAACAGTCAAGAGTCAGAGTTATATAGACTCACGCTTTTTCCTTTAATTAGAAATTCTTTCTTCTTTTAAGAATTTAAGAATGCACATCCAGTCTCAAAATAGGCACTGTTTTTGAGAGTATGTAGTTCAAAACCCGTTCAACCTGATTAAGTCTTATTAAGCATGACATGGGCAGTTTAACAACATATAGACCTAACAAGTACATTGATTTTACAAAAAGATTAGCAGGCAGTGCAATTTAAACTATTGGCTACCAACCTGTTGATGACAAATTGTAGATTTTGCCCCTTCCTGCTTGGCATACAAGCTTTATGGTACCCAGGTAGCAGTAAGACTCCAGGAGTTTGGCCTGCATGGATTCCAGACTGAGACTCTGTGTTTGTTCGAGTTGGAATACATTCTGCTCACAGCAGGTCCTTTTTCTTTTTGGGAGAAAAAGGAAGAAACAAGTAAATGGAGACTGCATTCAGGAAGCCTTTGAAACAGTCTCTGAGAAACCGTTTTCTCTTCCTGACAGTTCCCCCAGTTCATTTTCGGCTTCTACTATACTCTATGCAAGTAGGGGCTAATCCTTTTGTCACACTCCCTTTCCACTTGGCTCATAGTTCTTTCCATTTTTTCCCCCAAACTTTTCTTCTTTCTTCTGGAAAATAATTTCCCTGGTATGCCAGGCCTTCCTCAGGCCTCTGTCTCTGCCCCAGCTCTAAGCCCCTGTGCAGTCTCTCCCTGGCTGTGCTGTTCAGATCCCAGAAGTCACCTTCACTGCATTTCTGTGTGGGTTCCTATCATCCACAAGCTGTAACTTTATTCTGCTCTTTTTAACCTCATTACGGTTTCCTGAGGCACATGAACAGCAGCAGCAACTGAGAATGCCAGCTCTGTAGAAAGCCAAGAGCATTCACCACTCAGGAAATAAGAAGCCATTTCATTCTATACAGATATTTTAATATTTTTAAAAGATCAAGCATGTTAGTTTGTTCCCATTTTTTTTCCAACCCTGGACAATAGCATTGACTATGTGGCTGATGGAGAGACACTTCTCTGTTTCCAATATTTACCTGAACTATGTCTTAATACATGGTAACCTGAAAAAAAGGAAAGGAGCAGAGCCATCTCATATGGCATAGGAATGCATCTGCCCTGCTGGATGTATCCCGAAGGAAGTAGGGAACCCTTCAATTTCCCGGGCTAACACTGCCTGCTTATACAGCAGCTTTCATTCAAGGGTTTAGAAGGTGCTAGAGATACTGTTGCTCAGAAAAGTTCTGTAATATATTAGATGCTCTGTTCTTTCCAGAAACTGGAAACTAGACTGCTTTTTGGCAGGAGTAGCCCTAGAGTTTCCGACAATGTCACGCTCTTAATTCTTAAGATTCTAACATCTGTTTATTTGCAGATGCCATTGGGTATATACTACATATTTCAACCGCATAAAATTATTTGGGAGAGCGTTAGTACTGTATGCTGTTTTTGCAGCAAGTGGGCTTATGCTATCTTTGGAATAACACATAGCTTTCCACAGTTAAACTGTTGACTGTTTTCTACACAGTGCTTGCTTTGGTTGGCATTTTTTTTTCCTCACGGTTTTGTCCTGGGTTGGCTTAGCCTGGAGCCGAGCTGTGACAATGATTGACACATAGCTGTACACAATATTTGGAAAGTGACCTAATGAGGGTCCAAAATAGCAACAGATTGAGAAATGATAGGATCATAGGGTGTAAAATAGTTGTGCATCCTGTATGTTGCCTTGCAATTGAAAATTTCTGGAGACGAACGCTTGGAATAAGAGACAGCACTTGTGAAAAGTTGCTATTATACAGGGTTTGCAAGTCTGCATGGCAGTGCCTGTGTATGTGACTTGCATACTGACCAAAGGAACAGGACAGAAAAAAAATAAAAGTGCCAGCACCCACAGAGTAGTCTTGTACTTCAAGATTTTTGTCCTCCAGACTTTTTCCACTACAATGGATGCCTTCTAAATAAACATGATGAACACAGCTGTTTGGTGCATAAAAGCCCATTGTACCAAGAAAAAAAAAAGCAATAATAAAGGTTTAAACAGTAAAGCAACAATGAGCGTTTTGTTCCGTATGCAAGACTCATTTTGCAAAACAGACCTGCTTTAAACTAAACTTTATGGCAGCATTTGTTGTCCTAGATATGAAATAAAAGCATGTTAGACCATTAAGATGCAATAAATTGGCCATTGAACTGAGCTCCACCCTCATTATAACACCGTCCATCAGAGCCAAGTATTTGAGGCTTTGTTGTGGGGCTGGTTACATGGAATTTAACACCTCTGAGACACAGCCAGGTATCTGTGGCTTTGTCATTGAGTACTATAATTGAAAAACCTAGAATAAGGGAGCAAGAGACTCATAAGGTATTTTTCTACATGAACAGGAGGCATCCTACCAGGTCAGTGCTGTCTTTGGTCAAGAAGAGACAGCAAGCAGTAACTAGAAATTGTCGTATTATAATAGTTAAACTTTTTTCTCTACTCTGTGTCTTTCAAGAGCAAAATTCCTTCTAGAAACCTCTGTGGCAGCCACTTTCTGGATCTAAACCAGATTTTATTTAAGCACAAGTAACTGCATACACTAGATGAGAAAATAATCACCATTTTCATTTTTCTGACTTGGAGACTTCCAGATCCAGTCCTTATAGGCAAGAGGAGAACTAACTGGGAGTGAGAGCACACAAGCTAGTTCAGTTTGCTACAGTAAAGTATGGATCACTTGCTTGGAAAGAAAAATGTGTGGAGTTTAAAAAGTTGACAGTGTGCTGTGGAAAATTACATTCAAATCCCTGTGAAACAGAAGCAGGTCTAAAGCACTGGGATAAATTAGGTAGCTTCCCAAAGAAGACAGTGACATTCATAAGCTAACAACAAAAACTAATGAAACACTGGAAGAACAAAAATCTTGGAAGGAAATTGGAAATTCTACAGAAAATATATTTTGTATCAGAAAAACTTGGTTTTTGTCTGTCTTTCATACAATTAGAGGGATACACACTAGCCTGATACTTGATGAAGAAAGATCTGTTATTTGGCCTAGATGAAGTAATTTGGAGGATAATGATAAGATTTAAAAAAAAAAATCTCCATTCTTATAGTATCAGAAGAATACAAGGATTGCTATACCAGATCAGGCCATTGACCCCCTAAATTAAGTGTAATATCTCTGAGAACAGCCATGATTAAAAGATGTAAAAGAGAGAACAAAATGCCTTTTAAGAGGCTGCTCACAACCAGTATGGTCTGAGGGCAAACACAAGAGAGATGCAGATTAGCAGAAATTGCCATATGCTCCAAAACATGTCCAATTTGTTTAATTTTGTGTAACATTATTAGTTATTCTAACACAGAGCATGTTTTTGATCCACAGGGGGCTTAATGTGCTAGGCAATCAAGTGAGGACTTCTTGCTTTCTCAGCTACAGACTAAACAGCCACAGTATTACCTCCTCTTATTCAGCATAGTTACTGACAGAGTAGCACAGCCTACAGTACCTGGAAGTGTCCTTTAATAATAACGATTATTATTTGCTTGATTTCCTAATTTTAATTTTTTCTTACTATTCTTTGTGTAAGTACTAACATTGGAGTGCCCTTACCCTTTGCCAAATTTTATTGAAAAGGCACTAGCACAATAATCCCTATGTTGCAGGAACTTGTACTCTCTGCCTCAGGATGATTGTACACTACTGATATTTTGTGGCTATCTTAAGTGCCAGACAAGTAATTTCAAAATGCTTTTCAGGAAGTTAAATGTCAATTCTCACATCGGGCCTCATAAGAGATTCCAGGGAGCTGAATCTCTTATGTTGATCAGAGGACAACATGCATTTGGAGATCTTGGCAACACCAGCCTCTGTCCTCCCACACAGCCAAGTTCCAGAGCCCTTTCGATGATGCTGCCTCAGCATACAAAGTGCAGCTTTCACAGCCCACTGTACACTGGTCTCAAAATCTTAGATGCTGTTACAGGTATTTGAGCTAACAACTATTTTGTTCCCAATTCCAATTGGACATATGCTTTAAAATGTAAAAATTCAGGGGTTTACATCTACAAGCATTCTCTTTTGCTCCCTGTTCTTATCTCTGCAGCTGTGGCCTCTTGCTTTGCTACTTCTGTAGTCTTTGGAAAACACCCACGTTTGCCAGTGAAATAAAAACCCCACGTGTGAATGTACTATGGGAAGTGGAGTCTCAAAATAAGATCTCTATTTTGTATAAAAAGTGTGAAACTCAAATTATCATCCAAATTACACTCTTGCATTTGTGTCACCTAGGTATGGCTTTAGGCTTCTCTGTTGTCCAGAATTGTTTTGTTTCTGTGTGTTTTTCTAAGTGCACAGTACTGCCTATAGCACATACTCTTCTTACTCTTGACGCTTAGGCTGAATTACCTAATAGCAATTTGATTGCAGGAGGAAATGCACAAGAGCCAAATTTGGTTCACTCAAGAAAGTGTTCTAAATACGATTATGTTTCTTTTACTCTGGCTTCCCTACCTGACTAAGAACAGCAGAAAGTTCCCAGAAGTAAGAAGAAAATGTGTTGAATTTACTCCAACAGCCAGAGCCTCTTGTGTTGCTTCCTTACCCACAAACTGCCCCTGCCCCCAGCAAATGCTGCTGTAGCTTTGCAGCACACCTGCCCTACCTTGAGCTTTAACTAATTCAAACATGACTTAACACCTGGGCATTAGTTCATTTACAATGAAAGTATTATCCACCATAGTAATCTGCAGCTACTTGCTTTCACATCAAAATCAGACTCATGCTTGGAAAGCTGGCAAGAACTAAAATATTAATTGCTGAAAGTAAATCAAGTCTTCAAGAAGAGGGATATGTGCTTTCTGCTTTACTATTCATTTATTTTTGATAGGTTGAAAGGAAAAATTAAATCTGGCAATAGAAGATAGACCAGTTATATTTATTCTTCCTGATTAGCTGAAAATCATTGCCAGCTCTTTTAAATCACTTAGGATTTTCTATCTATGCAAGCTCCTCATTGAGAGAAGCATTGGCATGCTTTTTCTGCCTCACAAATACATTCACATCTTGAAAAAAAACTTGTCAGGCAGTATATAGAAAAGAAAAACACACCAACTTATAATTGGAGGCAAAAGGATGTAGAATTCTTGTTACAATTATATTTTATACACAGAGCTTTCATTTGCAGTTATTTTATGCGTTTACAGTGTCTTCCATGCCAAAGCACCCAAACAAAGGGGTGATGTAACTGTGTGTTGGGTAATGATTTTTCATCCACACCTCTTTTGCTCTGCAGACACAGACTCATAGTTATTCAGAACAGAAAAGGAAGGTGCTTCTCCAGTGAATTGCATGAATGATCAGACAACCAAGTCTGACTTGAACCAATATAATAATTTATGAAGTGTATGGAATGAATTAGATAACCAAGATGTGTACTAAACTGCTTTTATCCCAAAGCCAACCCCTCTCTTCCCCCCCACCCAGGCCTTTTTGGGTTTGTTGTTTTGTTTGGGGGTTTTGTGTACTTGTACAAGACAGATAACAGACAACTTGTAGCAATGGTCCTGTTACTTTGGTAATTGACAGCTAAAAGAAAAGATTGCATTTTACTGACAGATGCTAGGTGAGGACTAATGCAGAGGAAAGTTTTCCACATCAGAGTTTAAGTGCACCATAAAAGGACTCTGAAACACAATTTAAGTGAAATTTAAATGTAGAGACCAGAGAATTTAATTTAGATCTTTAAGACCAGAGAATCTTTTCCATGCTGCTTTAAGAAGCATGAAAAATAATGACAGTGCAGTTGCCAAAAGGTGCAGGCATATTACAAAGCTAAATCATGCAATACTGATAATATATATTTGCATAGAAACAAAAGCAACTGTGTCCTGTTACCCAAATTAGATGCATACATAGAAATGCTACCTAAAAAGTGATACTGGGTATCACCTTCCATTTTCTGAACAGAGTAATGAAGTGTCTCAATTAATACATGTAGTTATCTGCAGTTTCTTTTCCCCAGAAAAATTGCCAACAGCCTGATGCCCATTTTGCTATCCTCTGGAAATACTTTTCCTCTTTTAGAAAGCTCACAATGAAATCATTAAATTAAATGGGGAGAATGTAAGTCTTTTCCTCATGGTTTACTTAGGTTCTATGTGGGTTCCAGAGTAATTATAATAGATCAAAGCAACTAATTAAATTTTAAAAAGCTATTCAAATCTTAAAATAATCCTGACATAATTCAGACAGACGGTATTTCATAAATGTGTAAAAATCTGGATCACTTTGTTTTTCCTGCAGGTCAGTTCTTATTCTCAGAACCATAGCAAACAATTTGTGAGCTCCTAAAAGTAGAATCTAAAATTATTGACATATTCAATTGAGGAAAGCGGAATAAATGCAGAGTTACAAGTCCTGGGCTTTCTCCATGTCCTTTATTGTCTAGCCAGGCCAGCACAGCTGTGGGGAGCTGTGGTGGGTTTTAAGTTGAAACATATCACAAGCCTATCCCATTACTTTCTGTCATATGTTTTGGTGTAAGCAAACAGTAACAAGTCCAATACTTTGACTAAGAGGAGTTTTAAGGAGCCTTTTGTAGATCCTTTTTCGTAGCTCTTTCAAATGCTGCTGATGGAAGAACTGCTGCCTGGTCTTCCTGTTTCTTAAGAAATACGTTTTGTGGTTCAGCAAATTTAGTTTGAAGATTAGCAAATGCCCTCATGATCCAGGACTTGAGCTCATATGCAAAGCAGAAATAAATTCCCGCTATATTAAATGGCCACCCACACCTACTCTGCATGTGGCAGGATTTGGTGTCTCTTTTCAATGAACACAAGTGCAATACCCTACACACAAGAATTGTGGATACCTGGAAATCTGTATTTACATCTCATCCAGCTAACTGCCATAAAAGCAAACACTTTAAGGGGATCAGCTTACTCTCATAGATTTCTCTTGCTTCTAGGAGTTCCAGGTATCTCAGTGATTTTTGCAGGGGAGTTGCAGCCTATATTTCTTCACACTAAGAGAGCCTGCTAGGCAACTATTTGTAAGTAGTCATTAGGGCTGTGGATACTTGTGGCTGAAAGGAAAGGAAGAGATCTATTGTACAGCCATTGCATCCTGAAAATGAAGGACTAGCAAGAGTTTTTAAGAGGGTTTGAGCATCAGTGATCCTTGAAATACAGAGGTGTTCTCATATAGCCATCTTTTTCCAACATACATTGCAACTGAAATTAGTAGAATAATATATTCATTCCTCCAACAGTCCCAGCTTGGGGAGAAAAAAAGCCTCAAATCTACTTGGAATCCAGATTACTCAATTGTTATTTTATAATTTATCTGAAGCAGATTGTGATGTTTTAGGTTTGCTTGCTCAGATCACACTTCAAGCTGTGCTGTATCTCAGTTGATTAAGAGGGTAGCTTTAAATGGAGATAAAACTATCTAAAAGCTGGAGTCACAAAATGAAATTCCAGCCTGTCATTTAGTACATAGAAATAATTTATTTTCCTCACTATATTCAATTTAATAAAAGTTTTTGTCTTCCCATGAGTGCAGGAACTGAGGCCCTCAGCGCATTGCGAGGGGCCCATTCTGGGCAGATGATGTATTGTTTCTACCTCTGACAGCGACCTTAGCTTTGCCTCTTTTAAACTTTGGCAGCCATCGCAGAAGTTTCTGTGCCAAGAAGGCATTACTGAATGTAAATGATATAAACAAAACTGTCTCAGACTTAGAGTTCTGTTTAACCCAAAATGGACATTTCTTAGCAAAACCTTTCATCATGCAAGAGCTGCACAGGAGGTAAATGCTTTCCTAAGTGTGTCTTGAACAGGCACATATCTATTTCCGGGTGTTATTTTTCTTGCATTTGGAGTGTCAAAAGACCTACCAAATGAGAGGAAACTCGACTCTTGTTTTTCAGACTGCAGGTCAGATTGAGACAAGATTTCCTGCAGGAAGCAGAGATGTTAACAGAAAGTGCAGGGATCAAAACATGTCCATCCGTTTGTCCCCTCACTTCATGCTATACAGCCTTCATAACCTCCTCCTCGCCAGAGAACCCCGTCTCCTCCAAAGGGACTTGTTTGGGGCAGCATGAGGTGGCAGCGGGACAGAGGGGCCTGGCTGGGACCCTCCCCGTGGCCTCTCCCCAAAGGTCTGGGAGGTTGGTGGCAGGGGGAGACCCAGCTGCAGGCAGGCAGGGGACAGCCCGGGAGTCCCGGGCTCCTGTGGGGATGTGTTAAAGTAATCTGCAACGTGAATAGTCTCTGTTGTCCCTGATACAGTGCTCATGTGTTAGAGCTTCTCTTTAACATAAGTGGGCACTTGTTGGGCATTCAGCAGATGAAAAGGAACCCTGCAGAACTTGGTGCAAGCATGAGAAAATTCCTTCAAGACTGCACCCCTCTGGCCAGAAAATCTCTGTGCTCTCCCACATCTGCCTTTAAAGGTCTTTTGTGAGGTCCCTGTACATTGTGTAAAATGAGTGTCCTCACTGGTATGCACAGCAAACCCTCCCCTGAGGCTGAAATAAGGAGGATCACACTACTAGCAGAAAGCCAAAAGGCCTACCTGAGCTCCTGCAAGCCTGGAGATGGTGACTGAGCAATTCCTGAACTGTCAGAGTAACTTTACCACTGTATAGTACATAGGGAGTGGGATTTTTTTAAGATCTGAAGATCTGTGAAACTCGTTGAAAGCTTTGGATCCAAGTGTTAAAGACCAGCAGATCTAAACCAAGGCGAGGGGGTGGCCTGTGTTGCTCTCCAGCCTTGCTGTGATGGAAGGTACACACCAGTCATGCACAGAGGAGTATGTTGGACCCACTTGCTGTTCTGCAGAGTCTCAGCAATTACAACCTGAGAAGCCACAGTCATCTGAGCTGCCAGATTTGGAATAACTAGATTAGAGAGATCTATCTGCTGGATTAAAGATTCATTGCCCTTCAATGACTCACTTCATAACCACTGGCAGGTCACACTGCATTTGTAGTTGTCTCTTTAAGATACTGTTTCTGCAGAAGGAAAGGCCTAGTGCCATCTCTCTGAAAATATTTAGAAGTAGACATTAGCGTTAGCAGTTTAACATAAACATGTATTTGCCTAAAACCCTCCACAGAAGACGGATGAATTAAGGTATACTTGGCTAGTCTAACTAGCCCGGAATGCATTAACGTTTACTTGGCTAATCTACATTTATCTGGTTTTATATGAGAACTTGACTAATTCAGATTTTACTAAAGTCAGGCCAAAGACCAGATTTGTAGACAGCTGACTTAAAAGTTGACTTCAGAAGGAAACAGAAACTTGAGTCTTTTTTTCCTTCCTCCAGGCAAACATTTTCTTCACTGAATGATGAGCTTGGCTTTCAGTTTTCCAATGATAAAATGTTACTGAACAAACTCTTAAGCTGTTTTTTTGTAAAAGTATCCAATTTATCAGAGGAGCTAAAGCAGACACAAGCCATACAGGAGCAGTTTTTGAGGTTTTCCAGTTCAGTCTTGGTAATTAAACTTCTCTATTTCTTCTGGCTCAAATTAATACAACTGAATTTATTACAGTATTTTCATTTAATCCCTCTGTTTTCAGAAGGCTTTGGGGTTGGCCATAAACATTGATGATGATCTTAAAGGTCTTTTCCAATCTAAACAATTTCGTGATTCTATTCTGTGCTTTGGCATTGGATGTTTTCTTTGGGGACAAAAACAGGGAACTGTTTTGACCATTTACAAAGAGCTGGAGCACAGAGAAGTTACAGATTTTAAGTGCTCTTCTCCAAACACGGTTGTCTTCTGGTGCAACTGTTGTGCTTTCACACTCATTGCATGGCCCCACGGATAAAGCCCATGTTAAAAAAAAGGCTTAGGACACTAGCAAATAAGACAGCCATAGGCCCTCGGGTTAAGTTTTGTATATTACACATATATTGTTTGGGTAGCTCAGATTTCCCTCTCCTCCAGCATGAAAATAGCAACTGAGTGAGGGCAATGACTTTTCTGTCCCACTGTTTTATCCATGACACAGCACAGGGACCAGTCAGTTCTTACCTCCGTGAAAATCCAAGCTGATAACTTTAGCACCTTTTGTTGTTTCACTGCAGGGCTAATAATTAGCATGGCTAGTCTGGTTACCGTCATATAGGCTGGAAAATATTTAAAATTTACAGTGTATGAATACCTTACTTTTTCCATACTGATGGCAGGGCAATCCAACTCCCTTTCCCTACAAACTTCAAAGAGCCATGGTATCTGTTGACTTAAACTTAACTCTGTCTGTTAAGACTGCTTTATTTTTGTTTGCTTTATTAGGTCAGCAGCATACTAAAGCAAAAATAAGTAATCAAAAATTCTTTGCTCATCACTTTACGGTTATAAACTGTTTAACATTGTTGCAGCATTGATGACCAGACTAGGTTGTAGGAATATTGAAGGACCTCACTTCAGTATGTGCAACTATAACAAATGTGGAGAGAACCATGAGCACAAATCATACTAACTTCTAGAGCATCAAACAGATATACTGGCCAGATACAGCCCCCATCAACCAGCACAAGTCATTCTAGCTTCAGGTAACTGGTGGATATGTACCTCTTTATCACTGCCTTAAGGGTCCAGCTGCCACAAACTGAACTTGGGGCAGAAACTGGTTTTTCCAGATATGCCTCTACTTTTCCAGTCCATGCCTAATAAGAAGATAACCGTTCCCACATAAACAGGTTGCCATTGCTTATTAATAACAGCTGATCTAGTAGATGCTCAGACTTAAATGCCATAACTGAGAGGCTCTTGTGCTCTCTGTGTTTTCTGGTCTCTGTTAAAAAAATACCTTTGCAGGTAAAGCCACACATACCAAATTTGGGAAGTAAGACTTGCCGCTTATTTGCTTAAATGTTTCATTGCATATTCCCAACAGTTGTCCTTTTTCTCAGCATTATACCATTGCTAAAAAAGAAGCTGAAGAGATAAAGCCAGTGTGTTGGTGTTTCCTTTTCTACCTCTTGACACATCAATCCCAAAAGATGTTTCTGAAAGGCAGGGACCCAGCCAAGGGAATCAAGAGCATTTGCCAATCATTCACTTAAGTAGGAATTTCTTAGAGATGAATTAAATACTGGAACTCTTGAAACACTCACGTATGTTACCCAACTGGAAATCGGAGTGAGGAAGCTGTAGACGACAATAGCTGCCTCTTTCACAAAGGACTACATTGCAACCTTACAGATTATGTGCCCTTTAACTCGAAACACTGAGCAAACAAATAACAAAGGAAACTTTTCTTCGAAACACCACCAACAGATACAGTTTAAAGATCTGCCCAGCAGAGAGGTTACCTTTGGAAAATACAACACAAAATTTTCAGTTTGGTTTATATTCAATTAAGTCAACAAGTTTCATAGGAAGGAAAAAACAAACAAACGAATTTACAGTATCAGCTCGAACCTCCCACCAAAGCAGTTTCTAAGTTTTACCACCAGATTCCCCATCCCCCCCCAGTACGGCAAGATAAGGAAATCCTGAATTCATTGCAGCTGGGCTGATGAGCCTTGTAATTAGGACATGCAGTGTGGTCTTTCGGGCGCCTTGAGAGCACTAACCCTTTCACTGCCAAATCCTTTCTATCCCGTTCAAGCTCAAAATGAGACTCTATTTGAGAGGTACTATTGTCTGCCGTTTAAAGAAATAGGTTGGCTTTGCTAGTGGTGCACTCTGAACACAGAGCAGTCACTGCTTTTGGTGGAATTCATGAGAGGAGCAATCTCCCTGCCACCTCCCAGATGAGTACTAATACACTTGAGACCAGAGTGAGTCAGAATGCATTTCCTTCTTCCTCTCTATTTTTTTTCTGAGACCATCAGCATTCTCCCTGGCATTCTAATCACCCCCTCGGACATTCCCTTTTGGTGTGAAGCTAATTCAAAGTTTTTATTCAAAACCCTTCTTAAAAATCCCCTTTGCAGCAGTGCAAACTGTTAGTAAGGGCTGAATTGCTATTCTACGCAATTGAGTGCCCCAGAAAGAAAAAAAAAAAACAAACCAAAACTGTTTCATGTATCTCAGCAATATTCTTTCTCCCCTCATCTTTTACAATGACAAAATGGAGTCAATCACCATTTCATCACATTCATTACAAGCCCTAAGCTTTCACTATTTGATTCCGGGGCCAAGATGAACTTTCCCATTACCACCCTTATTATATAACTTGGCTTTTGGGACTGGGTTATTTCCTTATCTCCTTCTGAAGAACTGGAGATTTCCAGAGCTAGGAACAGGATGTAGCACCATTTGTGCTGGTGCTCTTTATAGCAACTTTCAAGTACCAGATTGATGTGTTTTTCACATTGACTCGGAGTCAAACAGATTTAAGACTATTTTCCAGGTCAGATTGGCAGGAATAGCTGAATCAGTTTGCCTGACTATACCCAGAGGGATGGGCTGCACCTTGGGATACTCTAGGCATTTTCCAAAGGAATGCATTGTTCTTTAAAGTACCAGTGACATCAGCAACGTCCATCTTCTCCTTTACTGTCATCTTCTGCGATGTTGTATTTCTTTCTTCCTTTTTTAACACTGAGCCTCAAGATGATTATAGGGAGGTGTTTCACGGTGCCGTGTGTGGACTGAATGTTTTGCCGTGTCCAGCTGTGGCATGTACTGCACAAGTGCCCTGCCAGCTGAACCAGGTGGCCACTTTTTCAGCTATGTGCCACACTTTGGCCACAGAACCACTGGTGGGTGCTAAGGTTATGATTTAGTGTCAGTGTAGCCCGTAGTCCGATGGGATCCCAGCCTCTGACAGCTTCTGGCTGCCACAGTTGAAACAAAAGTTTGTGAAGGTTTGCTGCCAGAGTGAGCCACCTTGTTTTTCAGTATTGGCCTGAAACGTGCCAGGAAAGGTTGGTGGGGGAGTGAGTTACATAACATCCAGCTGTGGTTCCAAATTGCTCCCTTTTAATGAGGGCAATAGCTCAGTGTAAAGGACATGTAGGAAAGAAAACAGTCACCACTACATGCCATATGTCCAATTCAAAGCCCACTGTAGGCAGCAGATAGATATGTTTTGGTTTATTACTGAGTTGGCCCCGGGGGCAAAAATAGCAACCTCCTGATGAGCAGGAGTTATTCTACATCCCCAGAAGATATTCCAGATTTTGGCAATAGGTAAAGCATTTGTGACTTCATGCGTTCCACATCCATAATTTCACCCTTCTGTAAAATCAGATAATAAGGAATTTGCAAAGTTACTGGTGATTGTAATGCAGGTGAAGTACTTTAAGAATCTCTTGGCAAGAGGATCTCTTAAAAAGAAAGATTTTGTATTTTTCCAAGTGTATAAAAGAGAAAGTGGCTCCTAGGGAGACAAGAACTTCTTGAAGACCCTTAATTAATATGATTTTGGCATCCACAGCACTTCCTCTTCCTTTTAAAAATTTGATGCCAAGAATTTCTCATTCCAATAGCATCCAATAAATCCTAGAAAATAAATTCCAGTGACAATTGGAGGTATCTTTGGTTGCTTGATGGCTAAAGCAGCTAAAATATTTTTGTTAGTTTTTGAAATACCTTTTCCTTTTAAAATCTTTGACTTTAACCCCTGAAACAAACTGGCTGATTCTCCTCTCAGCCACATCATCTTGCACGAGCACAGAACTATGCTACACAGGATGTTTTAGTGCCAGGACATATGTGAAGTCCCATGTGAGATCAGATTCCACTCTGGGGCCCCTTGAATTGATCCTGCTGCTGTGCACCAGCTTCAGCTTTGCAAGAGGGGTCAGTGGAGCTCAGCATGTTGTGTTTGACTATAGTGCAAGTGGGTGAAGCAGATCACGAGGCTGAATTTTTCTGTACAGTGTACACCATCTGTGGTGGGATGGGATTCAGGGAGAGTTGGGTTTCACCCAGGTACTTATGCCTAGAGCTTTAATACTATTTTTTTGGTATGCGACTGTCACCCAGAAAACACTCACTGTGCAGACACCCTGAATGTGTGAGATCTCTGAAATAAATTTAATTTCAAGTTTATTTCACAAACTCTAAATCAGTTTCAGTGCATGTCTTCAAAATATATATAACATGTATAAACATGAAAACACACATAAAGACCCTACTGAAATATTTGAATTCAATAGAATTAAAGCACAGATTGGACCTATTCTTACCTCACTTTCCCCTAAGCCAGCAGTAATTCTCTGATGCCAGGAGAATTACATGAGCATAGCATTGCAGACCTAAGGTGGAAACACCATGTGAGATGTGTCCCATCATGTGAGGACGGAAAGGACAGTCAATGGTTGGTCCTATTGCTACAGTGATTCATTATTATGTTAATTTTTTTAAGAGTTTTATTTACTTTTTGAAGTCCACTATGCAGTTTCTTTTGAACTTTAAGAGGTTAAAGTGAATTAATCCTTGTTATCTCCATTAGGGAGAATACCTGTTTGGGTGTTGATGGGTCTCCTGTTGTTCTAAAACAACTGAATAGCAAATTAGGAGCTACTGATTTTGATTTGCAGATTGAGAGAGTGAAGATCCTATTGAAGTGAAGTACAAAACCTAGGTATTTACTATTTATCAGGAAACGTTTAAGTCACAGCAAGTTCCCCCTGAGAAAATCCAGAACAGATGTAGATCTCAATGCTTCTTGTCATTATTTGAACATGGGACTCTGTGTTGACTGTCTGATTAACCATATTGGAAATTAAAAGTTACTTTGCATTTTTCTTGGCATTCTTTTCCTTTCCCTGACTTCAATATTCTTTGCGTAAGTAGTTTTGGACACAAAAGGATTCTGTTTTGTGAGCTGTTCTTTCAGCTTTTTGCTTGCATAATCCAACTGTACTATGAAGGCATTATGGTCAAACACAAGAAAGCAACCATTGCTTAGTGGAAATGCTGGACTAAGAGAACCATGGCAAGCTCAGTAGTTTCCTCAGCAGTGGGGTGACCAGCTCCATTGCACTGCCTTCGTGAGACCTCTTTATTAATAGCTTGTATATTGCTCCCCTCAAATATGCAGCCATGTTCCTAAGAAAAAAAAATCGCTTTTTTTTCCTGCTATTTTTATCCATCCCCTATTCAGATCTCCCTCAGAACAATCCTTAATACAGTACTATGTTGCATGTGACTTGTTTTCTTTTGCAGGCCCTGAGCAGCAGTCTCTACAAGAGTGCATCACCTTATGGCTCTCTTAATAACATTGTGGATGGGTTAAGCTCCCTCACTGAGCATTTCTCTGACCTATCCCTTTCTTCAGAAGCCAGAAAACCCAGCAAGAGGCCACCTCCTAACTACCTGTGCCACCTCTGCTTTAACAAGGGACACTACATCAAAGACTGCCCCCAGGTAAGGAATATATAATATTCTGAAAAAATCTTCATCAAGATTTTCTTCATTCCTTGATTTAGCAACACAGAATTTGACTGAAATACTTTAGAGTGAGTAACACTGAAGAAGTATCTTGACAAAGTGCCAAGCTAGCCATGTGTTCTTTTAATCTATTCTTTTTCACAATGCGGATGGACTAAGTACACTGTTTCATTTGCCTCATAAGTATTATAGAAGACATTAATCTAGGCACACCAGTGAGTAGATTCTGGTAACTTTAAAAAGGCTACTCTGTAATTTTCTGTCAGGCAGCACTCTATGTAGTCAGTTTGGCAGTGGCACTTAATATAACAAGTTGCATATGCTAAAGAAGAAGAAATTGTTACATTTGAAGAGAACTTTGAATCAGTGTTGCAGTAACAGAGGCTCCAGGTATTTTGGGTGCAAAATCTTTTCTATCTTACAGAAGAGGTTTGCTATACTTCACAAAATATGATGGTCTTTGACTCCTAGAACTTTTCTGTAGTGGCAAAGCTGGCAATATTTATTTCCTTTGAGCAGAGGTATAAACCAGTGTGCACTAAAACCACTTGCCAATCTGCAAGTTATTTTTTTTTCCTGAGGCTCCCAAGCCACAGTGTACCAGGTTTCTTAATTTTCTCAAGTTTCAGATGGATGCAGTTGCGTTGCTGGCTTAAACTTTCACAATTTCAGCAACATCCTATGTAGAGTCCCAAGGAAATTAAAATGCTGCCAATACTCTAAAAACACAGATGTGGACATTACCAGCATCCACATCGTTATGACTTTAACCTCCTGTCCTCTTATTGTGTGACTTTCAGCAGAATTAATCTGCATAAAATTAACTACAGTTAATTTGCTGTTGAGGATGTCAGACATTTATAAACCAAAACACAGGCAGAAAAACATCTGCCAGCAGAGCAAGGTCAGCATGAAATCAAGTCTAACATCAGATGAGCTTTGAGTGTATTCCTCTTGCTGTTATGCATAGGCTAACTTTATTACTTTCACTGTATATCTTTCATTAATTCTAATGAAAGCTCTGGAATTAAAGTGCATTTGCAGTTGGGTGTGGCACTTGAAAATACTTTTACTTGTTCTTATTTTGATCTAGATTGAGTAAGAATTTCCTTTAAGAAAAAACTGTAATTTTTTTTGCTAGGAGATCAAAAATACTCAGATTTATAGACTTATGTTTTTAATCTAATTACTTTAGCATGTTACAGAAGAATGTAAAGATAGGACCATGTAATAGCATGCGTTACTTAACAAGAGGATTGAAACTCCAACTACTAAATATGTGGCAGAGTGAGAAACTGCTGGACTGGGGGTGGATGGCTGTGCTTTGCTGTGCTGTGTGAGGAACCAAATGAATGCAACAGGTCTCTTGACAATCAGTATGTGCAAGCTGCAGCTCACACGGATGGTTCCAAGTGAATGTGTCAGTGTTGGAGCAGTAATGCATTGTTTATTTCACAGGTATTTTTATGGTTTGAGGCACTAGGTATTAAACATGTGAATGAAAATTGAAGACACACACACAGAGAAATCCAGGAGATATGAACAATTAAGGGTTGTGTAGGAACACTAATTCTCTTACACTGCACATCCTGTATAATTTTTTTTCAGATTTCATTTGTAAACTCTTCAATTTCTCTGTGAACCAGGAAATGGAAAGACTTCCTAGTGGCATACTCTGTGAATGTCCTGTGAGTTCGGGAGCAATGAGTAAAGGAGCACAGGACCAGGAAATATCTGCTCGCTCACCACATGCAGTCTATGGTTACAGGCAGCCGTATCGTATAGCCCCTTTCGAAAACTGATCAGGTTTTACTTGGAAAACATTTCAGTGTTTTGCCCTTGCTACTGCTGGTGTGGGAAGCTGCTCCAGAACCTCAGTCCTCTCCTAACTAGAAATCTTCTAGTTTCTTGGATGAGTGTAACTCATGGCAACTTTATAGTCATTTGTTCTCCTGCCAACATTGTCCTCCACTGAAATAGCTCTTAGCCCTCCCTGGTGTTTATCTCAGGATGTATTAATAGACTGCAATCATATCCTCTCTCAGCATTCAATCATATCCTCTCTCAGTATTCATTCTGTAGGACTAACCAAGCCAGGTTTTTCTCAGTCTCTTCACAAAAAGTATACAGCCCCTCTATTCCCCTGTCCTTCTCACAGATGTTCTCTTGTGCTTTTCATCTCCTTGCACATGCATGACTACATGTACATGTGGCATCCCAGAACAGAGCTTGTCAGTGCCTTCTGCTCGTGTGTGCACATTTCTGTTTATGTTAGTTAAGGGACAGGTGATATGAAATTGATTCTGCTTAACTTGAGATTTCTTCTAACACAGACAAGTGCTTTCTGGTCTAATCAGCATGTACTTTCTTGAAAAAAACAGAGTTAAGCATTCACAGAAACATACACACTCCTTATGTTATCTGATTTTGAGGACAGTTTTAAAGAGGATGACCCTGTGTGCACGAGTTATGTTCAAAGCCTTGAAAACATTGTACACAAGAAGGGAGCACCAATGGCAGGATCAGGCTTTTGTCATAAAGTCCCCATTTGTTACCACTGCTTTTGACAATAACTGATTTCTTAATTGAACATTATATGTTCAATTATATGCGATGCTTAAAATTTTAGGGTTTGATGCTTAGTTTTGGTAGTGCTGTCAAAAATAAAAGTTCTTTAGCAAATCCTACCAAAAAAAAGGACTGTAGCTATGTTTTTAAGGTACTTAAACCTGGATAGAGAAAAGAGATGAACTAATCTGATCTGCACAAAATGCGTATCAGTAAATCATTCAGTATTTTTCTTTTGTTTTTATGAAACTGCCTAATAAGAAACACATTTCAAAATTGAGTGGTTTATGAAATTTTTTCTGCATAGCCAAGAAATTGTGCAACAACTTTAGAACTTAATATCCTCCCTTAATTCTGCCTGCTACTACCACTGAAAAAATGTGTTCTTTTTCTGTTGTTGTAAAAGTTGATGAAAATGCATGTATCACTTCAGATTTATATCTTAAGTGATGATCATATTCCAGGAGGTTAAATAATTATAAACAAAAATTGCCAGCTTTAGTATTTAAGTACCTCAGATAGCTCAGATACCTAATATGTCCACAACTTTCTGTTTGAAAATTGAAATGAGATTTAGCAGACTTTTATTATTTTAGCATGTAGTTTGTGTCATATATAGTGATAGAAAGTAGTTTTTTCTGTTTAAGAAACTACTAGAAATAAGAGCAATGTTACAGCTGCGAGTCATCATTTCCAATTTGCCTACATTTGCAAAAAGCTGTTTGTTGCCGTAATTATGTCTATAAAAAACCCAGCACTTATCTTTAGTATCATCTTTATAGCATGCCTACATTTTTTCCAAAACTAATTCATGAGTTTCAGTGGCTTAGACAATAACATCTTACTCATATCTCTCTGATACTCCTGCACATACAGAATTCTCATTGAATTGAATGAACTGAAAAATGTGTAGAGAATAAAGGTTAAAAGCAGTGCTCTTAATATAGCAGTGCTCTTAAATTATAATTGACAGTGCCATAAAAAATAAACAAGATATTTCTCTTTAAATAGCAAGGAAGGTAAGGAATGAGAGTACTTTTCCTATCAGGTTTACTAGTGGTTGATTGCATGATATATAAATATGTGTATATAGATCTGTCAAAACTTTATATACTTCTTTGTGTACTCAAAGGTACTGTACATATGCATGGTAACCAAAGGGGGTTTTTCCCTTATCAGGACGAAAACCAAGGAGTTCTAGGCCAGTAATATTAAAGACATATGATTCTTTATGACTTCTTTTATATAGCAGGTGTAGAAATTATAAGAAGACCTTAAAAAAATGTTACATTGTCTCCTTTCACCCATTATCACTGTATCTTTATTTTTAAATCCTATAAAATATAAACAGTGAGTTCTTTTGTACCAAGTGTGGCCTACACAAAATGAATCTTGCTCCTTTAAATTGCGAGAATGTTATTGACATGACTGCTCTTCCATGATGTCATCAACCTAAACTCAGACCTATCATATAAGTTTAGTATGCAGAAAGTATAGAATAATGGGGTATGGTGTTACATACAGTCTATACAGACATTTGTAAATAAAACACCTAGTACACATTCTAAGATGTTGCTGAGTGATTGAACTTTGCTATTTTTCAGAAATCTACTTAGGAAACTAAATACACGCTCCTAAACCTCATTTATTGCTTATGTCGTTCCTGTTGTTAATTTGGGCAGTAAAGGCAACAGAAGTCCAAGCTGAGAGATCCAGCAAAGCATCTCTGTATTCATAATTTCCAAACTCTACCTGGTGTTTCTGCCAAGCACCAGTTCCATATACTGGTGTCTCTGTCCTAACTGTATTCAAATACTGTGTCAGTGCCAAGCTCATTGAAAAAACCTTTCTGACAATTCCTGTAAGTTTCTGCCCAGGCAAGGAACCCTTACCTCATGGTAACTTGGTGGGGAAATAAAATGAGCAAATATCACTGTTCTGCTGTCAAATTCCTATGCACTGCCACTATTTATCCCAGTTTCTGGGAGACAGAGGAATGTTGCCCAGCGTGTTTCCCAATTTTACATTGTACTTAGGGAGGAAAATGCACATGCATGCTCCCAAAAGTACAGACACACTGCTGCAGACATACATGTAATGGGAAACCATTAGTCTCTTTTTGCACTGCATGTTTAAATCTGTGGCTGAAATGCATGGCATGGTCCATATTAATGTGACCAACAGTGGGAGTCTTTCCACTGCCAGCAGTGATCTCTGAAGCAGATCCTGTAAAACTGAAGTGCCTTGAGAACACATATTCAAGTCAATGGGAGCAGGAGGTAATTGCTGTGGCTGCTTGAGTTTGCATAGATTTGCTTTTGTGGTTTCATGCAGGATGTGGAAGAAATCAGTGTCAAGCTGAGTTTAGTCCTTTCTTCTTAGTCCATAGCTTGGTCTGCCAGATCATGCTGCCCTGAAGCTGTCCCTCCCTGTGGTCAGATATAGTGGATCTTTGGCAGTAGAGCTGGCTCAGCAGGCAGCTATTCTGCTGCAAGACTGGAGCAACTCTGATGCCTGAATCATTCATCTGATTTGTCTTGTGCCTTATGGTTTGCAAGGATCTCAAAGGTGCATAACATTTAAAGAATTCACAGCTATGATTTCTCCAGATACCAAAGGCTGACTAAGATGGCAGTGAGGAAAATCTAGCATCCCTACAAAGATGGAAAAAATGTAACTTTCTGATTTTTAGCTCAGAAGTCTTTATTTTTTTAAAAAGCAAAACAAACACAAACCTCTTGGAATTTATCTTTCTTTTAAAGTAAAAGATGTTTCAAAGAGCTGTGGAATTAGAGGAGATTGCAGACCTTAGAAAATCTTAAAATACACTCTGAAAATAATAGTTTTTGACAGTTGCTACATTTTATAGTAGGTTTTTGGATATTGTGTGATGGCCTCTGAATAAATGTGTCTTTTCTGTATTGAACTGAGTGAAATACCGTTATCGTTACTCAGTTACAGGATGAGAGGTTAATCTCCCTGTTCTTGGAGGAATCTGACACCCTGTATGGGCTCAGTTTTTCAGGTTCCATGATAGTTTTTGATCAGAGTATACTTGCTGGCATTTAATCTGGTGCTGTATAGGCCTCTCCTATTTATGCTCCAATTCTGTTGGCCTAGAGAGTTAGTAAAGTCCTGACAGTAGAATCCCTGATATGAGTAAAGCAGTATTGGAATCACCAAAATTAGTATTCTTGCAGAGGTAAAGGTGAAAATATGGGACACATAATAAAAGCAAACAACAGTTAAGCTTACATCTGGTGCAGTAGCACTGATGTTTGTAAGATCAGTGATGAGAGAGAACCTGTTAGCCTGTATTACAGGGAGCAAAAGTGTTAAATCTCTGCTGTATGTAACTGGTTTTCAAAGTACATGTGGCACTCCAGAAAAAAAACTCTTATGTCCAGCCCCTTCATTCTCTAGTTTTGAGATACATTTAGATACATTACTCCATTTTGTATAGCGCACCTACATATAGTTCTATAAGAAATTGTAGCTTTTAGGTGTTCATTCTGCAAATACTTACGCACATACTAAAATTGCTCATTATAAGGTACTAGAAGAATGTGAGGCTCTCAAAAGTCCTGTTTATACACAACATACTACTTTCATGTATTCCTATTTTTTCATTCAGAACTTGCATTAAACTATTGTAGATGATTTGGACTTGGCTAAGATTTTTTAATTTCTTTTTTCCTCACATAGAGCCACTTTGACAACTCCATGATATTAAATATAATACAAAATTTATTGCAGGCTGTTATTTTTTGTTCTCATATGCTTGAACTTAGGTCTGCCAAGTTTTCTCAGCATTTCTGAGATTAGCTGAATATGTTTTCTCTGAGAATTTCCACTTTTATTGTGAAGACTTGCAGAAATCTTGTAACCAAAGTATAGTGAGCTATAATTTCATCACATCCATCTTTGGTCTCATCCATTTCCATAGAAATGTAAGCTGTTTAAGAGTCTGAAAGATCAAAAAATACCCTTTGTGCACTGTCTTGGAAATTCTCAATAAACTGCACATGTCATGGATTCAAACCATGTATCAGAGATAAGTAACTCAGACAGCTGTACGTGAATAGGGGGGATTCGAAGAGCCCTGTTTTGAGAGCATGTTCCCAAAGTTCTTGTTTTAAAGCTGTGTCTATGATACGTGGCGTTTATGTCCAGTTGTTCGATAAACTGGGGGCTTGAGAAGAAGATACTGAACCCTAACATACCAAAGTACGAGCAGTTAGGTAGAGAAAAAGAAAACAGAAAATACCTAGTAAACTGTGTCTGTGCCCCTTTCCTGTCTAGCACACTACTTGACATTACATTCCCCAAAGTCTGGAAGTCCAGCCAAAACCAAACTCCTCCTTCAGGCCCATGACTAAGCCGTTATTACTGCGGTTCAGTCTTTATATACTAATACGAGTTCAAACGGGTGTTTTATCCCTGTGGGAAATGCAATGCAAACAGAGGTGATAAAGGCAAATATTCTAAGAGAGCAATGCTTGCTTGGTCTTTGCAGTGGCCTTGGAGTGGAGTCCCAGGTCCTGGGTGATAGTTGCCAGTGGGCTGTGTGACAGGTGTTGGATCATCCACCACAGAATGGGATTTCATTTCATAGAGGTTTTCCAACTACTTTTTATTCACCTTTGAATCTCATTTGCATATGCACTATCTAGATAATCTCAAGCTAACTGGCAACTGGCAACAAGGTGGATATCAGGAAAAGAATACTGTTTAAATGCAAAACCATAAGGATACCTGGCATTTAAACTGAATAAGGTTTCAGCACTGATAAAGCCTCATCTGGCTCCAGGTTGGGCACAGAAATTCAGGGTGAAGTAGAGAGGAGAAAAATCAGTTTGGGGTCTCTGAAACATGGCTTGAGTTGAAATACTGAAGAACCAGTGTTGTTTGTTCCCACAAAAAGTCACATTAAAAATTTGCAAATATGTAGAAAGCCTCACATGAAGGGCACAGTTTGTTTTCCATAGCCACAGCTAATGAGTCTGGTACTGGGCTTCAGCTAGGCTGCTCTAACTGTGAGGCCTTGAAGTAGAGTGCCTGGGAAGGCTCTTGATCATTGGAGGGCTTTCAGAACAGTGTAGATAAACAGACATCAAGATTTGCACTGGTGATCCTGTCCAAGGACAAGTGAGGAGAACATCCCAAAGCACCTCCCAGCCTTATGTTTCTGCTATTGCATGTCTGCATGCTAATATTACAATTCACTATCTTAAACATGCATAATTTATATTAAAAAACCCTGCACAATAAACCAGATCCAAATCCTGTGCAAGTCACTGAGAGACTTTTATAAACTCCTTTGAAGTGAACTGAACATAGCTATTGCATTGGTCTAAATCTGAACTCTGTTTACTAACAATCTGGTATTTGCTTAGTTTGCAGTAAAATTCCTGATAAACCATAATTAGGTGTTTAGCTTGGAAATTAGTACTGAGAGCATTCCTCTTGAGGGGGAAAGTAGGGTCTGGTTTCCAGCCCTCCACAAGCTGATTTATAGATAAGGTAAAGAGAGAACTACCAGGTCAAACCACACTAGTTTATCAATTCCTCATTCGCACTGATAAGAAGTGAATAATGGAAAATTAAGTGAATCATGTTTTCTCACTTCATAGAAGTATTTTGGTTTAGTGTGAAATATAGGTTGTGGAATTTCCATTCATGCTTGGAAGCATTCGAGATCTGACTGGACAAAGTTATAATAAACCTGACATGAACTCAATGTTGCTCCTGCTTTGAGCAGGAGGTTGGACTTTGTGACTTCTCAATTTCCCCATCAAATTTAATCATAATGTGATTTATGAAAATTAACTAAATTTTTGTGCTCTGCAACAAGAGCTCACTGTTCTTCAAGATCTATCTCCCAGCTCTAATATCTACCATAATTTTACCTCACTGTGCTTTTAAATAAAATACTCTTGCAAAATACAATACTGCTAAAACATAAAAGGAGAAGCAAACGGGCATTTATTACAACATCAAATACAGAAAGAGGCCCCCCTAAACTTTCCATTTGTCAAAATGTCCATGCACAAACACTTTCCATAAAAGGGTAGCTTCATTTAATCTATATTTAAAAAACAAATTAAATAACATTTTTTTCCAAAGGAATTTTCTCCAGGAAAATATGTTACAACAAGCTGTTCAGCTGAAAAAGCAAAAGTTGAAGCAAACACCTGAAGTGGAAGCTTTTCACTTTGCAACAGTTTGAATTTGTTTTGCAAGAATTTGTTTGGGAATGTTTCAAGAGTTTAATTTACCCAAAATGAACATCTGTCTCTTGGTGTTTCTGGTTTGAAATTCCAAAAGTTTTCATATCTGCCAAATGTATAAATATTTCAACTCTCTTTCCCAGTTTTAACAGAACCTTGTTTCCCTGTTTCTCAAAAAAGACAATGCATTCTCTGATAAACCACATGCCCAATTACAGAAGGCCTTCAAGGTCTAAGCAGAGGCTGGGATGGTGTCAGAAAAATGGGAAATGCCCTGGCTGTAGAGGAGAAAGTGACTGTCAGGGGCGTGAACTGCTGCGTCTGTCCCTCCCTTTTCCCTTTAAGTTACTGTCCAGAGGAGGAAGCTGGCAAACGGCAAAAGCAGTGAACAAGAGCAAATGGCTAAAGGCAGATCAGCAGTTTCTGCTGGCAACAGCCAACAGTGGCAGCTCAGCTCCTCCTTGCCTGCCTGGTTGTCCTGGGACAATCAGTAGATTGTGAGGGCACAAATCTAACCCAGGGGCCCCTCTCATTTTCCTGCTGTCAGCATGTACCAGTCAGTCCTGCCTGTCCCTCCCATTGTATCAGTTCCCTCAAGAAATTAAGATACTAAATGAAAGTTAATCCCTGTTCCATTTCCCTGGTATAGCACAAATACTAGTGGTATTTTACTGTATCTGGCTTATATCAATAAATATTTATATCAGTAAATTATATATTTGGATATGTCTCCTTTCATAGCTATAGAAAGGTTTACTGTGAGATATGAACAGAGTTTCTCAGGTACCTATTGTCATCTGTGCCTGGTAGAATTGTAGATACCCTTCAGACTGGCTGAGAGAGATAGAAGCGGGAGAGAAGGCAGCACTGCGTGGATCAGGAGCATGAGTCTGTGCTATGCTGATACAGGGAATGTCAGCCTCATAGACATGAGGCTTGGGGTGAACTGAGTGTAAACTTCATTCCTTAACATTTTATATTTTATACTATAAATTATCAGTCATATTACTGATAGAAGATTGTTGTTGAAGGAGGTGTTTCCCAGATTTGTAGAGGCTTGTTTTTTTAAGACAAAAAAAGTTGAGAAAAAAGGTTTTAAGACAATTTTCTTCCAAATGTCCTTCATTTGGCAGGAAAGCTAAAATGTTTGTATAGTAATTAGAGAAAACAAAGAATAAGCCTTTTATTTCAGAGCCTGGTCAGTGCCAAATTATTAGCTAAAGCAGTAAAGCCCATATACAGGCACTTAAGTTGAAACATTTGGGGCTTTCAGCAGCAACAGCAGACATTTTGGAAATGACATAATCTTGATAACTAGTTTATCCTCAGATTTGTGACTGATTTTCCAGAAGGAACTTGCTACACTTTGTTTCTAACTCATTCCTTGACTGCAGAAATGTACATAGGAGTACAGCAGCACCTTTTGAGATCTTCTGTGTTATTGAGCCCTGTAAATAATACTTTTTTTCATTCTGCAGAGAAGTAACACATTTCAACTAGTCTTCGACACAGTCTCAAGCTATAATCTTGGACATGAGTTCAGAGTAACCCTGAACATTTCCCAGGTTCAAAGATTTCACATACAAAATACTGGTTTCAAGTCCATTTCTAATTTTAAACCACATTGCAGGTGTGCAACTATAGTTAAAACTCTGCAACAGCCCAGGCAAATCAATACTTGCACCTGAGCCAGGCTGCCCACACCACCTGGCAGCCAAGAACACCCAGCCCAAGTGCACACCCAGCCCTCCTTGACACTGCCCTGTCAGTCCTACATGGGCACTTTAAGGAAAGGGGACCCTCAGAAGGTTTCACGAGAGCAGAGATAGCTTCTGAGATGATTTTAATATAGAAGTCCTATTTCTCTTATTCCCAAACTCCTTATTACACAGCTGAAAAAATTAGAAGAGCAAACAGTGGGGAAGAGAAAGGCTTCTTTCAAATAAATGGCAAACAAAAAGGCTTTCCTAGAAAATCAAAGGAGATTCATCATTTAAGTAGAAAGGTGGCTTTGCTTTAAATAGTTTTAAAAACCAAAATATAATAGCAGTCATTCCAGACCTGCATTTTGTATTTCTTCATTTTTCTATTTCTTCAATAGCAAGTTAGATCTCTGCTACTTAAAACAGATTTCTGTAAACTCTGGTTAAGAAGGTTTGATAGATTAGAACAAAAAGACAAACTTCACTGCTGCCTTCATAAGTTTTCTCAAAAATCCTGAAAAAAGTCCTCCTGTTACATCAGGCGTCCCCAGGCCAGATTCTCTGTACACTTCATGTGAGGGCAAACCAGCATCAAAATGGTTGCAGTGGCTTTTGTGCTGCACTTGCCACTGCTCAAAGTGTTTGCACAAAATATGAGAAACTGGAAAATCATATCAAGCCTGTGAATTGTCCAGTTTCTTTGGAAAGAGTTACTTGTTCAAATAATGGGTCTCATCCCTATCCTGAGGTGTGTGATGGGAAATGCATGTTTACCTGCATATCACCTGCCACAGGCATGTACCTTTCTTAGGAAAAGTGGTATCCATATCTCCTGATGTAGCATAGAGTGCTGTTACACATAGGAAACTAACCATACTGCAGTTTTACAGCATGCCAGTCACTTTTGCATTAGTGACTCAAAATTTCTATCAATTTTCAGCTGATTTAAGTGCATTACACAATTGTATCCTATGTGATGTCATGTGGTCCTCAAATGTGTAGGTGAAGCCCTCAAGAGGGAATAGAGACCTGTCTCAATGCTGTGAAGTTTTCTTGAGATGACTTGCAGGGGAGTGTCAAAGCCTGACTTCCATGTTTTTCTCCAGCTTTTTTTCTTTCAGCTCTTCTCCAGTACCTGTAATTACTCTGCCCTCTCAGCTTTTTTTGCAGTTTTGCTAGATTCCTTATCCTAGACTCATCAGATCTTCTAAAACATGACCAAAAGCTTCTTTTCAATCCCCCTTTCTCTGTGTGACCCAGGCACAAATGATACTTTGAGTCTCCTCATTTTCTTAGAGCCTGTAGAACACAGGGCTGTCTCACAGTGTGGCACTCGAGGTCTGGGAGCCAGATGTCCTGCACTGGGAGGGAGAAGAAGGATAAAGCAGGTTGTAATGGTGGATATTGTATGCCAGCAACTATCAGCCTTTGCAAATAAGATGAGCTCTCTCAGTCATCCAGAGGCTGTTAGCATAGCACCGTGTACAGCTCTGACACAGAGTTACTGCTTGTATTACTATTTCTGCTGTTCTGCAGTGAAAGCTATGCTCATTAATAACAGTCTGACTTTTCAGCCACTGCTAACACTCCTGTTAAGCTTTTAAAAAAGTGGTCTCTCTTGCTGCTGTTGTTTGCAGAAGTCTCCTAAGCAGCAAGTCTTAACTGTAATTTTATGGTTGGTTTGTGATAAATCATTTCGTTTCATACTATATTGAATTTATTTAAATGAGGGTAGGAGACACTGCAAACCTGCAAAGTAGTGGTACTAACATGAAACTACTGGAAATGTTTGGTTGGGGTCTTTTACATACTGACACATACAAGTAAATAATACAATGCTCTCCTCTCTAGCTGCTTGAGGTGTGATATAGCCAATGTTAGTGGGTACAGCTAATATGGCTGTAGTGTTTGTGCTGAGCTCACAACATGACTCAGACGTTGTGTTTGTTTGCAAAGCTGGAGAAGAGAAGGGGGGATTTTTTTTTTTAGCATTAACGTAATTTTAACTCTCATCTGCTTTCTTCTGAGCTCCCATTCCTGATTCAGCACGCATGAGTCTGCTAATGAAATCCAGATGTCAGACGAAAAAACAATAAGCTCTCCCACCCTTCTGGTGGATCAGGTTTCTCAGAGAATGGAAAAAAAAAAGGATCAGGAAAGATTCCTAGAATGTCTGAAACTTTAGATTTCAGTGTGTTTTCAGAGAGCACAGGGCAGCAGGGGGATGGTTTGAAGGTAAAATTGATAGCAAGTCAAGATTCTTGGTAGAAAAGTGAGAAGAAATTGAGTGATTATGCTATCAGTTACTCTGAGCCCTAAATGGATCTAGTATACCCCAAAGTCAGTGCTACTAACTACTGAAGAATTACTGAATAATGAAATAATTCATTAATCAGTGTCACTACTGAAGAATTACTGAATAATGAAATAATTCATTAATAATGAATAATTAAAAGTGGTGTCTTCTGTACTTCCAATAACAGTAGGATGCATCAGGGTTTGTTTTGACTCTGAGAGGCCTCTTTGCGTAGGCACATGTGAGGCATTGCAAGCTTTCCTCATTTCAACTAGATTTGACGTAAGCCAAGTCACAAAGTGCTGCTTTGCTGCAAGAAGTTTCCTTTGTGACTGAAAGCAGAGTGGTTGACAGAAGTGGCCTCCTCTCACTGGCTGCACATCTCCCGGATCTGTCTGACCATGGTGCTTGCAGACCTGGGCAAGTTCTGCCCCTGCTGCGGGCCACTGGCCAGGCTACTTCTGATGGAAAAGTCCTGTAACCCTACTTGTTGAGTTGCAGTCTGTAGATTTAGATGCCACAGCTTCACATCTTTCAGTACTGCACTCTTCTCCGTGGAACACTGTGATTAGACCTGTTGTGATGGAGATAAATCTTGTAGCTGTCAAATGGCACAGTCACTCATGGATGCTGCTCAGTAATAGTTTAGCATCTGCAAGGGCTCCAGACCTCTCTGCTGTCAGACTGAACAGAGCTATTGAAATTTGTGCCTCCTACAAAGGGAACTGCTCTGTAACTACAAAGTACACATTCACTACTATGTATTTGGCCCAGGTTATCAAGCTGTTCATTATTCATGAGCTGCTCTTATCTGAACTGCAGTTCACAGTGGTCATAACTTGTGATGATGGATGGTTAAGAGCTGGGTTCAGTGTGCAGACTTTGCATTAAAGCCTGTGTTGTTTTAACCAGTTCCTCTGGTAGTTGTACACAGACATTCAACAGGATGAGTGTGCACTGAAACCACAGTGGGGACCAGTGGCAGAGCTGTAATCAGTCACTGCTCTTGAGGGGGGCAGGCTAAATGATCCTTTCCATGAAGGATGCAAACCACCTTGGACCTTGCCATTCTTTTACATGAGGAAGAACAGTATCTTATGAAACCATCACTCTCTATAAACATTTCTTATCATGTCTTTTCTTTCTGCCTCATAGTCTTCTCTGTTACAAGCCCCTGATATATTTGATGACTGATAAGGACCAAAAGCAGAAGCTAGTAGAGATAAGAGCCAGAGAAGTGAGAGAAGTGAGAAGACAGCTGTTGCCTGAAGACTACCAGCTGTTGAAAAATAATCAGAGGGCACTGTTCAGCATCACCCTAAGGTTACTTAAATAAGGTCTTCAGCTCCCATCTCTGTCTGTGTAAAAAACCTACTTGTTTCAGTCAGAACTGAAGACGGATACAAGCAATGTTGGATGGTCAGCCTTCAGAAACAGGCTGCTGTCTCACTCCAGCAGAACTTTTGGAGCACGTACAGAGGGTCTGACCCTGCTGACCCGACGTTCTGCATCATGTCATACCTTCTCTTTATCTCACCTCCATTCTTGAAATTCTTTCCCAATCAATTCCTCTTCTTATCCAGCTGCTAAAGTTAAATCCCTCATTTATCTTCCAGAGTATCTAAGATCAATATTTTGACCCATTCAGTCTCCTTTCCGAGGTTCCTTCCATTCGTGTGAGAGAATTAAGGCTGAAGAAGAGATATTTAGCACACCAAAACAGATGTAATGGGGAATAGAAAGCACAGCTCTCATATTCCTTGTATATGGTTCCCAGAAACACCAGCTTCATCTAGCTTTTCCAAACTCAACCTTTTTTCCATTACTTTCTTTTAATCTCCAGTGGCTGTCATGTCATTCACTGCCATTTTATTAATCACTCTAGAAAAGATGTTGTTTATCTGCTTAGCACATCTTGCAAATTAAGACACAGTGGTTTCTTCTCTGGATATTTTAGCGTACCTTGGGTGGTTATGTTACAGCAAGGAACATAGCCAAAGTGCAGTGAGCAGAACTAGTTAAATGTATAGTTTCAGATCTGTGAAAAAGCAATTTGAAGTTCTTGAAAAAGCCCAGACTAGATTTTAGTAGGACTCCATGTCAGACTTAGCCAGCAGTTGAATAACCAGTAGTATATATTCACTGCCTCCTTGAGTAAAGTTGATTTATTCCCTACTGATTCTCAAAAAAAAAAAAAATCCTGATTCCTTCTTACTTAAGGTAAAGATAAATAACTGAACTTGGACACTGTAAAAGGCACCATACTGTACATGTCCAGAAGACAGATCATCTGTCAGCTGATTTTTCTTTTAAGCCCTCCCTGACTCCCTGACTTTCTGTTGAAGAAAATAATGTGGACTGATCAGATAAACATTCCACAGAATACAGAACTGCAACAACTGGTATTCCACCACAAAAAGCTGAACCTTTTCTGCTAATGTAATGTCACTTCATACAGGTAGAACTAAACATCTGGCCTATAGATCAAAATATTCTCTTTTAATTTCATTTATGATCAGTTTGTGGGAAAGGAGTCTGGTTTTAGTTGGATCTGAACAGTCTGGTACAGTTTTAACCTGCAGTTGGGTTACCAGAATTCTGACATTCAGGTTTTTTGCTTAACTATGGCTGGTTACTAAATTCATATGATACTGTTCTTTACGACAAAAATAGCATTTTTAGTTTTCCAGAAGTATGGGACCAGGAAATTTGTTTGTTCAATTTTTTGTAAAAAGTGAAGACAGCTGAAAACAATCCACTAAAGATCTGCAGGTATTTAAAAATGAAGTTATCATGCACTCAATCCACTTCAAAATCTAGTCTAATGTACTTTTGCATTCATATATAAATCAAGAAACGAGGTGCTCAGCACATAGATATTAAACTTTGAAAGTTGAAAACCCCCTGCTGTTTGCAAACCTCCCCACACTTTTCATACTAAATACCACTTTTATTCTCCTTGTTGCTCTTCAAAATACAGGTACTTTACAGGAGGTCTGCCACATGACTCTGGAATATGAAATCACAAAAACAACAAACCTGCTGAGGCTGGGGAGATCAGCTAATCCAACCCCCTGCCCAGTACTACTCAGGTGTTGAGTATCTCCAAGGATAAAGGTGCCACAACCCCTTTGGGCATCCTGTGTCCATGCTCAGTCACCCTCACCCTAAAACAGCTCCTCTTATATTTAAAGGGAATTTCTGGTACTTCAATTTGTGCCCATTGCCTTTTGGATCAGATCTCCTCTGCCACTGGATACCAGTGAAAAGTATCTGTCTTCTTTAATCTCTCCCATGCTACATATCAGCTGCACGAGACAGAATCTAGGGGAACCTTTTGAATTAAGTATTAGTCACGCTGAACAGATTTTCAGTGTGAGGGAAGATGGGGTGGCCATCTTTTTGCCATCTGAGATCCAAAGTCTAACAAGGTGGGTGCTAAAATACGTGATTCATAGGATATTAGAAGTCACTTGGACCTAAACTGTGGCTGTGCTTGAAATAGTTGCACTTCCCATGACACAGTGCACTGTCATGTAGACAATTAGGGTTGCATGCATTTTCCACTTCTGGAAGCAGCTTCTTCAGTGCTACCATCCTGCCAGTCCCACAAAATAGAAAGTAAGAGGTATAGTCAGAACAGATAATCATGACTATGAAAAGCAGCTTTTTCCCCTCAAATACACTCTGGGGAAAAAAACCAGTCAAGTCAGTGAATTGAGAGAACTTTGCCCATCTAAGTAGTTGACATGGAAACTTCTCTTGAGGCAGGCAGTGCATTTCAGATGCTGGGGGCAGTGAAGCTCTGAATGCACTGGATTAACACACGCAGAAACAATTATATAGAGTACACATTTTGACCACCTCAAATACCATTTTCTCTGTTCCAATTTAATGAGAGAGAATGGAAAGAAAGAGAAACTAAAGCAGAACTCCATTTTAAGTCAGAATATCTGCACTGGCTTTAGTGTTTTCATCAGCTTCTTGACAGAGAATACTCTTTGCACTGCAGATTTTGTGTTGCAGTTAGTTTGCTATTAGTTCTTCATTTTAAACATAACTACAGGACCAAGATTTTCAAGATCTTCACTCTTTCTTCTCCATCTTTGCTGGGTTTTACTTCACCACCTCTCCTCAACTTGCAGCAGTATTTTGTCTGTTAGGTTTTAAAGGTCAAGGCAAGCAAGCCCAACATGGTCAGCCCTCAAAGACAAATGAGCATGATTCAAGTCTGTTAGGATGCATCTGTTTGTAATGTTGGATTATCTGGTCCACAGTATCAAATAGGAAAGCCAGAAGATACTGTTAGCTGAGGATTTCAGTTGGTGTGGCACTTTGTATATAGCTGTCATGTTCATGTGATGGAAAGAACTCAAAATCACAATGATTATACCAATCTTGAGTTGTCAGAAGGGGCAGGGCAACTTCCTTGAACAATTACTGTACCTTGAACTTTTCCATGCATTTCCACATAAACCAAACATTTCTCCTTTTGTCCAATGCCACTCCCTAGAAATCTATCTACTTCTTTCTGATCCAAGGCTGGAGATACATGTTTTGAATCCCTGCATCTCAGCTGACACCAAGACCCTTGGCTCAGATGTTGGGCAGTGCTGCAGAGCTGGCCTGTGGCAGATGCACACTCTGTTCCCAGCATTTTACTACCCACTTAGATCCTTGGAAGTAGTAAACTTTCTGCTTGTTTCTGCACAGCTGACCTAATTGCTCAGAGAACTAAATTAGAGTAGGCCTTTCTTTTTCTTTTTAATGACTAGCCTTGATTAAAAACAACCAAACCAAAAAAACCAGTGCTATAGTGCACAGGATCATCAGTAATGAAGAAAAAGGTTAATTTTTTTCATAGTGTCATACTGGAAACTCAAGTTTAGCTGATTCTGAATCACTCTCCTGAGAAGAAACCTCTGTTTATAGTAACAAGCTGTAGCCCTTCAGCTTTACATTTGCCTATGCTAAAACGTGGTCCTGTGCCACTTCTGCAGTGATTGAGATCACTGTATCAGTTAGCTTATCTCTTCAGTATTTACCACATCCCATGCACTCCTCAGATTTAATAGTCCTTATTACCTACATTCCTCTTTTTGGCAACATCTCCATGTAATAATATCAAAGTGAAACAAAAGACAGGTTTGCTTCAGCATCCACATATTAAAAACAATGAATTTTTATTTTCAGATTCAACTCACCCCTAAACTACTTTTGACACTGAAAAGCACTCATTAGAACCAATTCAGTTATGGGGCTGATTCAGGGAATGGTGAATTTATGACACTGAATTACTAAGTCATCAGTATGACTATGAGTAAGAGTCAATGCTGTTCTAGTATTTTTCCAAAATATAGAAGCCTTTCTAATTTTGAATGTTTGACTTTGAACCCAATCTATATAATTGTTTGTATCAGTGTAATTATAATTCTACTTATGGTCTCCTGCCCTACAGGAATATTATGTCATTACAAGCAGGTAATATCACATCTTAAATGTTTATCTATAAAGACTAATAGATAAAAATCCTAGAAAAAAAAAAGGTTTTAGAAGAACAGCACTTCAAAGTTATATTTGATGAAAAAGTACAAATTTTTTGTGCGTTGATGAAAATCAGAAAACATAAAAAAAACCCCAGTTGAAACAGCATAGCTTCTGTTTTATCAAACTAATAGAAGCTTAGAAATAAACTCAAATATTATTTTCTGAACTTTTTTATTTTATTCAGATAATTTTGGAGAAAAGTTGTTTAACTGGCTTTCATGATTGCCCAATGATGTTTGAAGTTGTGATGCTAGTCATTCTGCTATTCTGGTACGGAAGTTTCTCTGAAATATTTTTTCTCCCTCCCCATTTGCTTCTTGCACTTTCAATCACACCTTGTGGGCTTGTTCTAAGGCTGGCAACTCATTTTTAAGGCCTACACGTCAATCCTGAGCACCTACATGCATAAGTATGCATCATCACTCAAACTAATGGTTCCTAAATGCCAGCATAAGTTGTTGTCACTGTTCTAATTTCTATCTCACTACTAAATCAACCCAGCATTGATTTCCCTTTCAACTTTATATTTTCAGAGCTGTGGCTTAAGCTAGTCAAGACAGGACTAAGGACTAGAAAAGAATAAGAACTAGTTACACTGAACTTCCCTGCTTTTGGCACATCATTTTAGTGAGAGAGTTGTATCATGGTGGTGACGCCTTCTAGTGCCATTTATGATGATATTTATGTCTTCATCATTTTCTCTCCTTTAACTAACACTGTGTCACTCTGGAGAGGGCTACCCAAGAAAGGGAGGTTAAACATATAGTAAATAGTAATTTGTTTTAGTAGTGGTCATGTAGTTTTAGTTAATTGTGTACTTCTGGAAAGAGAACCAGCACAGCTGACAGATAACCATGATGGATATATGGAAAACATTCCTCAATCAGAATTCCTCTGCTAGTTCAGAGAATATGTGCTTAAAGCACTTGGGGATGGTTAACCAACAGAGAAGAGAAATTCTGGGAGGCAATTGTTTGTTCTTTTGCAATCAAAGTTTGATCTTAATTTGTTACTTCTTTGGAGGAAAGTTGTAATTCTAAGGCACTAGATGAAATGGAAAATGCAGTGGTACCCTGAGGAATGCATCGGTCAGCTAACAAAATTTAATCACCCCTTTTTTTTTAACAAGTTACAGCCGCTGTCCTCTTCTATCCAGAAGTGGAGCAAGACTATTAGTAATTTATAGTATGGTCACTTGTCTTGGATTCACTCTGCCAAGCATTGTTCTTCTACATAGTCACAAAGGTGCCTGGTCCTACAGGGATGGGAAAAATAGAAAGTGAGTTTTCTCAACTACTATTTATTAAGTAATATTAGTAGTGGAAGAGACAACTACTTTATACAAAATAAATACAGAAAATAAAAGTTGGAAACCTTCCTAAAATATATCAGGTTTTCTATGACAGCTCTGGTCTTATGGCAGCTTGCATACAACATCCACTAGTAATGCTTTGTCTTTGTACTTCATGAGTGTGAAGCTCCGCATCACAGCATCTTTAGGCCAAATAATGGACTACTTCTAAATACTTTTGGTCCAGAAGCTGCTCTTTGATACTGCTTCATGAATTAAATCCTAGACAGTTCAATTCTGCTAAGTTATAAAAATACTGTAGGTCAAAAGATAATCCCATGCACTGTTCAGTGAGGACTGAACTGTCCCATCTGCTATTGTCTTCTGCAGTACCACATACTCACCACAGAAATACAAGAGAGATTGTGTGCAGACCTCCCCAGTTTAGCTGCAGTGTGCACTATCCTCAGGAATTTCAATCACAAAGAAGATCCTTTTTTACAAGAAGGCGGTAATGTGCCCTTAGAATCCATTTGTATCATGTAAAACAGAACTGTGTTTGTTCTGCCTAATGGACTTTGCATGGGGCATCTTTCTGGCACAGTCAGAAATATATTCTTTGGCTGTACCAGTTTGCCCTAAGGCACTGCAGTACCCCAGAGATTCTGTCCAGGGAATTCATGCCTTTCGAAATCCTAGCCAGGTCCTCTTTGGTAAATGTGTGTGTCCCTGGACCTTCAGTGCAGCATGTTGTTATTGGCTTCATGTCATAACTGTAAAATACAGGTTGAAAAAAGCGTGGGGGTTTTGTCTCATTTCTTTAATATAAAGAGAAACTAGACTATGTGCCTGTAGTTCATTGAAATCAATCAAATTGCTTATTTCATAGAGGAAGGGGATTGTTTAATGAGAAGTACATTCTTACTTCAATTACATTATAGCAAACTTCTAAAGTGAACAAAAGTATATGGCTTTTAGTAACTGACACTAAATTAATAGAAAAATTCCTGGAGAACTTGATTCCACAGAGGCTTGCTGAGCCAGCAAGCTCTCCCAACTTTCTTTCCTTTGTTTGGTAGTTACAGTACTCAACTTCACATGTATTCTTTAAATAACCTATTTTAAAAATATATCTTTTTCTTCTGTAGGTCATCATTAGTTTTACTAGTTTCAGAATGTGGGAGTTAGATGTTTTTTTCTTTCAGTAAGCACAGATGTTATGCATATTGACCTTAAAATCAGTTCTGCTTACTGTCTACCACAGGCACAACAATAGAACATACAAGCTTACATGGTTAGAGTCAGGCTGACTGTGAACTCACTGAGGCAACAGACTGAATCTCAGCCAGTTTCCTGCACAACATGCTTTTCAGATATTTTTGTTTGCATTTAGACTTCTTGTAGTGTGTAACACATTGATTTGGAACTGAGACAATGGTCTTGTGGTTTAAGATCTGGACTGAGATTTAAAAACATGTAGGTTGAATGCTGACTAGTTGTATACACTTGTGTTAGTGATATTAGCAATACTGTATGTCCTTGTTTTATGGATGAGGAACTGTGGCAAAATCCCATCTTACCTACTAGAGTCAGCTCTTGTGGCCAAAGTATTTTTCCATAATTTTGTATAGCTCCTACTGCAATAGACTCAGAATCACCATTTAGTAGTAAATGATAAATAATTTTTAGACAAGGTTGAAAAACACTTAATCACTGCTGGTCTGCACCGGTCTGGGGTTCAGTGTGTCAAGTCAGCACAGCTGACACACCACAGGTTTACAGAGTACTATTTACAAAAGACATGAGAAACCAAAGAAGAATTCAAATATGGTTCAAAACCAAGGGGAACCTGGTTTAGCCTCCTGGATGTGCCAAGCAGGGCTGGAAAGCAAATGAGAACAGTCTTTCATGAGATTTTCCTATTTCTGGTCAGGCCAGAAATTTTGCAAGAGCAGCTTTTCTCATGATATTCTGGCACTTTTGCTTCTGGTCTTGCCTGAAGCCTGGAGGGAGAGCCATGTGAAAATACTGATGGAAAAAGCAACTTCTCTCAGTGTGTTTGATCTTCAACTACAGCCTGAAAGATTCATGTTCTCATACTTTATCTATGTCCAGCTGTTACTTTCAGGTTTAAATGTTTTTTTACTCATACCTCCTTCTTTTGCTGCTATAAACTCGCAGCCTCACATACAGCTTAATCCTTCTTCACAAGAAGAAACTGAAAGCATAAAATGAAGTCTCATTCTTAAAAGAGATGACTTTGAATTAAGGAGAAGAATGTGCTGTCCTTGAAGCCAGCCTTCAACTACCTTAACACCACTGTCTGCTTTACCCCAGAACTTCCTCCCTTGATGTCAGAAGAGTGTGGCTCACTTGACTGGGGACTTGATGTAGCCACTGTAGTCATTAACAGATGATAGAATTTACTCCTCAACCCAGAAGTAATCCTACGTTGTTTTCCGAACCTTGGTCTGTGTCATCATCTAGAGGACAAACCCACTGGGGCAGAGTTTGCCTCTATCCATGAGTTTCTACCAGGTCTGATGTGACAGACAACTTCTCACAAATAGTGAAGGATACTATAAATACCAGGCCTTTCTTCTCTGGAGCATTTATCCTCCATATAATGTAGTGAATCATGGAATACACAAGGGTTAGTAGGAAAGGATCTCTCTAGCCCTCTTACCAGGAAGCTTTGCTTCTACCCAAATGAACAGAGGGTCTCTGAAGCCTCCCTTTGACAATGGAAATGATCTTGACAATGGATAGCAATCAGAAAAGAAGTTAAACTCACACTTCCCCCTCCCCCCAGTTTTTCAGATGACACTATTCCAATGAACTTCTTAGCTAACCTGTTTATGGCTATTTGCAGCATTACTCTAAATACAGGGTCATTCGTGCCAGCATGCCTGCCTGGTTTCTCTCTCACCCTGTTTATCTGCAAATACTTTTTCAGTGCAACCACCTGCCAAAACCAAAAGCTGAAATTTGGGGGATTTGTAGTAAGACACTTTGTGGTTTTTTCTAGAGAGGGGAATAGGAGGGAATAGGAGGTGAACGAACTGAGCCTTTCAGTCTTTCTTCATTGTGGCTTAGAGTGTTGTCCTCACCTAGTCAACCTCACCCCAGAACACGTGTATTAGGACCTATTGCATGTGTTCTTGAACTGTGTTCTGGAGACAGGTGAAAACCATACTCTGGACCACTGAAATTTCATGTAGCCTGCAATTTATTTCTTGATTCAACTACAGCTGTTTCTCAGATGATAAAAATAGGCTCCTGTGCTAGTGCTATTGCTGCCTGTTTTGATTAAAACAAGATGCACAACAAGATCCTGCTCTGATCCATATGATCCAGAATAAGGGAAGGGTGAAACAAAGTTTTCTTTCTAGCAAAGTTATGGGGAAAGGGAAAGGAAAATGAACAAGGAAGAAACAGATAACTAATTCCCATTTAGGTCTTTATAGAGCCTTTCCTAGAGTTTGCAAATTGCACTGGGTAAGAACATAACACTGCAGTTTTCTTAGCACCTCAGTTTGTTGCATACATATTCGTAGAAGAAAGGTACTTGCCATGATTAAACCATTAGCCCACGTGAAGTCAACAGTTGATCCTTGCTTGTTTCTGTGACAAGCACAAAATAATACTGCATAGTTCTTGATCACTGTCAGCACTCCAGAGGAGGAATTAAGGACTGGAATCAGATCTGGGCAGCAGTTACCAGAAAAGTGATCACAGTGTTGGGCTTCAGATGGACTCACCAAAGCAGTCGCTTTCACTGATGCTGTTGGTGGTGTTCTCAAAGTCTGTGCTTCTCTCAAATTATTGTACCAAGCAAGAGCAGAAGAACTTCCACACATTCAGGGCCGGGTTCATAATGGACAGAACTGGAAAGGAGTAGGATGGAGAGAAATTCCATAGTTTGGTACTACACTGTAACAAGAGTGTTAAGTCTGAACAGATGGTGATGAACCCAGTCTGAAGAGTACATAACATCCTCTACCCTCAGAGCAGAGACAAATACTCTTCACAGTACCCTCTTAATTCAGTACTGATGAATTTCCTTTACACAGAAAGTATCCTTACAAGCCTTTTTGTACTGTTTTAGAAACCTTGCATTAATACCTTCAAAAGAAGATGCTGAAACTAAGATTTCGGATGACTTTTAGTTCCATTAGCAATACTATACTTGATCTCAAATGTCTCTAGCTAGTACAGTTGTTACTCTCTTTAGAGGTCATTGGAGTGGTCTTTAATCTAGATATATCCAATTCGTTTTAGCAGGCCTAGAATGTTTTCAATAGGAATCCAAACCTGGAAAAGTTTATCTGGAACTCTGAGAACTCTGTCATTATCAAAGAGGATTAGAAAAGAGAAATAATGTAGCCCAGATCAAAGTGAAGAATATCAGGTTAACTACTAGCCTTGAATAGGCTTAACCAAAAGTTTCTTGCATCCTTACTCTAGAAAAGACAACAGCTTGGATTGTGTGGAAAAGAATTATACTAAATGGCCAGAGCCCCTTGATAAGATACAACAGAAAAAAGAAAATCAGAGAAAAAAACACAACTCCCACCACCCCAGAGTGTTGCTTCTCTATCCAACACATCTTTGTAATTGGAGATCTTCGATCATGGAGCACCTGTTGTCCTTTAGAATCAAACATGCAATATTGAAAAGAACAGAACACTTCATTAAATTATTTGCTTGTGGTCTTTGTGAAAGCATTTCATAGTTCAGCTGCCTGGATTGTTTTCTGCAATAATCTGGCACAGCTTTATCTCACAGCAAAAGGTGCTAAATCATCAAGTGTGTTCAGGCACATCTGTGATGTCATACCATATGCAGGAACAATGTATTTATTATGTGATGTGGTGTGCATCTGTCCTAGTAGGTCATTCCTATCGTTTTCATCAGCAACACGCTATTTTTTCTTTATATGTGCAATGTTTTGTTTTACTTTTGAGAGCACAGACAGCTTTGGCAAGGACTCAGCTTTAAAAGTTAGCAGTTGCATGGACCTAACTGGACAAGTGAGCAGATCAAAACCAGGAGATAACAGTGTATATTTATAGGGAGATATGTTTATGGAAACCTATGGGAAAGGCCAACTTCCTTTTCAGAGAAGACAGAGGTTGTGCATGCTCATTGCAGCTTTGGAAAGTTTTCATTTTACCATTTTTATTTATATTCTGAGTGAAAGTTAATTGCAAATAAATTCCTGCAACTCCTGTCAGTTCTAATGCTCTATTAAGCTTCACTTTAATACCTCGTTGCTCCAAAATCTTTGGGACAAATTATCTTCTGGCTTAACTCCACCAACTGTGGTGAAACTACATTAGAATGGATTTGGCCCTACAGTTTATCTTTTTCTTTTTTTTTCCCAGTGCTGCTTTTGCTTGACTCTGTACATGACCAGAATATAAAGACAGCAAGCTTACATTAGAAACAAGTCACTAGAGAAACCAAGAAATCTTTCTAAGCTATCAAATGTCTTTTCATGGGGTATAAATGACTGCACAGTTCATTTCCTTCCTTTTCAATACCTTCTGGCAGGAGGACAATGCTAACTGTCATATAAACATCAAGTTTTACAAAAGAATTCTCAAAAGTAAGTAAAATACTAGTTTGCATTGCTTAGTTCACTTTTCCCATTGTTTATACACAAACCTGAAATTCTCATTACAGAATTACAAACAATTGCAACCCCCAAAAACATTAATTTCAGAGGACTGAAACTGTTTCAACATATTCATGGTTCAGCTGGTGCAACAGCCTCCTNTCATACCATATGCAGGAACAATGTATTTATTATGTGATGTGGTGTGCATCTGTCCTAGTAGGTCATTCCTATCGTTTTCATCAGCAACACGCTATTTTTTCTTTATATGTGCAATGTTTTGTTTTACTTTTGAGAGCACAGACAGCTTTGGCAAGGACTCAGCTTTAAAAGTTAGCAGTTGCATGGACCTAACTGGACAAGTGAGCAGATCAAAACCAGGAGATAACAGTGTATATTTATAGGGAGATATGTTTATGGAAACCTATGGGAAAGGCCAACTTCCTTTTCAGAGAAGACAGAGGTTGTGCATGCTCATTGCAGCTTTGGAAAGTTTTCATTTTACCATTTTTATTTATATTCTGAGTGAAAGTTAATTGCAAATAAATTCCTGCAACTCCTGTCAGTTCTAATGCTCTATTAAGCTTCACTTTAATACCTCGTTGCTCCAAAATCTTTGGGACAAATTATCTTCTGGCTTAACTCCACCAACTGTGGTGAAACTACATTAGAATGGATTTGGCCCTACAGTTTATCTTTTTCTTTTTTTTTCCCAGTGCTGCTTTTGCTTGACTCTGTACATGACCAGAATATAAAGACAGCAAGCTTACATTAGAAACAAGTCACTAGAGAAACCAAGAAATCTTTCTAAGCTATCAAATGTCTTTTCATGGGGTATAAATGACTGCACAGTTCATTTCCTTCCTTTTCAATACCTTCTGGCAGGAGGACAATGCTAACTGTCATATAAACATCAAGTTTTACAAAAGAATTCTCAAAAGTAAGTAAAATACTAGTTTGCATTGCTTAGTTCACTTTTCCCATTGTTTATACACAAACCTGAAATTCTCATTACAGAATTACAAACAATTGCAACCCCCAAAAACATTAATTTCAGAGGACTGAAACTGTTTCAACATATTCATGGTTCAGCTGGTGCAACAGCCTCCTAGATTTACTGCTGGTCTGCTGTGCAGCAGACCCCTAGAAATTCTACCAGACAACACCTCAGTCATCTACATTAGCACAGTCTTTCCCTAAAGCAGTGTGTTCTCCCTCTTGCTGTCCCATTTTACATGACTCGGCGATGAAGTTTCACGCTGAAGACAATTCCAAATTCTAATTGATGGTTTGCTTTTTTATTACTATTTCTTTTCAGGGTTGAGAGAGAACTGCTTTTGTAGCCTTAAGGCACGTGGCAGGAGGAGATGGAAACATTTCTTTCATAACATCTTTCTGATTATAGAGCCCTTTGATCCTAGGAGATTTATATTCAACTGAAACAAAAACTGAGACAAAACAACCATTTGTAATCACTGTTCACTAGTACAATTTGGAGTATCTTATCAGACAGGCTAATAACAAATTGGCATAACTTCACAGACACACATACAGGAATATCTGTCTACCATATTATTTTAAAAAAACACAGTAGAGGAGAAGAAATGTTTTTAAGGTTTTAGCTAAATCTATTTGAAAGAGAGTGTTATCCTATTAGTATAGAAGAATCTAAAGATAACAGAGTGAAGCACCAGGAGAGCAGTGCTCTTCCTCATGTAGTGCACTGTGCCAGCAAATTCTTTGCTGAAGATGACACTGTGGCAAAGTGGTGGCTTAAATTTAGACACTTGCTAAATTGAGAGCTGTTGGAAAACTGCATAGGCACCTAAGAATCCATGAGTATACCTATCTGAAATGCTGTAGGTAGCATTAAAGTAATGGTCCCTTTTATATTGCCAAAGACCTAAATCCCACCTAACCTGCTACCACCACTTACTTTATAACAGCCCGACAATCTTCACTTAAAACTGCTCACAGTAATTCTTTACTCCTTTGGAACTTGTGTTTGATGTATCTACAGAAGTGTCATTCTGCTTCTGAAATCTATAGGATATTTACTTATTTACTAGCAAAACATCATCTAGATGGAGATTTTGTCACCAAATATTACTGTAGTTTTGTGAAGCTGAGGACTTGATACATTAAGTCTCCTTTAGAAAACCTGATATATTTGGTTTTTTCAATATGGATTATTTTCCCAAGTTTTACTTCTTACTTTATAAAAATAACTTTTTGCTTACATCGTAATCTATGCTGACACAAACATAAGTCACCTCAGCAAACTAGAATTCCCATGCTCTGAAATCCTCATCTCCAACATTTTGGAAACTTAGTCAGCACTTTAAAGCCACTTCATCCAGTCAGGCACTCTGCTTTGGTGACCTTGGGGAGGTACTGCTTGTTTTAAATGTCAGCTGCCAAATTTCAAAATCAGTCACCAATAATTTATATTTCTAGCTGTAAAAGCACCTTTTTCCCACAACACTTGATTGCCAAAGCACTTTTTAGCCTTTCTAGATTCTTAGCTCAAAAGACGAAAACAAAACCTAATTTTTACTGACACTTGTGGAGTTTTCCCACCCTGCCGGGGAAGCCTAAATACAAGCAGATTGGAGCAGAACAGGAACAAAGAAGCCATGCTGGAGGAGCTTGCTCTAAAAACACAGCTGAGCATGCTGCGTTCCCAACACACCGGAGACGCAAACAATAATGTAACGTGAGGATGGAAGCTCTTGCTGTGAAACCTCTTGTTCTCGTGCATCTCTAAGAATATGTCCAGCCCAGAAGAATTTGCATGAAGACGGGTGCGAGGCTGCCCAGCTCAGAGGTACAGCCAGAGCATGCAACTCTGCATAAAGCCCTTTGTGTGTACGGGGGGCCAGTCTCTTGCTCAGGGAGCCATGTCTTTTTGTTTACCCACTGGGGTGCTGCCTGCTGCTCCTTATTAGGGCCCCTGCCTCTACAGGCATTTCTTGGTACAGTCAGTGCAAGCATTTTTTAACTATTACTTAAAAAATGGCAGTGGCTTCCCCAAGGCCATATCTTTGTTTCTTTGTACAATGCTGTGATTGTGTAAATTGTCTTGCGTAAGCACATCAGCCCACTCTGGAATTCATTTTTTCCCCCCTTACGGCCTTTCATTGTTCTTTTATGGTGGGATTTGTTCTTTTGCCATCTTGTCACAAATCCTTTCCTGTGGCTATGTCACTTTTAAGAAACAGCATGGCTGAGTCTGGCCTTTCAATTTGTAGAAGTCTGTGGAGCAGCTACTTCTGCTGAGAGCACTGTTGTCAGCAAACTGAACAGGCTCCCTTGCCCTGTCACACAAAACTGCAGAGTCCCCAAAACCATGAAGCTCAAAGCAGCCACTTGTGTTCTTATATCATAATCCTTTCCTGCATATAGCTCAACAGACTGTCTTCTAAATCTAGAGATGTGACCTGTGACATCAAAGCTGGGAGTAAGAGAGAGCTTCCTCTCTGACGGATGATCAGGCAAACAAGTCCTTGGATCTTGAATGCAGACACTGCAAGCCTCAGCATCATGTACAGATATTTCTTCTTTCATTTGTATAAAGAGCAAACCACAAGTGAAAACCAGAGTCTGTGAGGACTTGCAGTTTCAAGATGGCACAGCATTTTGGAGCATCTTTGTTTCTACCCATCTCCGCCTTAGCTGTAATTCCTCTTTGACATCTGTGTTAGTAGTGTACAAGATCCCTCCCTGGATCATGGATCTGACCACTATTTCCTCAGCTGCTAATGTTAATCTGGCAAGTTATAAAAGGGTGACGTGAAAGCACATGTAGAGGCTTCCCCTTTTTCTTTTGCTACAAACAGAAGAGGGGTGGCCAGCCACTGGGCTTTGCTGGCTCAGCATGTGCTAGAGCCCATCAGGAGATGTCTGCATGGGAGATGCTGCTACAAGACAGACTCTCAGGGTTTATTACAGGCCATGTCTGCAGAAACCATCCCAGCTGACCCTGACAGCATTGCACAGGTTGTCAGCTATGCAGTAGCCCCATTTGGAGCTCAGGAATACAATAGTCAATTTGAGATTAGGCAGGAAAGAGTTAACTATCAGGATTTCTTGGAAGAAAGGAAAATTGCACTTAATTAGCTTGTGCCACCTAGAAGGATTGAGACTATTTATGCTTTTAGCCAAAAACCCACTCTAAGGGAACACATAAATCAGGATCAGTATTGTTGATGTACCAGAAAGGATGTAATCCAAATCCCTGTTATCCTAAATGTGTTGGTTTGTCATTATAAAGCAGCACCCATGGAGTTTACTTCTTACCACGTGTACAAATGTAGTCACATTCTCCACTAAATGATCAGTAATGAATAAGCCCAAGTCTAACTGAGAGCAATGGAAATTCCATTGTCATCCACCAAGCTTTGAAATGAGCCTAAATGGGTCAGACATACAGAATTTTTGCATATGTGTTTGTTATAATACAACCATACTTCGGTGAACAGTGTTGCATGATCTAAAATATTATGTTCAAATACTCTAAGCTAAGTACATAAAGTAAATTACTTCTATTCATCATGTTTGCCCTTACAAATCTATTGGTTTAGCCACATTAAAAAACAATCAATATTCTTAAGGCTTGAATGCTATAAAGGTTCAGATCAGGTATCACAGACAAACCACAAAGTTTACTAAAAAAATAGTGAAAAATTACCTTCCTATAAATAAAGTGTGTCATCTTCAACACGATAATTTAGAAAGAGTTTACCTTCTAATGTCAAGTTACAGATTATTTAAAAGCTGTACTGTCTGAATGATGCTAGATAAATATAGGGTTATGCTGCTGTTGTCAAGAGAACTTAAGGAGCTTGATGCGGAATAGAAAAAGAAAAAGAAATATTTTCTTTGTCTGTGAATGGCATGATTGTGATATCATCCCTGAGTCTAACGTTAGTTTTTATTCAAATAAAATCAAGTAGCATAAAACAAAAATGCTGCAGGTAAAGTGGAAGCTGCCTTTGTAACAGTGATTCTCCAGGTATGCCTCACTCCCTTTTCTCCCCCTAAATGCACACTAAGCTGGTTGTGCATTTCTGATGAGCTGAAAGATCTACAGTCCACATTTCCTAGAACCACTTATGGAAGACTGTGAGTCTCAGTGATCCAGAATGAAATACTCTTTTGGCAGCATACTGAAGAACAACCTTACCAGCTTTTTCTCTTGACTTGTGTCAGCCTCATGGTTCATGTATAAATATCAGACCTAAATGTTTTAAATTCAGAATTAGATCTGAATGAAGAGATGTTTTATACAGGCTGAGACATTATTACTGTACCCTGTGCTATGCTTCTGAGGCTGTGTTTGGCACGTGTCCTCGACTAAAATGCTTCATGTTTACTGCTATCAGTATTATTCATGTTCATGCTGCTTGTGTGTCCCAGCACACCTGATCCCTGAAGTTCAAAGGAAAGTGTAAGCAGAACTATGGTGTTGCTTGCCAGCTAAAGCTGGTGAGCACCTGCCTTTAAACACTGCTGTTGTGCTCCCCCTGCTAGCACTGGAGCACAGTCTGTTCATCATGGCTGGACTTCTCTGCTAACACTAACAAGAGTTGGTTTAAAAACATTTAGATCAATCTGTACTTCTGCATTTGCTTGAAGCTTGGCCTAAGCAAACAAGAGCAAGATTTCTGTTGTGTTAAAGAAGGAAAATTCTGAAAATAAAAAAAGGAAATAGCCCATTTGGAAATGACCTGATTGGTCATATTGTTTATCCCATAATCTTAGGAGCCTTGGAAATATTCATTCTGTTTATACTTTGGCTTCAGCTACAGCAGAAAGTATTGGTTGTGCTGTTCATCTTGGTCCAAGCGAGTAACAGTGAAACAAGTTTAATTGCAGAACTAAAATACATGGAGGTAGCAGGAGATAAGACCTACTTTTTGTCTTTTTCTTGAAGAAAATCCTGAAGTACAGAGTTAGCATGATGAGGCCTCAGGAGAAGATGTGGAGATGATCGACTGCAGAGATCATGTATATGTCAAGAGATAGAAAGTAAAAGTCACCAGAAAGGTACAAGGTCACTGGCTATATGCAGAATATAGCAAGGGGGAGAATTAAACCCTTATTAATCCTAGCTGTCAGTGTACTAGAAAACAATTTATAAAAAGACATGTAGCTTTGTCCTCCAGCACTAGTGTCCTCCCTGCCTGCCCAGCTCAGTGCCATACCAGGCTGACACAGCCAATGACCAGTGGGGCACTGCCCCATTTGATGTGCAGAGCAGACAGGGAGGCAGCAGGCTGGCCAGCAGGTGGAGGGGCACTAAGGGAAAAGTAAGCATTAATCCAGAGAAAGATGCTTTTAGGATGAATCTAGCACTATTTTTATATTACTGATCAGAGGCTTGTGTTACATGGAAGGAGATGTGTAGTAAGGGATTTTCTATAAAGGTGAGGTTATAGACTTTTGTTTTCTTCCTGGTGAACAGGCGAAACAGGTTTGTGTGTTTCATGCCAGGAAAACTAAAATTAAGCTGTAAAGCAAGCCTCAGTTTTCTGGGGTACTCAATGAAGATATTATCCTTGAAATTCCCAAGAAGTAACATTTTTAAATTTTCAAATTGTGTTTCTGACAGTGTATGTATAGAAATCAGACATAGCATGACAAAGGCCCAAGTATGTAAAGTCTTCAGATAATCACCACTCTTTCCTATTTTCTTTCATCTGTTTTTGATGAGACTATTCTTTAAACAGACATTTCTGTCCTCTTCAAACTGCATGCTAAGGAGTGCAAAGTTAGCAGGAAAAGATAATCACCCTACAGACCAGAATAACAAAAACTGCTGTTGAGGGTCATTGAACTAAACTAAGAACAATTTCAGCAACCAGGCTTATACACTGCTGAGTGTGTTTAGAAATATCATCTCAAAACTGTTTACTTACACATGATGTAACTAAGTACTGAAAATTTAAGGTAGGTGCTTAGTTCATTGAAATTACTGTTAATTGACTGTTGCTATATATTCCCTTCCCAAAATACACAGCCTAAATATCAGCATTCTACTAGGAAATCCAGATGCATGCAAAGAACTGATTCAAAAACCATCAACTCAATCACCTATCCCACAGAAGATGCCTGGAAGGAACTTCTGCTTTTTGTGGAACTGCCTGATTTTGGAGGGATGACAAAGGGCAAAAAGTCATGATGTGGACAGCATGCAAACACAAACCTAAGTTTCTAAAAGGTGTTTCTTATTTTGGAAAACAAAGCTCAGGCACATCCCCTTCAAGTCTTCTTTGGCACTAAGTTCTTTGAGGTATCCTCGAGAAGAGACAGGAGTTCAGGAGGAGTTGTGCTCACTTGTACAAAAAAGGAAGTGGAGATTCCATCCTTTAGGTTGCAGTCTTGAAAATAGCTACATAATAACTTGATAATAACAGGGTAGATTTTTATTTCTCAAGAACTGATATGATGCAAATATGGGCTCTTTGGAGGCAGAGATTTTCTACCCTCCATATCCCAGTTATTTCCCCATTTGAACAGAGAAATGTGGGCATGGAGGTATGTAGATTCCTGCAGACAGCTCAGGGCTGAGCACAGCTTTGCAGGCTCTGCTACAAACATCATATCCCTTTTGATACAGAGCAGGGTGCCAGCAGGGAGTGATAAAACAGAGTAACATGTACACGTGGTTTTCAAAACAGAGTTTTCAAAATTCTGTTACAGTTCTTACGCACTGATAGAGACCAGTTACCAAGTGTGCATCGCCCATGAGAAAAAAAGAATTTCAGTTCTTTGAAGTGGTTTGGAGTGAGAAACCAACCTGTACCTGTGCATATAGATGAGAAAAATGAATACATAAAGATGACAGTTTATGTCCTCAGCATAAAGTGCAGCCAAAGGAGCTGCACCTTCTGTTCATAACACAGCTGAAGATTGCTCAGTGTCTCCCTTTCCTTTCACAAAGTTCATTCAGTAACTTCACGCCAGCTTTTCTCCAGCATCTGCATCAGCAAAACTAACAGAGCAGAGAGAAGCTCAGAGCTGGACTAAAGGAGACTACAGTTGTCCTGAGAACTTTTCACAGACACAAATCTTGGCCTGGCAAGAGTGCAAAGAAGGCCACGGGAAAAATATATCCAAACATGCAGGAGGCCAGACAGGCCTGATGTGTAGTAGTATCTTATGGTCTGTCACTGCCATGATTTGGAGAGCTGCTCACTTAGAGGGGCTAATGAGATCACTTTGAAATTGTGGTCTAAAACATATTCCCCCCTCTTTCTTCTCTTCTGAGCCCAGACTTCCTTCCAATAACCTTTCATCTTCCAAAAGAAACAGTCAGAACCTCCATCTTTAATGGAATATATCATACATAAAGGTTATAACACAATTGGAAAATGAATAATGATATATTTCTTCTAAAGAGATTAAGCTGATACCAACAGATCTTTTTATAAGCCTGGAGTGTGTTTGAGGGTCCCACTAACCCCAGCCAAGCTGAGGCACAGGACTTTGATCTGTGTTAACCTTCATCACAGCCCCTGCCTAAGGTGGGCAGCACATCGTCCCTGCCACAGACTGTTAAATGGCACACAGAGAAGTAAGGCCTGAACTGAGAAAACCTAGATTCAGTCCCAGGCATCTCCCAGGAAGGCAGCTCTTCCCAGCCCTGTCCTCAACCACACAGCTTTTGCCCCTGAATGATCTCCCTGTGTACACACTTCAGTATAAAAAAAACAGCATGTGAAATTAATATCTCAGAAGTTTCTGTTCTTTGAAAATTACATCTGATGTCAGCCTACTGGCAGAACACATCAAGTGCAGGCCAGGGAGAAGGAAAATACAAAGCAGAGGATGTGAACTTCCACAGAGCTCCATAGAAAAACTGTTGTTATCGTTGGCCTGGGAACTGTGGCTTTAAATTACAAATTACTTTAAATTGTAAAAACATCCATAGCGAGCCCTGGAGAAGAATCCCCAGAATGGCAGTAAATAAAGAGCATCCTGTCCCTCTTTATGCCACGGCTATTGGGGAAGGTAATTTAAAATCCTAGCTTGGCAAGTGCTGCCTGTCAGAGTTGATGAGTTGAAAGGATGTGCATGTACACAGACCCAAACAAAGAACTTCCAACACACAGAAAAATTACTGCACTTAGTGGCCTTAGATGTTGAGCAGCACAACAACATTTGCTCTTACAGTTTGGACTGGTTGTCCTGAATTTTTTACACAGGCTCTTATTACCTTGGAAGTGGCAGGTGGCTTTGCAGGGATCCTTGGGGCTGACGTCATAGGGGAAAGTTAAGCTCACGAAGTACTTCCTTGTCAGATCCCTCACCACCCTGGGAAGAGGACGGATTTCTCTTTCTGTTTTGTCCCGGATCTGGAGTCTTTGCCTGGGAGTCCCACCTGCTCCTGCAGCTCACATCCCCTGAAACCAGACCCCATCCAGCAGCTGCATAAATCATTGAGAACAGGGCTGCAGCAGGGTGTTGAGCAGTTGGGAGTACATGGGGGAGTGACTCCCTCCTCCTTTGCATGCCTCCATCTTCCCCTAAAGTAAACAACAGCAGTCCCCACTGTGAACCCAGTTGTGAAACCTCACGGCTCTGAACTTTAACTCTGTGATGAACAGCCCTTGCATGGGCTGTGCAGCCGAGAGCGCCTCTGGTCTGTGTTTTTCTGCTGCCTTCCAGGCTGCTGCCAGCCAGGGAATTCTTTCCATAGCTCAAGCAGACACCCTAGGAAAGGCAGTGTGCTTGCAAACGTGCAGCTGGATGTGGTGGTGTGGGCAGCTTAATGCCTCATTTTTCTGGGGCTGAGTCAAGACCGAAAGCATATTTAAAATAAATTGCTAATACCAATTTACATACAGTCAGCTCCATCAACATTTATCCCATGGCAGGTAACTCTTACTTCTCCTAGTAGAAGCTCTTAGTATAAGAAAGCAGTATAAAAAAGCAGGCCAGTCAAGTTGTAAAGTTCGGTCACAGATCAGAGTAGTAACTCCCCTCTGACTAGATAATGCAAATGGTTTTTGGTTCAGACATAATTATAGCAACATGTTGTAGACGCTGATGTGGTTTTTTTCCAAGATGGAATTCCAAAACTAGCAAAAGCAACCACATCACAAATGAGGAAACCACTCCCTTGGTGAAGAGAAGATGGTACAACATTAAATCAGTGGAAAAGAAAACCCTCAAAAAGCCGATAGATGCATTGAAGCCATCCATATGCACAAGTGGTGGTCCAGGGATCTGAGCAGTAATTCTCTGCAGATGCCACGCAATCCAACTCATGTTTAAAGGAATCCTTAAAGTCTCACCCACACAAGAGATTCTGGTTTGAAGCCAGCTCCAGGAAACAGCATTCTACAATGTTTCTTTCATATAATCTTCCCTGGGTTCTATTTTATCTTTATGATTACAACAGTCAGATAAAGAATTGGAACGCAGAGCTCTGCATGCTGAGACCACATTTATACCTTCCCCTCGAAAGATTCTCTCCAGTTGATATTTTGGTTAGACAAATTTATCTTTTATACCATGTCATGAGGAAATATACTGTCCTGATTTTTTTTTTTAATTCTCTGTAAGCATGGAACCTCCACTCAAATTATTCATATGAGTTCTTACAAAATAAGAACAATGGCTCTCACCTTGATATAAATTTTCTCACTTAAGGATCTCATTATTAATGGCTAAACCACTGTTTTGGCTGAAATTGAGCTTTCAAGATGGATTTGGGCTTTATTACTTGGGCCTTTTCTTTCCTGTCTGTCTAAAGATGCAGATATGACTGTGCATTCCCAGGCATTAAGAAGTAAAACTAATCTGTGTGTACTGAGGAGAACCTGACAGGAAGAAAAAGAGGGCTCTAATTGTAACTAGAACTGAAAATGTGTTAAAACCAGGAGAGAAAGAAGGGGCTTCAGGAGAGCAGGTCCTTGCTCAGCATGCAGGCTCAAAATCCCGCTGTACCCAGGCTCAGGTTTCAGAGCCCTGGAAGATCAGCAGGCTAAGTGTGGTGAGGTGTGCTCAGATGAACACAGCGTGTTCCTTGGGCCCTGGGGACAGGAATCTCTGTAGTCCTCTCTTTGGAGTAGGCTTTGAGCCTTTTCTCATCACTCTGGATGTGGACTTTATTACAAAGGTAAACTGAATTGGGCTCTCTTTTTGTGGCAGAGGGGAAAGTGGGAGACAGCAAACAACCTGCCATGGGTACAGGGACACATAAAATGCCCAAGTGAAATTTGAGGTGTGTAACCCTCCTGTAACTGCAATCGAGCCTCTTGCTGCTCACTGTTTGAAATACTGTCACTGCCATCATGCTGGTGTTGTTCTACCAGAACGCAGCTTTGCTCAATCTTTTTATTTCTTCTTCTGTTGTACCCAGAGAGATGGGAAGGCATTAGATGTCCCTTCACCACTCTCTTCCCTAAAATCCAGGACCTTCACAGGAACATCTGCTCCTGCCTGTGCTTTCCTACCAGTTCCAGAGAGAATTGTTTCATCCTACACACATCATCCAGAGAGAGAAGGGAAAAAAGGAAGAGAGATTTCCTCCCTCTCTTCCTTTCTTTCCACAGCATGGAAAAAACTAACTGGGATGGCTAATTTTTGAGGGCTCTCTTGTGCAAAGACACCTAAGCCAACTGTCCTTTGAGCAGCTGCATAGCCCTGACTTAATGTCAGTAGGATGGCTGGCATCTTCAGCTAAAATGCATCTTCACTGTAGTGGCTTTTTTTGCTGCCTTCATTATGTATCTTCTTTCAGTTAGCTGTACTCCAAAGGAGTACAGATCTGTTGGATATATTCCAACAGAAGAACACTCTCCTCCTGCAGTCCAGCTGAAACCCTGGTTAGCACAGGATTATGTACTTTCAATGCACACCTTTCTCTAGCTTATAATATATCATTAAAAAAAATAAATCAAGCTCTTTCTGGAACATAAGCTGGTGCCAGAGATTATAGTAAATTCTAGCAAGTAGACAGAAATTTTCCTCCCTAATTTTATTTTCCTCAGGGAGTTGTGGTTTCCACGTAAACACTTCTACGACCAGGCCCTTTTGAGACATGCCTGGAAGAATATATGTTCTGCCTAACACATATCCACCATATCTCAGCAGCTAAGAAAAATAATTCTGCGGTCTCACAGCACTTCAGCACTATCACCTCAGCCTGGCTAAGCTAAAAATTAGAATAAAGACCAAAGAAATGTAGCTATCTTGAGAGAAAGCTATGGCTCATAATGGCTGGTATGTTGTTTCTGGATTTTGTCCTGTCTATTCTGCTAGGTTTCTAGCTTCAGGAAATGGTGTTTGAAACCATGAATTATGGTACATAAGGACAGAGAAAACATAACATGATAGTCATTCATTTCTCATTGCTACATGGAGCAATAAGCAGCACCAGCCCGTGACATTCAGAGAATTTGCTCTAAAATTTAGATCATCATTTCAAAACATACAAAGGACTTTTTTCTTCTCTGTTTTTATGTAGGGACTGATACACATTGTCTTAATATAGAAGATCCCCTTTGATGTCCATTCACATTTCATAAGCCAAGAGCAGTTAGGGCCTTGGAGGACAAGGGGAAAAAATGTAAATATAAGTTATTCCTGGAAGTAATTTGGATCCCAGCTCCAGACCAGAGAATGTTTGAACCTGCCTGAGCAAACTGTTCAGTGTGTGAGCCCAGCCCAACTCTGGATTTGCAGCTACAAAACAGATGGAATCCAAACCATGGACCTGGATGCTCATAAGCTCCTGAACATTCTGTATTTCTGGATTTATTTTTTTTTTTTTAATCCTGAACCCTCTCTTAGTTATTTGTACAAGACATTTCTGAATCTTTTGGTTTGTTTGGTTGGATTTTTTTCTCACATGCACTTACTTATAATGTCAGGATGCTATTAAATATTTGTAATGCTTACTAAGCAAAGCTCTGAGTAGTGAGTCTGCATTAGAGTACCCAGAGATTCCCTCCACAAATTCCAGGTGCAGGCTCAAAAAAAAAAAAAAGGCAGTTCTGGGACTTCTAATTAGAGAATGCTCGTATTTAAAGCATGCACCTCCAGTAAGCAGGTTCTGAATTCATCTTGCACATAATCATTGACATTCTTCCCTCCCAGTAAAATAGCAGTTCTTTATCCCAGCGGAACAAAGTGGGAGGAAAACAGAACAGAAGAGTATGTGAGTGTATGTGGAAGAGCTTGGACTCTGGTCACTTGGTGACTCAAGGACTGCAAAACAGAAACTGAAGCTTAGCATGACAGGAACAGAGCAGCTTCATGTTCAAGGAGTGAGATTCCAAGAGAGTGTGGGGATTTTTTTTCCCCCTTCAAACAAAGCATTTCTTTTCTAGTAAAGTCCAATTCCCTCATGGAAACCCAAGCCCTAAAGTAGCTAAACCAGCCTTTTCTCTCTCTCCAGTCAGTCTCTGCTTCATGGCTTCTTGAAAAGAAGGAATTTTGAGCAGGAAGTCATGTTGGTTAATGGCACAGGGCAGAGCTTCCAGAGGAAACGTCACCTACAGCCATTTATAATGTTGATAATGGTATGGTTTGTGGCCCTTTCTTTTTTCCCTAGACAACAAGATTGATAAATAGATCCTGATCCAAATCCTGTAGCTCTTGGTTTTTAGACACCTGGGCACTCCTTAGTGCCCACAAAGCCTCCAAGAGATGTTGGGTCTCAGGATGAGTACGTGAGTGCAATAAAGTTTCCATTCTTCCCTAAAATTCAAAGGAACCTTAGGAAGCTGGACACTTGAGTCCCACTGTTTCTGACAAAGCTTGTCTTGCTTTCAGCTTGCAGTTCTTTTGGTTTACAGGCACGCCCCATCTGTGTCTTATTCTTTGTGTTCGCCAATATGTCTTTGTTTTCTAGTACTGCCCTATTCCTATGAGTAACCAAAACAGTACGTGTGGTTTTGCAGTTGCTTCTGATTTTATATCAGAACCTTGTAGTTCTAGACAGTATTGCAACAAACCACAGAACTTTAAAGAAGTAGGGTAGAGTGGGATGTAAACACACCAATTGACCCCTTATCAGTAATCCAGGTTTCTTCTCTAGATGCCGATCAGTAAACAGCCAGCTCAATAGCCATAAACTTCTGTTTTCAAGCAGTGATGTATCCTGCTGGGTAACAACCCTTTTGATACTAAAGATATCTCCTGCCATGTATTCTCCACTGCCAAGCAATGACTGTTGACATAAGTGTTTCATTTAATAAATATTACCAGTGTGTATGAGCATGAGGGGATGATTCAGCAGCATCAGGGGCCCTATGGCAGCAGTCCTAACAGGAAGACAGAAGTGATTGCTTCATAGCAAATGAATCAGGCCCCAAACCGAGGACCCTTAGAGAAACATCCTTTTTGCTCTAAATTGTCATGCCTCAACGTTGCATTAATAATGGCAACATATGCAAAAACGGCAACTTGTTTCTCATCTGTAAAGTGGGGATCATGACATTCACCTCTGTAAAGCCTGTGGGTCTCTGTAAACTCATAACACTAATCAAAAAACCTTTTGCAGTTACCATCCTCTCAGCCACACCTTTCTAAAGCTTTTCTTCAGAATCAAAATTATTGAAACTTAGTAACTGCCACTTAAGCTGACTTGGCTTGGCAGCCAGTTAAACACATTAAGCTTGTGACCAAACACTCATAGCCAGTGTTGAGGAACTGACTCTGATCCTAGTATCTCCTTTTATTTTTTATGTAGAAAATTGATAACAGACTTCCATGGTTAAATTAATAAAATCTGCTCATCTTTGAACTGCTGTGCCAAAAAATCAGCCTTTTATAGCAAGAATTCTACATCTGTAAATAGCAAGTTACACAAATAGAAGTTTGCACTACTGTTCCTTTGGTAGCCAAGAATTTTAATTCATCTGTTAGGCTATCGTAGCACGTTATCTAACACACAAAGTTCTGTGAGGTATAAAAAAATAAAATACAGAGACCATTTGTCTAGATGTCCACAGATGAAGATAAATGCTGAGACATTTATTCATTCAGGAGGACCACATGCTCAAAAAGTAACTGTGTTTGCATCTTTGTGGTTATTAATGAATGAAAATATTCAGTGAGAGGAATAAATGTTCACAAAACTTCCCTGAAGAAATCCAAATGTTCAAAAATTTGCTTGTCAGTAACGGACTGATTTGTGGAAAGTCTCAAATTCATGAAAGGCAAGTTTGCCACATTACTACTGGATGAATTCCAGGGAACCTTAATTTGAGACTGGTTGAAGAATTAAATGGAATTTTAATTATTAAACATCTGTGTAAATCTAGTGTAAATTATAAATCCTGTCTGTTCCACATAATTTTTTAATAAACTTGGGTTATGCTTTCCGTAATGTGTGTTGAATAGGTGTTGCACTGTTAAGTGCTGTGGAAAGTGCCCTTTCTATTACCTGACTCAGGCAGGACTGACCCCACTGCAGACCCCAAGTCTACAAACATTGAATCTGTCCTGTCTGGGAATAGAGCATGAGCAAACAGCAGAGCCAAGTTAGGCCTATAGTTATGCTGTGTGCTCTTGCTGGATGAAAATCCTTATTTTCAATTGACTCTGAAATAAATATTTAGCTATATGCCTTTGAGAGTCATGGTTTGTTTGGGTTTATCTTCTACACCATCATGTCACATTATTTGGTAATTCAGATCCCTTGGGGTGGCTTCCTACTTGGAGCATTACACAAAGAATGCATTTTCAGGCTAGATTTCCAGTAAATAACCCTGCAGTTCCAGGAGATTGACTAAAATAGCAGCACGCCTGCAGCACAATGCCACTTAAGTTCAGATCTCTCCCTTATTCTGATTCTATCCTCTTCTGTCTCTCCCCCAACACTAGCATAATTGTCAGTGTCCTCTTCCTGTGAGCATCTTGGTTTTCACCAAGTCCTTCACTAGCTCGTCTTTGCCTGCAACTGTGCTCCCACGGTATCCTGCACTCTTGATCCATGTTTCCAACCCTCTCCATAGAGTCATCATCTTCCACCATCAGAGTAACAATGGCTGTGTAAGTTCTGCCAATACTGCCAAGAGTCTGGAGATACCCAGCACCTTTCCTCAGACTGTTAGACAGAAACAGCCTCAAAAGAGAGATCGCTCTTAGTAAAGAGCAATGACTAAACAGATACTTCAAGAAATTTTTAAAAATCTTCTAATGGATGTAAAATCTTAAAGTGTATCTTTGTCACATTGTTTTATGAGTTGCAGTTGCCACATGTCCTGCTGAATACTGTTTTTTATTAATTGCAGATGAGTTTTTACCATGCCTAACTCATTGTTCTCACTCTTTATAAATCCTTGATTCTGGTTTTGAATGCTCCTTAGTTCCCAGTCTCAGTGAGTGCCAAAGATTGGAACTATGCATTGTATAATGCATATTTCCTTTAAAACTTTTCAGTGTGTTATTTTCTAATTCACTTTAATATCTTAATCTGTGAAAGAGCTAGGAGAACTTCCAGTTTACCCACTCTGCTCTTCTATCGTGTGCTCATTCACTTACTGTTTAGAAACAGGGGAATTGTTTGAAGAGAGGCTGACCAGCCTTTATTTTCACAGATCACCCTTTCTGACCTCCTCACAGCCCAAATCTAAACAGGTAGCAGGGTCTTTACAGGATCTTATCTACACAAGCAGAATAACCTATGCAGATTTTAGCCCTCTCAGAATGAATTGGCCTGAAATATATTGTCAGATTAGAGGGAAATCTGTGCTGGACAACTCAGTCAGTCATTCATCTGAAGGAGCATCAGTTACATTTATTTAACTTGTAGACTAAAGGAGCTCTTGGAGGTGACCTTATAGTTTTGCATACAGATACCATGCTTGGTTCAGGCATTCCTGAAATGCATTGCTCTCCTCTTTTTGTCAGCTAGCATGCTGCAGGACAGGGTGCCAGCTGGCTGGCTGACATATCAGGGTGACTTAGCAATGTGTTGTGAGAAATGTGAGAAAAAAACCTGAATGCTGACAAAACAGTTTTTGTCTTTTTTTTCCACAGTGTTTTTTGCAGTCCCTCACTTGCCACTTGATTTCTTCCTCCTTCCTCTTCATTCTCCTTTCAGCCACGAGCATTTATTGTCCTCTCCTCTCTGTCCCTGGCCTACCCTGGCAGGAGGTATCACTGAGCAGAAGAGAAGCTTCTCTCTTACATCTGTATAGCTTTACTACCACTCACTTTTCTGGGCAGTACTTTCACTTACCCCATATTTCACTCTGCAGTGACAGCTTGGCCAGAGCATAGCACATTTTCCAGTCACAGATGTTTCTATCAGATTCATGCCTGCTTCTTGGAGACATGGCAGAAGAAATCTTTTTAGTTGAACTTCATTTGATACAAATGATCCCAAGCCAATCTACAGCAAATTTCTTTATCCTCTTTTTGTCTTTCTAAGCACATGTGTTTACTTCAGTACTTACATGAGGAAAGGCTGATATTTCATTCTAATTAAAAAATTAATAGATATTACATTAAGGATAAATGACTGAATTTTTAATATGCTCCTTGTTAAATAGCAAGACATTTGACTACAGCTCTGGTCTTAGGGTAAGTGACAAAACATACAAGGTCTTGAATTTTCAGTCAGATACTTGTTTGTATAAAGATCTTCCTTAAACTTCAGGGAATTTCCAACTGTGCCACAGGTCATCCTGCATGAATCCAGTTGTAAGACTAGAACCTAAGATTATTATTTTTTCCACACAAAAACTCTAGCTGACTGATTTTAACTTCTGTAAGAGGGTACAGTTCCATCATAGAATCTAAGTACTCTTTAACAAAAATATGAGCAGATCTCTTGCCAAGAAAAGAAAAGAAAAGGAAAAAAACCTCAAACTATGAAGGCAAGTACAAGGTATTAATAAGGTGCTATTTAAAACACCGTTTTCTCAGAACTGGTCCTAGTGATGGAGTGTTCTCATGCAGCCACTGGCAGCAGGTCACAGAGTGCAGCCAGATAGAGTGTTTGCACACCTACACTTTCAACATTTTTTAATGCATGGAGTTTAAATGCAGTGGGAAAAATCAGTTGCTTAGTCTGATCGTATCAACTTCCTTGATGTTTTATTTTTATCCCTGTCTTTCACTTTCCTTCCTTCCACCATTGCCATGCAATGAAAGAGTTGCAGGGGAAGGGAGAAGAAAAGAGAAAGGAGGAGTGTATTTTCTTGGTTAGTCCAACAAGATGCATTCTAAGAGTTCTTCTGGCCAACCTTGTATATAAGGTTTTACCTCTAGTCAGGATCCAGAAAGCAATGTCCTAGTGCTCCCCAGTAAAAGGGTAAATGTCACTTGGTACAGCCTTTCTCTACTTGCTGTTATTTCTTCACAGCTGAAGAAATAAGATAAAGCAGAAAAGTAAATTGGTCAGTTTTTGCACAGGCACTGTTTCCAGAGAGCAATGCTCCCAAGGAAAAGCAGTGGCTGCACAAGAGGACAACCCACAGTTGGCATCAGGGTGCTGTGCAGGACAAAAATGGGATGTCTGCCAGTTCCCAAACTGAATGGGAGCAAAGCCATAGGTATACAGTCTCTTAACTTCCACAGCTGCCAGGAAAGTCTGTGTTACATCAGTAATTCCATAGGTCTCCTACGACCATTCATTCCAGTCTGTATCACAGCTCTGGTTTAACTGCATCTGAAGTTAACTCAGCAGAAAAACATCTTTGCCCTGAGTGACAGACAACTGTTTACTTCCAGTTTTATGTAACCCCATATCATCACCAGAAGAAAAAGACAACACCCACCCTCACCAGTCAGTCTTTTCTCATAGTGTTTCCGGTACATGTGAGCAGGCATTCTAAAGCACTACAGCAAAAACTGTCACAAATTCTCTGTTTCAATGAAACAATTATAGAGCCTAGGAAAAAAACATTTACATGTTTATTTACGACATGTTTGTTTACATCTATCTGACTTTAATGGATAACCTAATGGATTTTTTTTCCAATATATTTTTAATGTATAAATAAAAGACAGGATTATCCATTCCTAATGTAGTTTGACTGAGAAAAAATTACACTCTGGGGCATCTTGCAATCCTGGCAGCTGTACAGTTGTCTTACATGGGAATATAGATGCATGTTTGTCTTGAGAGCTCCCGAATCCCTGCATTCTCCATAGGAAAGAATGGGACAGGAAATTTCTGGGTTACTGGGCTCTTTGGCGCAGATGTCTCTTTTGCTTTCACACGTATTTCCACAGCAAGAGGAGAGCCATCCTAAGCAACAGACACAGAGTCTCATTCAGCAATGGTTCTTTTCTTTTTTTGTCCTCTCTAAAATAGTCTGAGTGTTAGGAAGCATAACAAGCACTGAACTTTTCCCCACATATGTTACTCACACAGAGGAATGAAACTGGGTTGAGATAAGAATATGGGGGGTTTTTTGCTCTCTAAGAAAAAACCCAGGTAAAGTTCAGGTTCCTTCAAATTAAGTTTACTATTGGAATCATAAGACCACAACCCAGAAAAATTTACCTGATTTCAGTATAATTTTTCATATGCTTTTGAAGTTAAATATGTATTTAAGAACTTGCTTGCTTAGGTGATTAGGCTTGTGACAGAAGATACAGGCATACACCTAAATTTGGGGGATTCTATGATCTCGGTTCTCATGCTGAGAGCTTTAGGTATCAAGTGCCAAAGATACAGCCTTTACATTCCCAAATATTTTACCATATTCTGTAATCCTTAAGTTCAAAGAGAGCTTTTCTTGATGAGTAATAAAACTTGATCCATTTTTCCTCTTACACTCTTTTTATTCTGTTTGACCCACATTGCTATAATAAGAAGAATCTAAAGTTATTAACTTTGCCTTGCCACATTCCTTTTAAGGCAAGACTAACTAGTAATCCATGGGGAAGTGTGAGGAATAAGAAGGGCAACAACATGTCCTATGTGGCATTTGGAATTAAACCCTCTTCCCCTTGAGGTCCTGTTCTAGATCTGGAAAAGATTTTTCCCCTTAACACAGGTTCTCCTTCAGCCATATCTTGTGCTTTATGTCCAAAACGTACAGGTAGGCAGAGGCTTGCTGTGAGAACCAGAAATTTATGCCTACTCAGCATGTTGTGTAAATATTTTCTTACTAGAAGTTTGGCTTTTGTTTTGTGATACAAGCTGAGAAACAATAGTGGCTTCCTATTCCTGTGAAATATACAAAAACGAAAGAAAGAGGCAACCAAAGTGCACAAGATGTAACAAGACCACAGGCATAATTTTTCTGGAGGGCCTAAAAGGCTTGAACTCTTCTGTGGGGTTCCACCCAAGCAACTGCGATGCATCAGCTGTGTATTCTCCCTCCTGACAGGAGCCAGCGTCTTAGAAATGTACAGGGACCAAAATTTCCCAGTGATGACTGCAAAGTGGCCTGCTGTATACATATGTAAGGTGGCCTGGAGAAGGATGCTCAGTGATTTCCAAAAAATAATCAGGCTTTTTGGACGGGCTGAAAACAGGGTGCCTAGGAGGGAAGGCACTGGAATGCAGGCTTATTCCAGTGTGCACAGGAGAATTGGGAATACAGTGATATCTGTATAGTACTTCAAGGAAAGCACAATAACAACAAATGCAAGCTATTACTGGTTGTCATAAGTTCTGCATCAGTCATGAGGCTCTCACTAAAAGAAATTTTAAAACTCATAACCTTTTAGCATTTTATATTCAATTCTCAAATCAGACACCAATTGCAAGTAAAAAAATGTTACCACTTCTCTATTTACCTTCATCCCAATGAACACAGCTACGTGTCTTATTCCCAGTGACTTGCTCAGCACAACTTCTGCTGCCATTGGTTAAGCATAGTTTGAAACCACATGGATCATTCAGTGCTCTGCTATCTGACTTTCCTGTGGATTATGAGCAGCAGGTTTTGCCTGTACCATAATCTGTTCACACATTCTGACGAGAAAATGCAAGCTCAAAATGCCTATAACAGAAAGCACTACTTTAGTCCCAAACCTAAAAAAAAAAAACAAACCCAAAACTTGAAACAGTTGCAGCAGAAATAGCCAATGTCCGTCCATATTTTGTATGGGAACATGATAGTAACAATGTGGAATATTTTGGAGCATATAACCATCTTAAAACTGCTCAAATTTTAACTGATGACATTTTGACAACAGCATACAATCCCCTGATATGCATTTTACTGAGTATAAACAAGCCAGAAGAAGAAGGGAGAAAACTCCTTGGAGCCTGCTACACGTGATACACACAAGTGCTGCAGAAATCTGCTGATAATCCCCTTTTCAGTTTGTCTTTGCAGCTAAATCTACTTCACTTCCTCTGATACTGAACATTATGCAGTGCTTTGAGGTCCACCACTAGCCATAAATCCCAGACAGGAAACAGTCTTCAAGTCTAAGGAGGAAAGACAGCATTTCATTTTCTAAAGCCAGTCCAGAGTGACCAGGTCAAACAAAGTTTGGAACTGAAGCTCTTGAAACTCAGGATATAATTGTGTATGTTTTTCTGCTTGTTTTGTTACCGGTTAACCGGATGCAACAAATAAAACCATTTTTCTTTCTTATTTTGTCTCTCTGACTGCCTCATTGGGAGCTTCTCTTTGTGAGCCAACCTCTCCATGAGCCAGTGCTTGAGGTCATAGCTCCCTAACTTCAAGACATCTGCTAGGTCAGACATACTTGAAGAGAATCAGCTGCTTGCAACAAGCACATTATTAGCACACTGAGTCCCAGACAAATGCTGAGGGTCTCTCTCTCTTTTTCCATCTCTCTAACAAACACAGAATCACATATATCCACATATTTTATTCAAATTTTGTCTTGGTTAGAGATCTATCTCCAATGCCAATACAGAGCATTAAATAAAAGAGTTGGAGCTCTTAAATATTTGAATAAGCAGCTAGAATAATGATAGAAAAAAAATTACAAAACAAAATACTCTCTTCACTTCTGGTGTAAGGTATTGAGTTTTCCCTGTACTGTACTCCCAACTTTCTGAAAAATCCCAGAAGATACAAAAAAGCCCCTAATTTGCTGTGTTGGGACACCTGAAAAACAGATTGATGAACTATACTTTGTGAAAACAAAACTTCTCTTGGTGCCTGAAACTCAACATTGAAATCCAGAGACTCTCTAAAGCATTAGCTGCTTATGAAGCACTTGGTGCCCCTTCTTATATTCATTATTTGAAACATTTCAGTTATTTCAGTAACAGATGTAAGAAAAAGGCCAATAAATATCCAGTATTTGTGTTCATCTCTCCGATATCAAAAATGTGCACACGGGAAAAATGCAGTTCATAAGAAATTATTTTTTCTTTTTAAGTCACCAAAGGCTTGTCCTAGAGCTCCTTCAAGCCACCTTTTATGCCCTGAATGAAGTGTTACTTGGAAATAGAACAGCCAGTTTACAGTAAGGAAAAAAATCTGCCTGGAAAAAAAATACACCAGGCTTGATTCAAAACTTGCACACTGGAGTGCCAGGTTGGCAGCAGTTGAAAGTGCAATGGAATTGAAAGGTTTCCATCTCGCTGCTAAGCTTTAACACAGCATGTTAGATATTCACAGTGCTTTGGCACTGCAGCCCCAAGTGCACTAATTTCTATCAAGCTTTTCAAACTCTCATTCAGGTGCCTGGAAAAACAGAAGGTACAAGGAAATTGGTAACATACCCCTCAGGGAGTACCTAAAAGCCAGTCAAAATTGCAGGACCTGTATCTAGGGAATTGCAGTAAAAATCCTTCTATACAGCTCATCTCTGTAACAGACTTTGAGAGGGAATTGCTAGGAGCTGGATTCACAGCCACTATAAAGCCACCAAGCAGCATTTATCCATGTAACAATATCTGTTTAGCTAAGTTCAGTCCTCACTCATCTCCACCAAATCTAGTGTTGTGAAAATAAATAGAAAAAAATCATCATAACTTAAGGACCCTTTTAAGCTCTGTCTACTTTACCCTCTCATCCAATACACTTTATTCTTTCCATGTATACCAAGAACTAAGTTCAGTTTTGCACCTGTTCTTTTCAAGTCTGCTGACAGAAAACTTTAAGGAGGCAACGTATACGCAGAGATTGATGCAGGCTTTCTACAGGACTCTGTGTCTTTTGCAGTAAACAAAGTCTCGGAAGAAAAGAATATGGCAATGAACAATTGTAGTGTAATAATAGTTACATCTTCCATCTCAAAGTATTTCCCCCATATTTTATCTGTTTACATCTTCGTAACAAGATCAAAAATTGGTTGAGGTTTAAATTTTCATTGGACAGCCCCTGGGGAAAGCTCTTGCCTGCAGAGACCGTGCAATCCCCAGCTGAGCGCAGGTGCAGGGGAGCCAGTGCAAACTGTCAGCCTTGTCTGCAGTCCTCTCTCTGCCCTTGTAAGATCAGCACACAGGAAGAGCGTGGGGTAATGGCTTTGGTCTGCAGGAGTTTGTCTTTCAGGAACTAGACTGAAAAACACGTCTTGGTAAGTCCAACACAAGCACCATGTTTGAACCAAGACACTTCAACAGGGAAAACAGAACCTTTTAGAAAAACATTCTTGCTAATCTCCTTGATACCATTTGAGCCTCCAAAAAGTGTCAGTCTGAAAACAAACATATCTTTCATATGCTGACTGTAACTAATTTTGATTCTGTGTCTTTCAAGTTAGAAGCAAAGTGTGGGGAACATTGAGCATTTGACAGTTCATGTAGCATTTGACAGTATCATTGTTCATCATCTCCACTCAAAATAAGAAATATGGAACATATAATCTCTTGTGATTTCTTCAGTGGAAGTGAATTATGACCCAACACTGCCACTTGGTTAGCACATTCATGACAGGATTATTAACTCATTCTTTAATTAGCTGTGCTCTATCGGATACAGTACTCTCGGATTATATCTCTGAGCAGCAAGATCAGAACATAGTTTGGGTAAAGATACCACCACTGGCTCAGGGCATCCCTCAATTGCAAATTGGGGGAGTCTGGAGGAGCTTGCTGGGGTAAAACTATTTTGTGCTTAGCTTGGTTTTGTAGTCTCCTCTGACATCCATGGCTGGACCTACCAAGGAACCTACCAAGGACTGGGCTAGCACTTTGTCTGGCCTAATACAGCCATTCTGGCATGCACGTGCCTATATGAAACAATACTGCTCAGTGAAGGAAATAAACACCTTTAGTTACAATAAAAAAGGTCCAACTTCAGAGACAGCAATACAGTTACCATAGCTACTATTAGATCTTCATTTACAAAAAAATTAAGTATTAGGCATGCTATACAACAAAACAAAATCTTGACATAAAACCACCTGACTGATTGCTGATGTCAGGCACCATTCAGGATGTGATTCAAGTACTAGGTAGTAACAATCTTAGAAATTCTTTTCAGTTTGTGGAGAGAGAAATAGGCTTGCAACTTGTTTATTACAAATTATTTTGGAACGAAGAAAGAGGTTAATTAGAAAATCATTGGGAATCTTTTATTTTCAAACAGATTTTATTGTTTTTTGAAAGAGCTAAAAAAATTAAGGTTGAGTCTGTGCTTCATCACTTCAAGGATGATAAAAACGTTGCATAGCACTCAACATGGTCTGATCAGGTTTTGGAGTTAGAAGGCAGCATAATTCTGTGTCAAAATAACACAGTTAATATTTTTAGCATGTCATCAAACAGATGCATAAACTTAAAACATCATGTGCCTCATTTTGTTTCTGACTGGATTTACCAGGTGTGCGCATTGAGCTGCGTGTCAGCGCCATCCTTTATTTGTCCCACACACAGAATGTCTGGGCATGTACAGTGTACAAACATACCCTGCACTCACTTTCTGAAGTACTGGCTCATGCTGAAAGTCCTGTTTACAGCATCTCATGAGAAGTCTTTCTTAAGCTCTTTTTAATTTCAATGCTGTCTGAATTCAGCTCTTCTGTGTTAGTGTTAATACATACAGTAAGAAAAAGATAGGAGTAATTTAACATTAAAAATGTCTGAAATGTACAGTAGAAAAAAACAATGCTTCTCTCTGAATGGTGCATTTTTATCAGTCCTACACACACAGACTACTAAATCACAAAGGGAAGAGACATGAGGGCTCCTTGAGCCTGTCCAGGAGACAGGAAGAAGAAAAAGCAAAGGGACTTGTGCCCTTTTATCATACCTTAGAACATCAGGTTTCAGCATCACTGGGTTTGGTAAGAGGCTCCTTGAAAGACAATGAATAAGCAGAAGAAGGCCATATCAGAGGGTCTGAAATTTGGCCAGCAGGTTGCTTAAGGTTTTGAGTATAGATGAATTCTGAACTGTGATATGAGTAGATTTTACACTTCATAGTGAATCTAGAATCAAGCTTGTTGTTTGCTTCTTCTTGAACAGCAGATTCTGCTAAAGTTTTATTGTAGCAGATTAAACTCCACCAAGACTACTTTAGAGGAGGATTTTTGTCTGCAAAACACCCATTCACCCCTCTCAGGAGACATGAAGACTGCAGCAGAGAAATTACTATAGCAGATACCCTTCAATGAAAGAAAAGGCAAGGCACAACCTGGTATTTCTCATGTGTGAACAGGAGAACTGTCTCATCTATCACCTTTTGATGGCAACAACAGGAACTCTTTTGTACATTTCCACAGTCTCTGCCTAACCCCAAGTACATACATACACGTAGGTGCAATGTAGAAACTTGCTCTAACTCAGAGTGCTGGCAGCCAAACTTCACTAAAATATAAGCCTCCAAACACTGAAGCCCTGCTCTTGGACCTCATCCTTCTGGAAGAATTAATTACTAGGAGGGGTTTTTTCCCTTATTTTACATTCCCTTGCTCTTCTCTGCTTTGTGGCTTTGCTGGTGAAAATGTGTACTGCTCTCCCATTCTTGCTCCCTTTCCCTGATTTCCATGGTTCAGATGTTTGAAAACACTTTGTAGAATTCTGCAAGCTTCTTCCAGCTATGCCAAAGCAAACTTGAACTCACAGCCTTCTGAGGCTTTCCCATTACTGCTGACACTCTCTTGGTGATCTGCCTGCTATGAAGTTTTTGCTGGGGTTTTCTGACCATTTTTGCACATCCACTGTGTAACAGCTAAATGAGCTATGGATGCCAAAGGAAAAAAAAACAACAAAACCCTACATCGCTTTCCCTTGGTTAGTTACAGAGCTGTTTAAATGAAAAAAAAAAAGGAAAAGAAAAAACAGATGGGGGAGAAGGGGCAGAAAAAGAGAGAAGCAGTATGGGCATGTGTATTTGAGGGAGCAAGGAACTGTAAAAGAAGGTGGTCTTTTCACTAAGTGCTGTCTCTTTAAAAATAAAATTTAAAAAATACCCTCAGTGTTTTCTTTAGTCTTTTTCATTCTTTGGCAGCATCCCAAAGATTTCACTGTCCTGGTCTCGAGCATCTGGAAACCATCAGGATAAACAATAGAGTGCTAGGAACTGGAACCCCTGCCTCAGCTCCCATGGGACTTTACTGTGGAGAACATGAGAACACAAACCATTGGACACCATGTGGTCAATTACTTCAAACTAACAAATCTGTGTGCCTTCCTATTTTCTGTTTTCCTTGGCACCACATGACCCTTTCACAATGGAACCCAGCTGTTGAAAAAGCCAGACGTTTTCTTTTTTAACCTCTTGCTTACTTTTGTGCTTGCTTTCCACAGCAAGCTTAGGGTTGGCACATACTCTAGGTAGACGTGTCCTGCTTATTAAAATCCTGGCTGGCTGTAATGTTTGCCTGTATTAGTCAGCAGAGAGGCTCGAGAGTATTGACTTAACAGGATCATACTGCAATGAGGACTCCACAGGTGGTCCTGTGTTTTCTGGGTTTCCTGACATTGCATGCCAGCACTTAAAGCAGATACACCAGGACACTTTTATAGCCTGCCTGTTTTGTGCAATCAGTAATTGCATGTGCAGTTGTGACCTACTTTTTAAAATTTGTTCCTAGTGCAGGTGCTGTCCTGGCAATTGCAAAGAGCTAAAGTCAAAGCCAAAGGCTGTTGAGGGGGCCACCCCCTTTTGGTGCTGTGAAATAAACTTTGCTCTGGATTAGCCGTACTCAAGCACTAAAGCTGGTGGTCACAAAGCAGAGTCTGACAGGTTCTTGTTCTTCCTAGCCTTCTGTTTCAAAAGGTTATCTTTGAATTGTGGGAAATACTTCAGTGTTACTGACCACACACAAGCTAAGACTTCTATACTTTATTTAGATGCATCAAATTATATGTGTGGTTTACTTTCATTAATTTTCTTCAATGAGCGGGATGTTGAATGGAATGGACTTGTGCAAGAGATTTAGGACTTCACCTTTAAGTCACCTTTAAAGCTGCTGAACATCCCTAGTACACAGTAAAGAAAAGCAGCTGACATTTCATGTATAAATAATCAGTCATACATGCTGCTAGACTGACAGTTTGATTTCTGGGAGAAAGATAGGTACATATGCAATGCTATGCCTAAAAGACAGGAAAAAACAAGGATGTGCCATGCAGTTGGATCCTTGCTGCTGGCAGTGCACTCAGAGATGTGGCTTTACCTGTGTTCTGGGACTCAGCTTCAGCACCTCTGACCTCCAACAGGTGATTGTTTATCTGCTGTGCAAAGGCAGCTCTTTCAGTTTGTAAAAGTCAGAGTTGGCACCAGGGGAGTCAGGAGCCTTGAGCAGGGTAACCAGTTTCACAGTGGCAGCTATTTCCATCAGATCTGCGTCCCAGAGTGACAAGGCTGTCACACTGACTGCCTCCAGCCTTTCTCCACAGGCTGCTTGTTGAGACTGGCCTTACCTCTGGATACAGGAGGGCTTCTCTAGAGCTTCACTGGTCAAGTCCTGACATCTTGGTTATACACTGAGCACTACACACCCTTTTCATTTCCAGGGTACCTAATTTTCATTAAGGTTACAGAAATCTGTAGTAACTTAGGACCCTGCCAGTTCATTTCCATTTAGAGAAAGCAGTGGAGTTCCTTTATAATTTTTTTTCTGCCTCTTTGGATTTATATATAAAATTTTTTCACTGTAATGACCTCACATTAAAACACAACCCACCTAACACAAACAAAATGAAACTTGAATAATAATATATATGTATGTGCTATGAGCCACAGACACCACCAATAATCATGAAAGCTGACAATTTTAAATTTAAAAGGCACACAAACTAGGGGACTGCTTGGATAGGCTGAATAAGCAAGGAATGCTTTAAAACCTTAGCTGCAAACTTGTTAAAAATATGCTGCTGAGCCTACAACTAATGAGATGGAGGCCTGGGAATTGGTGGAATCTTGTTCCTCCCCTTTCCATAAAGTGCGATATATATTTTGTGTACATTTTTAAGTTGTATTTCTTTTAAATTAGATGAAGAGTAATCATTAAATGGATTTGCTGAAGAAATTTCTTCTGCAGGATCTAGATATTAAGCCATTTTGTAGCCAGCAGTATTAATATGGAGTTTTTTTAGTCCCAGGTCCAGCCTATAGCTCAGCAGTAATGCTGGGGAAGCTTTTTCCCTTTTTCTGCCAGTATTTTTGATCCCAAATGTCTGCAGAATTGACTAATGTGATACTGAAAGGTCAGAGGTGCTAGGGGGAAGGGAAAAGTTAGGACTGTGCAGTAGCAACTTAAACAGCACAGTACATGCTTAATCTTTATGAAAGGGTTGGTTAAATGTATGGCAAAAGTTAAAATCAATTTACTACTTCCCTATGTGAGCATCTTGGACAGCTTCTTGTCTGGCTGACAGATATTCACAGAAGTACAGATACAGTTCTTTAAGGAAGGTTCTGCCTGTAGCAAGAAATGTCTTACAAGAGTTAAGGGAGCCTACCTTAGCTGACTGAAGCAGTCCCAGTACAACTTGGATGCAAGCCAGAACACAAATGAAACCACTATAATGGCACTGATGGATGACCTCGTTCGGGTAACAAGGAGAGAACACATCCATTCTCTTCATCCTGCACCTCTTCAGCATTTGACACTACTGTCCATGAGATATAGCTGTTCCACCAAGAAGAGGTGACAGACAACCAGATTGATGTGTTAAGATGGTTTCAGTCTTTTCCAACAGGAACAGCACTTTCAATATTTATACCCCTTCCCCAGCTCAGTTTTGTGACATTCCACAAGAATCAGTTTCCCTCTGGTCTCTTACAGAACTTGTGTGTTTGCTCTTACTAGGTAGGAAAGCTGCATTTAAATGCCAGCAATATGTCTGTGTGTGACAAACACAGCACAAGCTGGTTTTCACTGCCTGCAACTGTATCACTTCTACATAGTGAGCCCGTGTTCAGTGGGGCAAATTCATGGATGAAAAACAGCTGCTTGAAGGTGAACAAGAGCTGACACTGGCAGCCAGAGGACAGAGCTTTTGGAAATGTTTTAGGACTAGCACAATCTGAAGATTGATCAAACTTAGTCACTCTTTTAGGGCTATTGTGGTATTACTCCCCAAGTCTAACTTGTCCTAATTCTCAAGGAACGTTTTTCTGTCTCTCCAAAATGCTGCAGTTATCCGCTCTTTGCTGAGGCTGCTTTACTTGCATTTTCCTCACCTCTCTGCTTGAGTGCAATCCTGTGTACCTGACTGTGATACCTACACCTCTTAGGAATCTCAAGGCATTCAAGTATAGTACAGCATTTACCTCCAATTCGAGAGTCAGCTTGTGCTCTGTAGCTTTCCACAAAACAGAAGTACGGGCTGAATCACATGTTGAGATCCTACAGACATTTGCACTGAGTTCATGGGATATTCTAAACATCTTTGATTAGCTGGTCCACAAAATCCTCATCTTCGAGTTGTTTCATGAACTGGGCCATATTATCTGAGGGTACCCACCTATTACTATCACCAAGAATTTCACGAGCACTTGTCACCAAGGACAAAAACCTCTTCAATGGAAAGTTTCCTTTATCTTCAGGAACAAGGGCAACTCAGGAACTGAGGATTCCCACAAGCCTCTCCAAGTACACAAGGTGCACATTTTGAGCTTCTGTTCAAGTAAACGTGTTTTGAAATATATATGTTTACAACATCTTTAAAAACTAGAAGTCTTGTTTAGAACAAGACTTCCACTACACTAAAGGAGAGGGGGAGAGATGTACTACAGGAGTGCTTTGGTCTTAAAGCTGATTATACTGGAATGACAAACTTTACGGGATACTTTCTTCCATCTTTCTGTGCATCTAAAGGATGCATATCTTACTGCCAGTTTTGAATCAGCACAACATGCAGAACACTTCAGCTCCTGTGGCCTCTTTACATGTATTAAGTAGCATGTTTAAAAGGAGTTAATGTTTGTCTGTGGTTGCTCCCTACTTAAAGGAACCTCTTTTTCCACCAGTCAAGAGCATTTTTATTTCCAGTCAAGTGTGGGAAAGTGATTGGAATTCTGGTGTTGTACAAGAGATAAAAAGGCAAATTAAATTCCCAGAAAGTTGTTAGACTTAAAACAAAAAACATCATCTGTGCTCATTTTTGATTTGAAGTTCAGAAGAACCCAAGCCAATGTGCAATATTGTTCCATCTCTTGCAGTTTCTACACTCTGTTGTGATCTCCTGGTCATTTTTAAATGGAACTGGTAAATCATTAATTAAAAACAGTTTACTAGTGCAATTTTGTGTTTAAAAATAATTTGCAAGCTGTATACAGTCAGATTTCTGTGACATTTTTTCATTAATTGCTACAGCTTGTGCATCTGTTTCTACAATAGATTTTAATAAATAGGTCCATAAGCCACATTTCCTGCAACTCCTTACAGTACAATCCTACATATCACCACTTCTGACAGATCACGGACTATAAAGTTATATTTCTGCCTCATGGGGCTGAGTTATTACTAACCACTGAGCTCCACAGAGATGAGTCTGTTTATCATAATGTGACTAAAGAGAGCAAGTAGTCAGGGTGGAGAAAAGTGCTGAGGAGGGAGAGGTGTAACTGGAAAGAAAGCTTCATTTGTAGATGACAGAGCACTGCTTTTCCACAGAGAAGAATGACTTGGAGGAGATTTTACACATCCTGTTTTTCCTCCGCTGTTCAAGTTTTTAAACATTAAGAACACTGATCCTAAGAGAATGAAAGAAGAAAAGAAGAAAATAATACAGAAGAGCATGAAAGCTACAGCTGAAAAGAAAAAAACATGGAGAACTCTGTTGATTAACTACTAGTAAGTTCAGACTCCATGATGGTCATTTCACCTCATTCACTCTCCTGTGTTCTGGAAGAGAACTGACTTCAGGCAGCTGATCATCAAGAAAGATGTGCATGTACGCAAGGCTGAAAGAACTGATTTTATTGCTCGTACCATTTCTGCTGAGCGGAAACGGAGCACCGGAGTCATACTTGCCTTCAGTACTAGTCAGCATTTCAGAAGCTGATTCTCATTCAGATGTAATACACAAACCTTTTTACTTCCATTTAACTGACCAAATTTCCAACCACCTACAACAAGTGTACATTCTGTGTCTATTTTGTGACATCAAGTCTGCAACACAAGTTTTCAGAGTATTCCTTTCAAAATCTGATGCTGCACACTGTAATTTCAATTAGGAAGGGACCAAAGGAACACACTGTATGTAATATGGGAGGAAATGGCATTCAGTTTGCTGCTTCTGCAGTCAGGTACCACAGCATACTGGGATTTAGGGTCTTGGTTTAGACAGTGCTACCTGCTAACTCTGGTTCAGTTAACACCTGGGCTTGTTTGTTTCCAAATACCTGTTTACATGACTGATCACTTGGCTTAGGAAAAGCAAATGTGCAAACAGTACAGATGCTGCAAAGGGAAGTTCATCTTCACACTGGCCAAAAGGGTCACAAGCCCTTTCCTCCTACTCTATATCTTGCTATGGTAGTACACCATTAGTCCAGGAATTTCAAGCCAGACATAGGGCATCAGTATGCCTTAGGTTCTTATTTTCTTCTGCAAACTCTACCTTGTTTTCAGTCTAAGGGGCTGTTTGGCTCTCTCCATCTAAGGGAATGAAAATATCCTTTGCTTGTGGGGATATTAGTGTCTATCTGAATGGTCTGAAGATAATTACAATATTCAAAATAGTGCAAAACTCAGTGCTCTAAGGCTTTTACTTATTTATTGCAGCAAACAGGTTTGTGAATAGTCTCTATTTCCTGGACAAAAGAAAAGTTCTCCATTCTTTATTTATATGCCCTTTTACTGGCAAGATCCAACTTTTTCCTTTTGTCCTTCCTATTTACTAGTGTAAATACTAAAACAACCTGCTCCCAGCTGTTGGAAGCCCCACACTGTCCCCTTCCCCCTGCCAGGAGCCAACAGCTGTTACTGTGCACAACACAGGCACTGCAGGATCAAATCCAGGCAATCTCGATCACTGCTCTTGTAGGGAGAGGTTTTGAACTGTAGTTTGAAAAGCTCAATGCCGAGCAGGAGCTTCACGTGCAATTCTACTTCTTTTCTTTGTTCATCCATAATGCTGGTTAAAAGAAGAGGTATTATGTGTTTTCCTTTGGTTAAACACTTGTAGTGTAACCTACTTTTAGCTGAATTAATTGTTTGAAAGAAGGAAATGCAAATCCTAAATTGGCCCCACACACTTCAGCAGACTATTGCTAAGTTGTGGTTGAAAGCAGTTTCTTCTGCAAGTTTACAAAACTGACTTTGCTGTAACAGCGCTGCGTTACATTTTCAGCACAGCTCTCCGTATACAGTGTTAAATGTATGCTTGAACAAAGCCCCAAAACACCTTCCAGTGAATACAGGCAGTGAGAATGTTTTCCAAAGCAACATCCTAAGCAAAAAGCTGCAAAGTTATGATTGTGTTAGCTGGGGCAGACCACTCAGCTTTTATGACATCCCTTGAGGACTGCCACTGCCCACATCAGTCACCTGAGCAGGAGCTGCAGACGAATCACCAGCAGCATGTGCTCCTGCCTGGCTGCCTGCAGGACAACAGCACCCAGCAAGCAGGGCCTCTCTCTGCTCCCCCAGGGGTGATGGGGGCATATCCAGGGACATGTCAGTACCTGCAGTCTAGGCAGACAGATACCTGCAAGCTACCTCAGTGACAGATGTGTATAGACACCTAACAGCAGCACCCCTAATCTTGTGTCCTCCACACTACCCTTAATGCACCAAGTGAGCCCTTCTGCTGGCAGAGCAGTGCTGCCCGCTGACAGTGCCTGTGCAGCCTGAAGAGATCATGCTTGCAAAATCTGAACTAATAATTTTAGATAGCTCTCCTCCTTAGTTAAAAACTCCTGTTAAATGCAGATCCATATACACTCCAAGATGACTGCAAATAGCTGCAACTTTTCTACTAACAGGTATGAATACTGACATTGGAAGTGCTCCAGTTGTTTGCAGCCACTGTGAAACAAAGCAGTTCAGTTTAAAAGCAGAGTTCAAAGGCAGAAAAGATTTCTGCAGCTGTTGTTCTGCCCTGGAATTTGTTGTGCATATCTCCTTTTTGGGAACACTTCTTTGTTTCACAGTGCCTTCAAAAATATACTGTCATCGCAACCTTCTTGCCAAGTACCACTCCAAGCTGGTTATTCACTGCTGCCCTTTTCCCCAAGTCAAACCATGCATTTCTAAAGCATTTCTCACATTGATGGGGAGCAACATGCTCAGTCTCAGGCCAGCCTGTGAGGTAATCAGCTGACCTTCATTTCCTCTATATGAAGCAATGAAACAGTCTCATAAGAGAACTGAAGGATAGTCCCTGTGTGGTTACAATTTTCTGGTATCAAGAGCTTTAACAGCTCTGGTTTGACAAATTTACTGATAACAGCTCATTTAACTGGCACAAACTGCAAGGTATCATAGATAGAAATTAATTGGGAAGCAATCCCAATTTAGAGACTCAATTTTTTAAAATAAAAAGTTCAGGTAAGTTCTTTTCTATTTCCCTACCTACCCCTACTTCCAGGAAATAGTTATATGTTTTAAGCTTTATAATTTTTATATAAAATAACACTGTGTTGAATAATTTGATAAAGCCTGAAGAAAACAGCAGAAGGACAGGATAGGCATAATAAAAAATGAGCTCCATTACAGTTCACATGCATCTACCCTGGTATTCTGAACCAGCTACTAGATCATGAACCTAAATTGAATAACACCATGTGATCAGTGATGGCAAATTAAATAAATTCTGGAGGCTGTTCTTAAAGTTTTTCAGAAGTATTAACATGTTTAAGTTTACTAATATCACATGATACAACACAATGAATTTTTTGCCATTTCACAAATCAAACAGAAAAAGCTGAGAATTAAAACTGTACACAGACATCAAAACTACTACTTTCACTTTAAAACACTGTTGTCCCACCCCCACTTCTAGAGAAGACAACTATTTTAATATGTAATATTTTAAGAATAATGCCCACTGAAAAAAAACAGCGAAAGATCAGGAAACAATGTTGTCTGTTGGAGAAGCTGCTGAGATAGCACAGATATGAATTTCTGACTGCTGGGCACATCTATGTCTGTGCAAGTTTATTTGGTATTAACACTGCACTTCCTGGCTACACTGCAAATTACAGTGAATGTGTAATTCCACACTTTTTTCTTATATCTCTCTCCTTCATAGCACACTGTTATGTTTCTATTTTAGTTCACTGTGCCTGTTCACTACAGATTATGTTTATTACAGATTATGTTTATAGTCTTTAAATTGTCTGTCCACACACTCTGAAGAGGTCTCTTTACCCATTCTTGACGTATTTCTAAGCAGAAAAATATGTGCTCCACTGTTTTATACCTAGTGGGGAATAAAGGACAGGCAAGGTAAGGGATTTTTAAATACTCCTTTAGCTGATGTTAAAGACATGACTTTAGTTCATCCTGTTTAAACCCAAGTCCTAAAAGATGATTTAGGAATAAGGCAGTTATCCACAGATAATTTAGAGAAATTGCCCTTATACTGCTTATTCAGATAACAAGAAGAATGAGGAGGTCTTTCCTGTTTATATCTCAATTTCATGTGCAGAACCACATCCTTAAAAAGAAGTGGGTGGTGGGCAGTCTCTAAAATGATTTCTTGCACGTGTTTCCCTGATTGCATCCTGGCAGCACAGAACATGCTGCCCACAGCCCAGTCCAACAGCTGTAGCATCTTGTTGTACAACCTAAGCACCCCCCACAACCATCAGAATGGATTAACAGTGACATGCTTGACATATATTTCTTTTATTTTCAAGAAGGAACTGGAATGGCTTAGAACACAATTCCTCCTCCAAAGCTGGCTCAGCTACTCCAGTATTTAGGAGGGGGTCACCTGAGGGACTATGCCACTGTCCCAGTCTTCTCTGTCAGTTTCCATTAGCTCTCAGTATTTAGTATGGAGCTTTACAGATGAGCCATCTTACAATATTATATCAAAGTGAACTGTAACATTCACCATTACAAGGAAAATTACCTATATTTGCTGAGTGAATTGTATACCTTATGCTAAATGTACGTAACACATACTCTTCTTTTGTTTATGTTTACCCATGGAAGTTAAATGCCTAATGAATATTCTTCTCTTTCCATATCCTTTGCTTATTGCTGCTGTTATTAACCCCACATTTAGAGTAATTATATATTATGATGAAATTGTTTCAGTTTCTCAAAACTGCTTCAAATCCCATTGTCTTTTCCAATACCTCACATATTGGAAGCTATTTGGTAGCTTCTCTTCCTGAAGACCTACTGAGTGTACCCCAGTACTTTCACACAGAAGATTTATTACTGTGAAGAGTTAGCAAAATGCAAAGCACAGGCTGGTACTGGTCTCCACCCCAAAGGTAGCTGCATTTCCATACCAGCAGATATACTCAATAATTTTAGAGTACTCTGTAATGGGAACAAGTGGGAAATAGCCCAGGGCATGTTTTTAATGGCCCACAAAATTAGTTTAACTTTTCACTAAAACACAGTGACTTCTTTAGTGAGGTATGTTTTAACAGTCTCAATAGAGGACATCTTAAAATAGAAAAATAAGATTGCCTGAAATCAAGCCTTCGCAGACCTGCATTTGCAGCTGTCTTCATAACACAAATACCCCAGGGTTAATCACCTCTGTGCATCCCCCGAGTATAGAGAGTTTTAAGTGAGCTCAGTGCCTGTGTTCAGATAGTGGGTAATATGATATTTACAAAACCAGTGGATCTGTTTTCAATAAAGTGGAATATTCTGGGTTACATCATGCTATCCTGAGCCATCTACTTTAACTCAACAGCAAGGGCAAGAGGAACCAATGCTGTTTGTGAGGAGTCCGCTGACTCATTGAGCAAACTGTCAAAGGGGCTCTATCTCTTCCATCAGTTGTTGTTGATGTATTTGTCACCAGTGGAAATATCTACTGTCCCTCAGCATACTTCAGGGCTAACTAGGATGTCCAAGGAAGAGCAGGCTTCTCCTCCTTCATATTGCTGCCTCTCACTGGTACCTTTTGGAGAGCTGAAGCTGTCCCTTGGGGCTGGCAAGAACCTTTTATTTCTAAGTGTAGCACAGGAGATAAAAGTATCTGATATTAGAATAGCTGCATCTATGTGTAAAGTAAGTGTGAAGATAAATCCATTTCTTCTAGGTTTAATTTTGTCCAAGAATGAACAGAGCTGAACAGAGTAGATTGTACAATTGTTAAAGATGGCACTGCCCCAGAAGAAAGGCCATTTGTTGCTAGTCAGCTGTCCTAAAAACTAAACCTGAACTTGCCCCACAACCCCAGCTGAAGATGTGGTCAACACAAGACAGCCCTTTCTCTAGCTCTGCCAGACCTGAAGACAAACAGCAGCTCCTGTAGAGTTCAAAGTTTGACAGAAGACCCCTTTCTGTCCCATCGAAGGGCTTTTCCTGGGGCCCTGTGCCCTGTCTCCTGCTCAATGAATGCTGTCTTTGTACCCACCAAGTTGACAAATGCCAGCACTGCAGAAAAAGGATGATTTCTGCTGTGGTATTAGGGCTGAGGAAGGGGATTATTCCGGGCAGTCCGGGCCAGGATGCAGCGCACAAGGGAGGCTGCGCGACGCCGTTGTTTGTGCTCCGACAAGGAGGCCCTTGAAGGCCGTGGCCAAGAGCGAACACAAGACCTGTGTGTGGGAGACGTGCGCACACAGCTGGGGCAGTGTCCCCAGCCAAGTCCCCGGCCTCGTGGCACACCTGTGTCAGCTTCCTCCCGAGCCCCCCTCGTCATGCCCGAGTGCACAAAGAGCCAGCTGCGCTGGGGCCGGGAGCCTGCCGTGCTGGCCCGGCCGGGGCCACCGGAAACCAGGACCAGCCACCTCTTTTGTTGCCTTTTCAAAATCGAGGGTTTGTTTTGAGCCTGTGGAGGATAATGAGCCTCTCACCAGGCACACACTGAACTGCACATCCCCTCAAAATGCAGAGCGGATAAAATTAACTGGTCCTTGGAAAGACTGAAAAAAATAAATCAAGGGGCTAGAAGACTTTTGCTGTTGTGCCAATCTCCTCACAAGAGTCTGAATCCATCTCTTACCAGAACAGCACAGCCTTAACAATACTCCGTGATGTGGAAAAATAACACGCAGAGACCTTATTATACATCAGGTGTTTCTGACTTGTTTCTGTTCATGTTCTGTTTTATCATTCCACATTTATTTTTTTTTCTTAAGTAAGTAACACTGCTGAAATAATCCCATATAACAGAGAGGAGTACCTTAATATGAAAAACAAAATCAAGGACTCCTGATAAGGTTTTCTCAATGGTTTAAAAATTTTTCCCCTCCAAGATCAAGGCAAATTCACTTGTACTACATCCCTGGAAGCAGAGTAGTCATGAATCTATCCTTAGACTAGCATCTGTCAATGGAAAGAGTATCAGGGTGAAACAGGAAAGGGGAAACAATAGCAAAAGGGATAAAAAACTGCTCATCTGCCCTCCCCAAACCTTCATCCAACCTCTCCAATCATCTTCTGCAGCAAACACGATGACAAGCATTTCACACCAGATGCTTCTTGCACAATACCTTTTTAAAATTGAATAGTTTCTTAGCCTTGAGCAAACAACTGTGAGACAGCATCTAGCAAAGATATTTTGCTGTGGGCTGTTCACTGTGTCAAGAAGACTGCTTTAGACTTTAGAAACACTGAAGAAGGCCTTGGTCACAAACGTGTTCCCATGACAAACACTGAACATAGCACAAAGCCTTGCCATGCGTTCTGTGCCCTCCAGCTCTTTGGTGGATCCTCTGCTCCCATGAGATTTCAATTAGAACATGTATTCTTCCTTTCTGTTGTTTAATAATGAGCTTTTCACTTCACTGGCCCATGGGTATTGAAATTATCTGCTACAAAAATACAAAAGTGGAATCAGATATTTTGAACAGGGTGCTGAATTTCTAAAATAGAACTAGAACCTTAGGAAAAAACTGTCCCTAGTCATGTAGAGTAGCTGAATAGCTGTCCTTTCCAAGTGCTTTCTGGTGCAGCATGTTATTTGCTAGTAAAAGAGATACCTAAGTTGGTAGTGAGGTCTGGTGGTGGCTTGTTTTTCTCAAAAAAAATTCTTCCTTTGGGGAGAAAGATTTACTCTGTAAGGCGTGTTCATATGCCAGTCCATGCCAGAGAATATGGAACTACCAGTCAGCCTCAGGCCACTCTCCTATTTTGGTTCAGCTGCTAGCAGCAGGTCTGGGGTACTGCCAACATCATATGCTCCAAGCTGTCCAGTGTGACATTATGGTGAAATGTGTCCTATGGTGACAGCTACTGCTGTGTACACAGGCAAGAAAGTGTTGACTTTCAGGAAGTGAGATTTTAGGTATCGCATGGTAAGGAAATGCTGTGTGTGAGTGTCTTTGACAATAAATTCTTAAATATAGGAAATACCATTGGGGCCAGTGGACAAATATATTGTGAAGGTTGTAAAGGGTTGGTTAATTTTCGTTTTTAAAGAAGGAACAGGCAAAGAGGTAATAATAAAATTTGAAATAGAAATGTCATCTACTTGCATGAAAGGAAATGGCGATTACAGCTCACTTGTTTAGACAGTTGCCATTTTGTTTCAGTTTTCTGACTATAGTCTTATCAAAACAGTTTCCATTCAAAATTTTTAACAGCAATGATTATCTTATACAGAATGGGCCCAAAACACAGGTGTTCAAAAGACTTAATTTCTTGCAGTACAGTCAGGCAGCCTGATGAGTCAGATAGGAGTTTCCTATTTCAACACAGAAACAATTTTATTTCTCTCAAAAACTCACACAACATCCATGACCTGATTCAACCTATGACCTTTTTGTTTCCCAGGAAGTTTCAGATAAACGTCCTCCTGGCTTACTTTATGACAGAATAGAACAACAAAATAATTAGTTATAAAAAGACAGTCAGTTAACTAACAGAAGGCAGAGTCTGAACAGTTGAAAAGGCTATAAAATTTATTCCTTTTTGTTGTGTAGCAGTCACCTCCTAGATGCCACTTTTCTCCATTCTAGCAAGAGCTCTGATGTGAGAAGTGCTGTTCACCCAACACTGCCTATGTTGTCCTCTTACCCTTCACATACCTATTAATATTCTCACTCTGTACTTACTGAGTGCAGTCCATCCTTCCTCACTTCAAGGTACTACATATTTCTGCATGTGATTAAGAAAGACATTACAGAGGGAACCAGTTTGCTTCAGCTTGTTTTCATGAGAATTTCAGTAAAATGTTCGGCAGTCTTGTACAACAAACATAGACTATGAATCTTACAGAATGGTTAATGAAGTGTGGCAGCTGCTGATGATTTTTCTTGGGGAATGACAAGTGATTCTTTAGATAATTCAAGTTAGCTTTGCACAGAGTGGAAAAAAAATCAGTCAAGGAGCCCAGTGGACAATACAAATACAACTGCAGGAACAGGAGGCGAAGGGAAGGATGGAGGAGATTACAGGTGCAGATTCCTACTGTATTATCACAAACTGCACAGCATTTTGTGGTGTGCAAAGGATGGTTGCCTTTAGATTGTCTAAAAGTATGGGTGTAAATACCCATAAGCTTTCATTGCAAACCCACAGCTGTATTTAAAACACTGAGACTTTTCTGATGCATTTCAGTTAGGATGTTAAAAGGTTGCTCTTTCTTCACGGGGAGAACAAGCCTACCATAGAAGAGAACTATCTGGGAGATCCTCCCAGGCAGCTCTACATGCACAGGTGGCCAGAGCAAGCAAGGAGCACTCAAGCAGTGTCACGCACATGAACTAAGTCAGGTAGCTGGGATTTGATGGCTGTTGAGGTAGATGAACAAACACATGGCTGCACTGGGCAGAAAGGGTGGGTTTCTAAGACTTTCTTCTATGCAATATGTTCATGTATGGCCTGCCATAATATTGCTAGAGGAAAGAATACTGGGACAAAAAAAGTCCCCTTCAATTTATGAAGTTCACGTATCAGCATCTGAAGTCACGTTTCATTTTTGGGCTATGCATAGCATGTCTTTTTCCGGGCTCAAAAAGAATGCTGTAATGTAAAGCTGGCAGACTCGATTGGTGTTTTTGTATGTCATCTCGTAGACAGCATGGCGGGGGGGAAGGTGGAGGGAAGGAGGCTGAGGTGGAGAAAAGCAGGGCAGTTGCTCATCTGGTCTTTATTTCCTTTCCCTGTTTCTTAATAGTTCAAGCAAAGGGCCCATTCCAGCCAGAAGCAATGACACTCTTGCTGTGGTATTTCATTTTGGAGGAGGACAGGCCACAGCCTGCCCTGTGTGCTGCTGTCCTGGGAGCCTGCACCACTATGCTGCTGTGGGGTGGGGAGGTTACAGGGGGCACGTAGTCCTTATGCTGCATTTGGTACAGGGGGAAGCTTTCTAAGAGGCCCCAAGCTTCATCTTTTGCTTACAGAATTTCCTAGCTGGAAATCCTTACAACAACCATGTAGGTACTTGCCTTACCTTCTGTTGGTGCTTTTTTTACCTTTTTTAAATGATGTATCAGTGGAGATGCCATGAGCAGTTAATTGAAAATGACAGTTCTGACTACTTTACCGGTCAGCTTCTGGAGAAAACAAGCTGAACAAAAACACCCATAAGCAGGGACTTTATAAAAAATGGCTCAAAGGGGTGAGGCCAGGGTCACCAGTGACAGGCCTATCGCAGTCCTTGTTCAAAACTTCTGCCTGAAAACTGCATAACAAGATTCATGCATACTGCTCACTTTTGTAGTAACAAACTCTGATTAAATTCCCAGAACATGAGGTACACTAGCACTGCCCATACTCCAGATGAAAAATTCACATGGAGAGATCAAGTAACTTGTCTACAAATGAACAGAAAGAGCCTGTAGTCAAGCCAGGAATGAAACCCCAGGCTTGCAGAGGCCCAGTCCTGTGCCTTGACCACAAGATCACATTACTTTCATGATCCTGCACTCTCCCGCTGTCCTTCTTACTGTAGTTATACCTATTCTCATGCAGTGTGTGAGATGTGCCATGAACCAAGTCTTGAATCCTTAAGGATTCAGCGGGTAGTTGAAAGAGATCCTGTCGCTTTTAGAACAGAAGGAAGGAAGAAGACTGAGTTCTCCTAGAAACATCCTTTCCCCCGAAACTTGCCCTTATCATCATAACAATATTTCCTTTACTTTCCAAGAGTTGTTTTGAAGAGATAAAACTTTTACATGAGCAAAAGCATTTCTAATTCAGGCTAAAAGAAATCCAGTATTACAATAGTTCATACGCATACAAATGGAACAAAAACAGAAGTGTGCCAGTCCAGAGGGTGCAACAAGCAACATAAAAAAATCAGAGCAAAACAAGCCACTTCCTGAGTGGTGACATTGCTGAAGTTGCATTTCATATTGCATTGAATTAAAATATTCTCTGCTTTTCAACCTCCTTCTTCTCCCCGCCTCCCAGTGCAATCCTTTCCCCTGCACACCCTTTGCCCAGCCTGTAGAGTACAAAGCACGCATCCTTTGGTCACTGACAGAGCTGAGGACAACAACTATTTAGGAAACTGCATACAGACTCAATATAGTTCTTAATTTTTTTTTATTAATTAAGCATATTAATGTATCTGTTGTATGAGGTTAAACTTGTGGGCTACAAACTGTTAGTATGGGAAAAACAATGTTTTGGGATAACACAGTTTAATTTTAAAAACTAAGCAAGAAATTAATGTTATTTGTAGATATATGAACATCAAAGATTCTAACTGGAATAAAATTCTTATTTATTGTAATGTCCTTGTTAATGTCATCCAAGTCCTACAAACAACTATACCTCAAATGAAAAAGTACCTTAACATAAAGCAGTCGTCTCTCCTGATATCCTTCAACATTGACACACTGTGTTTCTAAAGAACAAGTGAAAGTAGCAGATTCCCAAGCTGACATTTCTTCTTAAGATCATTGGCATATTAAAGTCCTTCCCCAAGTACTTCCAGCAAGTGTAGCCCAGCAGATATTTGCCTTGGAGGAAAGTCACAACAGGTCTAGATTTACAAAAGGATAAAGGCACCAAAAGCTATGGCTTGTCACACAGCAGGATTTTACAGTACCACTTGAGCAGCAGAGAAACCTATCTACCCTCAGCACCTACAGACCTCTTTAATACAGGCCTTTTCTCTACTCCCCTCTGTAAATTGATACCAAAGTTATATCAAACTGCACCCAGCATAAGATTAAGCTACAGTAGTTCATGAAGAGCAAGTACTAAATGTTTTGCAAATTGCCATGTCTGCAATTAAAGTTCCAATGTAGCTTTCAAACAGTTCAGATAGTAAGGACAACAGTGTTATTTTGCATGTAGTTGGAAGAGAGAAAAGCCTCAGATTCTCAGCTGTAACACACCAAAAAGCAACACAAGCTCTATGGTCACCCCATAAATCAGAAAATTCTCTGATCCAAATACTCGTTTGAAAATTTGCTTTGACCAAATAGTGGTGTACCCAGTCTAGCCTGGACAGAGTCTTCTCATGCAGCTTCTTTACCTGGACAGTTAATAAGGAAAGAAGTATCATCACATAATCAACTGGAAATTTGTAGCTTTATCACAGCATCATAATTTAATCCACATCTTTTCTTCAGGTAGAAACTTTCCATAAACACATCTTAGAACTGCAGTGAGGCAGAAAGCAGCATCCCAGTTGTTGAATTTGGCTCCAAAAGCACCTGCTACTCACTTAGATTTGGAATAGAATTGCCTTCAATGACATCTGTCTGCCTTCCCATCTGTTCTGAACAGTGTCATGACCGATGGGGAGGCAAGGGGTCTATCAGAACTACTCCACTGCTTTGTAAAGAACAGATCATAATCCTCAGACCTGTCAGCTTCTCACTAGATCAGTGCCCCAGCTGTGCCACATTAGCCCTAGGAGAATTGTGAAATCCACATGAAGGCATCTGAGGTGAACCAATTAAACCAGTCCAAAAATATGAGTCTTGACCTCAGCTTGGAAGATGTAATGCTTGATTATGGCAACGGTTTGACTCTCCCTTCTCCACAACCCTGATTCCAACTACTAAATAAATATGAGCATATTAAATATAGTGTGCTACCAGAGGGGGAGGGAGAGGAGGAGAGTATTGCCATTGTATGTTCTCAAGCAATGGATGAAGAGAGACAAAAGAGTCCACACATCAGGAAACTATTAAAATGAATACATTCCTAGTTTCTTCATAATTAATTCAGCATGTCCAGTTTTGTATCAGAGAAGGGAAAGGAAAGATTTTAACCACTTCCTTTTATCTCAAGCTGTTTGGAAGAATATGATCTTGTAACGCTGAAAAGACGTGCCTCACTGCATCCCAGCAGGCGAGTGTAATTTTAACTCTTCCACATGCCTAATTTGATATGCAAATCCCTATTTTCTGTATGACATACAATTGTTAAATTACATAGCAGAGACCCAGGTTTGCTTAGGCATGCTCCATCCTCACTTTCTAACCCCATTCCCTTTTTACTTTGTACTGCATTAAACAATACCTTGAAAACAGTTTTCATTATGCAATTTCTGAAGTGAATCTTTTTCAGTATGTTGTGCAAGTTGACATTCAGTTCAAATTTTAATGGTTATTTTCATATGCATAAGGACCCATTCTTGAAACTTTAGGTTCTGGGTTAGACTAAGTTATGCAATACTTTCAAAAGAAGATTCATTAGGCAGCTATTTATATGCTCAAGTAATTTCATTGTTTTCAAGGTCCTATGGGAACAAGCATATTAAAGCTGTGATTGGCCGCAAGCATAGGCAGCCCTTTTGGGAGCTCTTTCATAGTCATTCAACAAGCAAAGAGTAGCATGTGCAGGTAAAATAAATCCTTGAAGTACAGTTAAGCAAGATAATTATTTGCAGCTTTCCTTAACAGAAGATTTGGGTAGGCTTGGCAGAGTTTTGTGGCTCTGAAAATCTACCAAACACATTAAATGTTTGATCACTGCCTGTTGCCCTGTACATAACACATGATATACTAAATATATAAACATATCTGGAAAATTCACGTGAATATTCAGGAAATGCAGAAGTATATCTGAGATTAGTTAAGAATTATGAATGCAAGGGGAGTTTACCCTTCTGTGAAGGCTCTACTATAGGGAGAACAGGTTTCTGTGCAATACAATATGCACTCAAATGTTCTTCTATGGAAAGGATTGACTGAAAAAAATTTGAGTGTTATTTGCTTGGTTTTTCCATAATAGCGCTTGTCTAAGTGAGATGAAATTCTAGGTTCCACTATGCTACACAAGCTACATTACTGTAGGTAGCCCATAGTGATTTATACAGTGCCACAAGAACCGCAGAAATGGCAGGAAACAGCAAAAGGACCTTTCCCCACTGCAGATGAAGAGCTGAGGTACAATCTGACCACAAACAGAGAGAAAACCTCTTAGGGCTCTATACTCAGTCCGGGTGCTGGAAGTCCAACACCAGTCCCCATGTTATCATTCTACCAAATAGTTATGTCTTCTGCTGTTTGCTTGCATCAATATGTCAAAGTCCTTTTTTATCTGGACAGAGGTCTGTGAAAGCAGCATGCTACTCATGAATAGATTTGTTTACTCAGACTGGATGGTACTGAGCGTTTACATGTTTCCTATCTCTCTGCTAGCTGTGGAATGATGACTAGGACTGGCAAAGAAAACCCATACTATCAACTTCTCAGACCATTCAGCGTTGAGTAATTGATACATCAGATAATTGCAGCATTGCCAATTAGCAACTATTCTGCTTCAAACTAACTTAGCATAGTAATGATATTATATCTTTGACCCGAGGGTGGTTCTAACGATCAGTTCAAATAGCCATTTTATAGCAGAAGAAAAGCCTTTGCTCCTAACAGCATGGCTAGGACTCTGAAAAATCTGCAAAACCAGATTTTGATTTAACTGTTGGAATGTTTGCCAAGCCAGCTTCTTGAATTTCTAGACTTTGATCAACATGCCCATGACAACTATGCCTATTGATTTAATCATCATCAGAAACCATATGCGTGTTATTAGTAACAAGTACTGCTAAACCTTATTCTTGGTTTACCTTGGTGGAAACTAGATCAAAATCACAGTTAACATACACAACACAGTTGACAACACTGTTTTTTCAAAGCAGCCAAGAGATACATACTCAAAATGACAAATGTAAAATTGGGCTTCTGCCGTATCAAAATTTACCTGTAAAATTTTATTGACACAGCTTAATCAATATGCTTTTAAATGTTTTCCAAAGATTAAGACCTGGGGACTGAAAATGTTTGTAACAGCAGAAATAGGGTATTTCTTCAAGAAAAATAAAAGAAACAGTGCTGGTTTGTATTTCACGCTGCACGAACTTGCCTGTTTTGTTTAATGCTCTGCTCCTGGAAAATTGAGTTCCATTCTGAACATCACCCTACTAGAAAGATACTGACAGCAGGGCCAAGAAAGTAGAGGACTATATTTACACTCAGTAGTGGTAGATGTATAAAGGTGAAAGAAAGGGGAAAGGAGCAAATTTCTGTATAAACTTGCCTGTGAAATTACTGTCCACATAAGGTGACAACATGCAACAATTGCAAGAGAGCACAGTATATGACACCCTCAGAGCAACAAGCAGACATACAGAGAGCCTAATCAGTCATACCTACTTCTAGTTTTATTCTTCTTTGAGAGGCCAAGTATCAGCTCCAGCAACTCATTGTCTCCTTTTCCCCATCCCAATACACTAGCAGGGAGCAGAAAGGCTATGATACACGTGCTGCCCTAGAGAAAGTATGCTGAGAAATCCTACCAACTTTATCAGAAGCCTGACTATAACAGCTTCATTATTGGGACCTCAGTACAAAGCCACGTTCTGCCTTGATCATGTTGTCAGAGCAGCCATGGTACACATGTGATAAAAGGTTTCAGATCAGCAACAACCAATGAGCTTTAACTGCCATGAAAAACATGTCTGTTTCTATGGATGCAGAGGTGGGAAAACCATACAGCAGACTCTCCAGTCAAAGGATGAAGTTGCCTTAGGCCACACCACAGACAAGTCTCCTAAGAAAATCCCAGTCAAATAAAACACGTACTGGCCTCCTCTTTTATATGGACAAGTTTAAGTTTTCTTTATTTTTAGGCCATGTCTTGCTCAGATATAATTTTATCTATCATAAATCCTTAATCTGAAATATCCAATACAACTAGAAATTCCATAATGTCTATTGCTCAGCAAAACAAATAGAACTATTTAAATAGAAATGCTGTAACAAAAATCCTACTTTCTGACCATTATCAGTTTTTTCCTTTAACACTCCTGTATCAAGTAAGACTTCTCATCATAACACACAAATTAAACTAGTGACAAAGATGAAAAAAGCATTAGTTTGGTTTCTGTATCCCCTAGATGATTTTTCTATATTGCACATACTAATTAAAGATGTAGGGACTGTTGGTTTAAATCAATACCTCAGAAGTTCTCAGTGTCACACATCAGTGGTGTCATACATGAGCAACGTGGACTACACACAGCCATGAACAATAGACCAGCTACGTTAAAATTCATTTCCTAAACACATCACCTATCTGCCTATGTATTCTGTTGATACTCAGATTTCTATGAGCACAAAAGTGAGGAAGGACAAAGAGAAAAAAAGTTGACCAATCCAAAGTTTCCCTTTTATATGCCATTTCAGCATAAGTGTGCAAGCGTGTCCTCATTCTCTACGCAGTATACACAGAGCTGAGAAAGGTGAGAGCACTTCTGTGAATATCTCAACACTCTGCAACTTGCTGCAGAGTCAGGACTAGAATACCACAACACCCACTGCACCGAATCAGTCCTTAACCTTTCTTTTTCATTTTGTGATTGAACCTTTTGGGTTTGTGTTATCATAATACATTTATTAAAACTATGCCTGTACAGTAGTACACAGTAAGAGTGCTAGGGCATTTTTAATGTCATCTCCCAGTTGGGCTGACTTTCAGTTGAGAGTGTCAGAGGGTTCACATTTTAAAATACAGCTCTGACCCTCCCACTCCCACAAACCACTTGGGAGCCACTCAGTGCATCAAGCTGTTGTTTGCTGTTACTCTTTTCACTTCATTTGATGAAGCATGCTTACAAGCAGACCCTCATAGAGTTCCTCTGTGAAGGGGATCCACCTACCAATGTTATGCTCATTTAATCTTTTCCTGTGCTGTACAAAGCCCTTTCAGCTGTGTAAAACAAACTTGAGAGATGAGGGGAAGAAAAGCATTAGATGCATTGTGCCTCTGCATTTTGCTTTGAGGAAACTCAGCCTCATGTTGTTTATAATGAATCTAGTTTTAAGCAGGGCATATTGGGGGAGGGAGGCATGTTTTGGTTTTGCTGACTCTGCAAACTGACACTTTGAGGGAATTTTTTAGGGAAAGCAGAGACTCCTTTATTATGTACGTCATTGCCAAGTGATTTGGCAGATCCCTCCATGAGATGCACTCTCTCATAGGTTGAGAGAGAGCTGGACTGGCCAGTTACCAGCAGAAAAGCTCAACTTAAACACTTTTAAGATCTTATGATGGCCAATTTGCGATTTTGGCTCAAGAAAGAAAGAGGATGAAAAATAGAGACAGCTGGGTGTCAGTGAGGGATGGACTATTGAGGTAATTTTTGTTACTGTGCCACACAAAATTCAGTGGCTTTGTACATTTGTTGTATCCAGCTAAGGCAAACCCACACACTGACTAGGTACACCTGCAAAGGTGGTGTCAGGTGTGTCAGCGCTTGTCCAAAGTCAAAACATCATGAAGGATCCATTCCCTAATACCTAGATCTTGACATTGAGACATACTTCAAGTAATGGCTAGTTTCTGGTCCTTGTAGAAAAACCTGTTTGGTTTTGATCCTCCCCAAAGGCCTACCTGTCCAGGATGCAGTAAATCCTTGAAACATCTGAATGAAGACACAACAAGTTTTGCAGTCAGGGACAGAAACCAGGCCAAAGACTACCTGGGCCTACAGGCAATGGGACAGTGTATGTTAATATGGTAACAGCAAAATATTGTGCCATTATGAATAGGAGCATAACTTTGCCAGATTAACTCTGGACATAAATAAATGCCTATCTGTAGAAAGAGTAAGAAGAGAATGCTCAGTACAGGAATTGCAGGACCTAAACACCAACCAAAGCCTATTATTAACCACCACTCAAATGGACCTGGGGTGGGGAGAGACTAGGAGGCTTATGGTTTAAACAAGGTAAATCCCACTCTCTGTAAAGTAAGGGTTTTTAGGTTAATATGGAATGATAAAATGTGTCTTCTTGCTCTTTTTTGGCACTTGGTTAAGGAAAAACCTCTAGTGAAAATAGTTCTTGCCCTCCAGCTGAATGAGCACTGAGACACCTCTGTTGCAGAGTGACCGGGTGCTCGAGCACCCTGTGGGCAGGGCTGGCTGCTTCTGTGCCAAGGAGCAGGCTGTTTCTTGGAAATGTTTATGCAATTCAGCTGTGCTCCTGCTGGAGCCAGACACTTTAAATTAAAAAAAAACAAACCCCAACAACAACAAAAAACCCCCAACAACAACCAAACCAAAACACCCAGCCTCAGATCTCTCAGGCCACTGGTGTATCTCACTCAGGTTTCGCCTTCTACCAAATACTGTCAAATATCTGTTTTGTTTGCTTCTGCAGGGTGGAGGGAGTTGGAGGGTTGCCTTCACTGCTGTCAGTGGTTCCTAATGATGTTTCTCACTAGAGAAAATGAGCTTGCTTGTTTGCGAATCCAAGTTCCCTGTGGGGCACAGTTTGGGAAACTGAAGATATGGGAAGGAAAATAGTATCTGTTAGGGCAATGCATAAACATCCATAAAGCAGAATAGCAAAACACCTACAGAGGATGTTGTAACTTTGCCAGCAAACTAATTAGAGTCACTGACTGAGGAGGGAGCTGTGACAGTCAAAAACTTAAAATAAAAATAAATCAAAAGTTCAGTCTAGCAATTATAACAGGAAACTACCAACAGAGTCCGGGTTCCTACACTCTTTTCCTGGTTCTGCTTCCAATTTACTGAGAAAGTTGGAGAAGACAGACTTTAAAAGTAGCTTCTCATTTGGAAAGCCTCCATTTCTGATGCCTGGCTGTACACACAGAGGACTCCACAAACCAGCATCTTCAGTGCCCCGTGTGCATTTGTGAGGGCAGAGTATTTCAGGGTGTCTCTGAAGTCACCTATGTGACCTGGACAAACCCACAGTCACTGGCCCGCCCAAGTGGCCGTCTCTGAAAGTTTCCCATCTGGGAATTGTGGCTGGCACAACATATTGCTGTGGGAGTCTGATGTTTAAATGCTCTTTATGGCTGACATAACATATTGCTGTGGGAGTGTTATGTTTAAATACTCTTTATAAACATTTACAAGACTTCCAAGACACACTCAGTCCCCACAGTCAATGCTGTTACTTTTGGAAATAGTGAATCCCGTGACCTGCATGTTTTCTGAAAGGACCATTGCTTGGTAGGGGCATTTAGCTGCATTTTCAAGTCTGGCTGCAGGAGGAGTTCAAGTAGAGGGTGACTTAATCAGAGAATCAAAAATAACTTGTCTTCCATTTAATAACACTCCCCCAATCAAAACTGCAAATAAAACAATCTGTGATGCCGCAGGAGGAGAGGGAAGGTCTCCCAATCACAGGAGCTGTCCAGACACAGGGTTTCTATTCAATTCCATGAGAATTTCTAAATGAAGAGAGCATGGGGCTCCTTCTTACACTGAGTTGTGCTACAAACTCCTCAGAGGAAGAACCAAATCAAGTATCCAGAATGTCTCCATAAATTGACATTTTCCTGCAGTACATTCAGTTGCAATATCTCATCCTTATCAAGGGACACCATGGGTCGGAGAGCTACACTCTGGGTGCCTGCCAGCACTGATTTAGTTGTGGAAGTCAATGTCTCTCACTATATCAATGCACTTTTTTTTCTTCTATGCAATACTACTGTAAACATCTGTGTCCTGGTCAGCTTCATCTTTGCTATGAGCCAGAATATTTACAGTGGTTTGTCAGAGGCAAATTATTATAGATGTTTGCCTATTTGTAATGGAGGTTGCTACTGATCTGATCTTCTAAAGAATATTGCTATGCTGAGGAATAAGCATTAAAAAACCCAGAGAATGTTGTTTACTGAAACTACAGAAAGAAAGAAAAAATTCTGGAGTAGGTTTGATGTCCCCTGCTCTTCCACCCACAGCATGCGGGGGAGAGCGCACTCAATGTTCCTTTCCCTCTTGCTCCCACATGCAACCCAGGAGGTAACACAGTGTTCACCATCTCCATCAGCCATTGGAGCCTGAGTCTCAGAGCTTCTGCCAAGCTCAGGTCTTCTGCCAACCACCTGCTTTTGCAACCCGTGTTTTCACATAGAAAGCAATTTGGACCTACACACTGAGAAATCGCACAAGCTCCCAAAACAAAAACAAATCTCTTCCCAGCATGATGGCTCATTTCACTTTTGTAAACTTTATCTGGAAGCCTTAAAATTTTAAGAAAAGCTGCTTAGGCCTGTCATGGAAGTAAGTGACAAAGAACCCTTTGATAGGTGATCATACCGTATTCTGCCACTATACAGGCAAAGTATCTCCCTCTAGGCAGCAACAAACTAAACACAGTGAATACATGGACACTGTTTCAACACCTGCTAGGGACTCTGGGAAAATGGCTTCATCTTTACAGCTGTCCTAGCACAGCTGGATGCAATACCCTCATCTTCACATTCCTCACCATATTTTGTTAAGTACAACACACAGTTTTAGTGAGTGAAGGTATGTAAAAAAATGAACCTGGTATTTGCATACAGTCATTGTCAACTCTACTGGCTTCCCTAGATAAAAAGGCTTTCTTTAAGGGGCATTTAACACTCAGACATCACAACATACCATTTGAGAATCCTTTATTGTTTCCTTCAAAATGTAGAAGTCAGTGAAACAATTTATCAAGAGCAAGAAACCAAATAAAGTAAATAAAAGTTATTATTTCCACTAGTCAGAATATCTTTCCTTTGTATTCAACCCCAGTTTGTGCACTCCCATATCCAATATCAATGAATAATGAATACTAATGAAGTGCCAATATTTAATTGTTTAGAAGCTGTAAAAAGCAGAATTATTAAAACTCTTCTTCTTAGTTACAGGTTTTAGTGAAAAATAGACTAGATTTCTTAATTGGAATTTCTAGTTAAAAGTAGTCCTTTATTAATAATGAGCTACTCTTCCTAATGCTGTATATTTTACTAGCAATATGTACTCAATAGAGATGGTTTTACCATAATGAAATTAATATTAAAACTACTTATTCAAAATGTGAAGAGGTATATTTCTAAATACTCAGTGTCACTAACAAGTATTATAAGTTTTCTTGAACTTTTGAATACTTCTTACAGTAACAACTCTCAGAACTGTTAAACTCTAGCTTCAAAATATGAACTCTTCATTAAGGGGATATGACCTGCGTGCCTGCCTCCAGTATCTTCTGGCCAAAGTTTCCTAGTTAAAAAAATCTTTACTTTTCTACTACTTACACACGTTTTCAGTTATTCATTGCTACTTCCCTTTGTTTTGTAGGCTCGTCCAAAAGGAGAAGGCCTGACACCATACCAGGGCAAGAAGCGCTGCTTTGGTGAATATAAGTGCCCCAAATGCAAGAGAAAATGGATGAGTGGAAACTCCTGGGCTAACATGGGACAAGAATGTATCAAGTGCCACATTAATGTTTATCCTCACAAACAGGTAGGAGAAGTGCAGACCTGGTGGCAAAAAGCTTGGAACTAGGAATGCTCTTGACTTTGTAAAGTATGAGTAAGACTTAAACAGAACTTGGCATGGGCTACAACACACCACAATGAATGGTTTCCCAGATGAGCTGTCTCAGTCCTGGAAGTCTGGACAGGTATCATCAGAGTTGCAAAATTTGGATGTTCTTTCTTTCGTTATAAATACCTCAAACCCAAAAACTTCACCAGCCTTTCTTATAGAAACAGACTGTGGGGCTTTTTAATCTGAGATAGAGTAAAAAACATTCAGCAATAGCAATAGGCCTTCTAGTTCTTCTGATTCTCTTCATATTTACACCAATTTATTGTTTCATTCCACTGGTGTCAGCAGAGTTATTTCCCATGTGTACTGCTTTTTTCACCTGTTGGATTTGCTCAAGGGGCTATCACTACTTATAAAGAGTAGTGATAAAGTAGAACAACACTAAGATGACTCCTGCCTACGAAATTCCTTGGTTAATGACACTAACTTGAGACAATCTCAGAGCTTCCAAGGTCTCTTGTTCCTTACCTCTGTTTAGACAGCTTGTCTAAAAGATCCAAAGTCCAGGCTGAGTCACTTACCACATGCATGGAAGTACAGTCCTGAGGGTGAGAGAAATTGCAAGACCATTGATAGCACAAGACCATTTATAGCACAAATTTATAAATATTTACTTTGTCCTTCAAAATTCTTTCCACCCTTTATGTTGATGTTCAAAGGGTCAAGAAATCATTCAAGAGGTATCCCATCCACACTTTACAGGAGGCATAATAGACTGAGACATGTACATTTTTGTAGTAAAGTTTTGCAAGTAGTCCACTGTGCAGAGCTGCCTCTCATGGCAGGGCTAGAGGAGTCCAATCTGCACAGCAGTACTGAAGTCAGAGACACACTGTGGGAGGGTTGCAATCTACAGTGCTTCTGTCAGCTGTGCTCGCCACCGAGCCACGAACACGGTACTTTCTGGGGAATAATCACAGCATATGCAGTGCAGCTTTCCACAGTCAACCCCTATCACTGTTACCCTGCTATTCCCTAAGGGCACCATAACTCGTGGATGTGGAAGAGCACGTCTATCTGTGTGTTCTTGTCCCAGCAGCAGGTATTACAGTTATTTGACATTTTCAAGACAAGAATGCATTTCAGCTAGGCTTCCCAATATAAATAACTTGCAACCAGTCACTAGTGCTCTTCGCCAAAATGTGCACTTCAAACCTCAAGCTGAAAGGTTCTACATCCTTTTGTCACTGCCTCGCCTCCATCTGCTTCTATTTCTCAGTGTTACCATTCTCATCCTTTCTAGTCCTTTTCATTCCTCCAGAGGTGCCCTGTGCTGCTTCTGATTAAGTATAACAGCAGCAGGCAGACAGTGAAGGGAACAGCATCAGTTCATGCACAGAGCCAGCAGCAGAGGAGAGTAACAGGCTGCACGAGGTCTGTGGTGCTTCTTGACGCAGCTTCCTGTCTGCTATCCCATACGTGGTTTTTGTCCAAGCATCCAGTGCCACACCAGACTCTCTAAACATTTATCAACATTTATCAGTGGGGAGCTATTTTGCACCATTTTGGAAAATATGCTATACCCAGTCACCTGTACTCTTATACTAAGAACTGTATTTTGTAAAAGCACAGTGAAAGATTTAATTAAAAGTCCAATATTTCTAGTTTGAGAGTTAGAGCACAAAAAAGTCTTGTGCACATAAGATGGTTTTAGTATTTTTTTAAACAGCACTGCTACATCATCTTAACATTTTCTAGATATAATTCCTATTTATTCTTTGGACTTTGATTATTTTGTTGATACCTACCATAGCAGAGGCCTCATTCAGGTTTGATTTCCTATGCACTTCTAGTTTTTAAGCCCTCACTTCCCTCTCAGTGGATGTCCTCAGTTAATTATGTGCTCCTTCTGCATTCATTATATGGGATTAGAGTATTTGCATTCTCATCTGAATCTTCCATTGGACGGGTTTTCCAACTTAAATAATTCACCTAAGAAAATATCTTGCCTCCCCCTACACACCATGATTCTCTTATGTCATTTTCACTCCCTTCAAAAAAAAGAAAGCATTGCAGTGAAAGAATAGACATGACAAAACAGCAAAGTCACCACAATATGCAATGTGATCATAGTACAAATAATCAATAAATGGATTTTTTCTTCAGTTTAACAAAAACCAGATGAACTGGAGAAGTCTGACCTCCTTTCAAGATCAGACAGTATTTACTCCTAGTGAAATAAATGATTTCTACTTTCAAGCCATCTTGTCAATATTTCTCTTCAGCAATGTGCTGGAATTCATCATCTCCTATTCTTACTCCTTGCCCTACCATTTGGTAAACGTGTAATTGTAACCTAACAGGAAAAAAGATATCTTGGAACATTATTTTAAAAAATAATGGTCATTTTACCAGCAGATGAAAATCACTGCTGGTTCCTCAACATGAAATAACCTTTTGTCAAGCTACAAGAGCTTCCAGAACTATACAAACTGTAAACATCTCAGCCCATATCTAAAACAGTCACGGACCACATTTCTGTGGTGAGGGTATATTATAGAAAGTTTCCACTCACCATAGTATATATGTAATGAAAACATACACCAGGTCAAATCAACCCCCCCCATTCCACACCTGGTCCTAAGCAGTGGAGCACACTTAGAGAAAGGTGTGTATAAAGACAAGACACAGCAATCACCTCCAAGGATACTTTCCCATCCTCTTGTATGGCCGAGTGAGTATCTCTGCATTCTGCTGGTTTGGCACCAAACAGATCAAACCTTGCAGAGTCTAGTAGATGAAATCCAACCACATGAACCACCAAGCCTTGCTGTGTCATCCTCACTGTTGGAGAGTAGGATGCTTGTGCCCAATTTAGGACAAAAACAAATTTGAAAACCTTATTTCAGGATTGCTCGATATTCATTGCAGTGAATTAGGAGTTTCTTCTCAATTGCCAGGCTTGCCCTTTTCTCCCATCCTCACCTCCATAGCTGTATTTAATCTTCCCCAGTCGCTTTCCCAAATTCATGGACTTCCCAGTACAGTAGGGTTTGTCCATGTCTCACAAGGGATGGTTTGGTGCTGAAGTACTCCCATGTAACTGGCTCAGGCAATAATATCAGAGTACTGAAGATAATAATCTCCACTCTGGATAGCTCTGGGGTAGCCACTCAAGCACATATGTTGGCTCTGTGAATGGCTGATGCAGCTATGCTCAAATCTTGATTTCCTATGCATACCTTTCTTTAGTGAGTCCCTGGAGAGGAGAGCAGCCACACTTTCCTGCCACCTGCTCATTGTTCCTGGAGGCTTGTTTCACTCCAGGAAACTATTCTGGGCCAATTCCCCACAAGGAAGGTCTCAATTCAACCCTGTGCTCTTAGTCCACATGGTCTATCTGTGAGAATGAGCTTTTAATCTCTCTGAGGCAGGAAAAGTCTTCTCAGCACTTTTACAGCTGTGTGTATACTTTAAAGTGCTCCATAAATGCAGCTCTAAATCTCTGTATTTAACAGAGATGGTGGAGCATGTATTACAAGCAGTAACACAAGGGTCTGACAGGAGGGCTACTGCCATTCATTCCCCAACTCTTCCATCGAGTAGGGAATCAGGTGGCTGTCACACCTGAGCTGCAAAACTGCTCCTCAAGCAAGTTTTGCTGAATTGTTCCACTCTGTTCCTCCTTTTGCATTTTCACCACTTCCTCAAGTGACAAACCTTCCCATGGGAGTGCTTACAGGAGTGCACAGAACTTGTGACAAAAGCCATCGGCCCATTGAGCTCAAGCCTTACTGAAGGCTAAAGACCTACCCTGACAAAGCTGCTCTATGGCAATTTCAAAAGTAGTTTTCTGGGTAGTTACTTTAGCTAAACATAGAGTAACTACTCTAAACATAAACAGTAATCTCAGACAAGACTTAAACCTCTCTTATTCTTCCAAGGAACTTGGATTTTGTGGTTGTTTATGCTCCTTCTTACCCTGCTTCAGCAGCGGATCCAGTCCTTATAGTCATTCACCAGCGTTCTTGGCAGTGTGACAGCCCAGATGCCAGGTCCTGAATTCTCATTTTCTTCCCCTGCCTACTATAGCAGCAACATCTGCACCCATGGTTACTTCCTGGCTGGCCTCTTATCAAGGCTTCTCCTCCGACTTTGTGGCTAACACCAGTGCTGTTTGTGATGACAGCTGTTGCACTGGTGCAGAACCAGCCATCTGGTGGCTGACTTGTCCTCTTGGACACTATTTTCTTCCAGCTGTCAGGAATTTACTGTTGGACTGGAAATAATTTGGTATGTAAATACATACTTCATGATACTCAAGTTATTACTTTCATGGGCAATTCAGTGGTCTCATCATAATTCCCATATCTGAGTGCAACCACAGCCACCTCTCTTCCCTCAGTATGGGGAGGGGTGGGTATGATCACTCAAGCCCAATAAACCTTTCAGCAGTTTCAAGCCTACAAGTATGATCTTTTGACTCTTTAGATTTAATAAACCCTCCCCAGCATGCCCATACTTGTGTACTCCAGCTATGGGAATACAGTTCACCCCAGACTGCTGCTTTTCTGAACTCTAAAAAGAGATTTTCACCATTTACCTCATGCTGTTATCATTCATTCCTAGCTGGCCTGTCCCAGAGGCATGCTGCTGACAGAGGCTGCTTGCTCTCTCTAAGCATCCTGCCTCTGATCTGCAGCCTTCTTATCACTGCCTCGTGGATTCACGGCGACAGCCCAGGGCCTTGTTAATGTCCCTCTTGCCCCATGCAGATAGAAAAGCAGAGGGTCTGCTGCTCAAGAATGTACATTGCATTTAATCTTTTCTGCCCCAGTGCCTAATTTTTTTTATTGGACTAAAAGTTTACAAATTCACGATAGCATGTGTTTCTTGAGGGAAGCATGGCTCCTGAAGACTATTAACCTAAAAATTATCCTGCCAGCAATAGCTGCAGAATCTTTCTATCCACATTTCTAATCTGACATTTAATCATCTCATTTGCTGCATTAAGACTTGATGTAAATGAGTCCGGAAAATTATTTTTAACTATTTTCACTCATTTGAATTCTGATGTGATCCTCTATCCATCAGTGGTGCAATTAAATTGTTCCATTCTACAGCAGAAAAAACATCAGTCTTTTAAATACAAACAGAAGCAGGCACATTATTCCATTCTACATCTTAGTGGAAGCAATTTCCCTCAAGATGTCCTAGCGATGCTTTCTTTAACACCTTACACTTCATAAGGGTGAGCTTTTTTGTTTGAAGGGTTTGGGCTTTCAGCTGGCTGTTGGGGAATGCAGAGGTCATTCAGTACATTTAGATTGGGACAGCAATAATTCACAATCAAAAGTTAATTTGCAGGTCAGGAATTGATATATAAATTGAAATTTATTTCAGCTTCATTCCCCTGAGGCAATAGCTTTATTCACCACCACCAAATGCTTTCCTGGTGGAGCTGCACAAGATTATTTCCACCCTGCAACTATCAGGAGAAAATTAAAGAAAGATGCACAAAAGTGAAGTCTGGAAGAATACAATTGTGGATGTTTGCATTTTAAAGAAAAGAAAAGAAAAAAGACAACAAAATTTAACTATTACAGTTAAACTCTCCATTTAATGGAAAAAGAGTATACCTTTCCCCTGAGGAACATAGCAGGATTTGCTGTTGTTCTGCAAGCCCCATTTCACCTCTTTCTAAGTAAAGAGGTTAGCTTTTCAGCCAAAGAGTCTGTCCCCTTCTCCACACCCTCTCCAAATGCATGGCTGAGTACTCATGGCTGAGCTCTTGCAGCCTCCTCAGTTACTGGTGTCTCCTGCAGAATTCAGGCAGTCCCCAGAGCCAGCACAGCATGCAACAGCCCAGCCATCCACATCCCTCTTACGCTAGTGTCCTCTGCTTCCCCTCTGCTTTCACCTGTGCCAAGGAGTCCAGCCTTGATGGAGACACAGCTCTTTGACTAACATCCTACACTTTTAGCATGGTGTAAGAAAGGTTCCACTAGTGTAAGGTTATTTATTACTTTTAGGTTCTCCTCAATTAGTAACAGACAGCAGCAGGACAAGAACACTTGCTACTCAGGGTGGTTGAAGGGTTCTTTTTTGCTTTTACAAGAAACCCATGATGAGAAAATGGCAAATGGAGATAAGCTGGGATTCCAGTTTATGCAGAAGTTGGGTTAAAGTGGTTTTGAGACACAAACCACACAAGCACACTACCAATTTCAAAGCCTCAGCCCTCCACCACTTCACCAGAAGTGCATTCTCGGCTCTGCACAGCTTCGTTCCTTCCAGCCAGCCCTTGGCAACCTGCTTTCCTGCATTTGTAACCCCTCTCTCCCCAGCCTGTGTCATAACACACTGGTAACAATAACATTTCTGAAATCAAAATGCTTTGCAGGCCAAAAAGCTGAGCTCAATCAATGCAGGGGGAAAGCAAACCACAGAGAGCTATTGTTTCTGAAAACCGTCCAAAAACTCTTGGCACTTCAAGGCATTCCCAATGTCCTTTGCACTATTTCCAGGAAAAATGATTCCCAAGGCCTTGCATATTAAAAAAAAAATCTGGCTTATATCAATAAACATGATAACTGCTGTATTTTTCTCTTTAATCAGAGCACAGCTAGCATGTAGAAGCAATCAGAGCTGAGTCAAATAGTCTGTTTTAACTGCAGCATTTAAAAACTCTCATTCGCTGTTGAAGAGGGTAAATTAATCCCTGGGACTCCAGAACCTGGGCTTCATCTTTGTGTATCTATATAAGCCAAATTCTTGAAGAATATTTGTGGGCAGATGTTCGTGGAATAAGTGGTAGATGAGGCAGAAAGGCAGTTTTTCTGACGAAATACAATTATTCAACTTGCCTGTCTTGTGGCAGAAGCAGTATCAGTGCTTGGACTGCAAGCCTAGAAACAGAATTGCTGGTTCTCATCTCAAATCTCAGCACAGTGACATGGAAAAAGTCATTTAAAGCTGAGTGGGGTTGCAGGGCATTTGGAGATGAAGAGTCCGTCTACCTTCTCCATCTGACACAGGAAATCCAATTTGCAGTTGAAATGTAAATGAAGTTAGACTCAAAGACATATGTGGCCCAGGACCATATCATGGCTTAAAACATTGAATCAGAAACAAACCATTGACAATCATTACTGAATCACTCCTATATATTGTTTTGACTAGCTGTTCAACATAATAAGAGTGTTGCACTTATAATCCAGTAGAATCAAGCAAGAATTTACAGACATCCCTTGTTCAGGATGGTAGAATATATTTTGTGTCATTTTAGTTATTCAGAGAGCTGAGAAACCCTTCTACTCCCTGGTTTGTGAGCAATTCTGGCTGGATTACATAGCGAAAAAAAAACCTTTAAATATTTCTGTTCCTGTCTACAGAGACTCAAGTAGGTGGCTTGATGAAGAACTTATAAATGAAATCTTAAATGATCAGGTGTACTTTAAGACCTTACAGATAAAGGAAAGTCTTTAAGATTAAGAAAGGTGTTAAGAGATAAATGGCCAAGATGGTGTAATTTATATTTACCCACCCACTGCTCCAAGAATCACATTTTGAACACATAAGCAAGAATTTAATGTCCCTGTAAAAACAGTAAGAAGCTTATGGCTAGTTTTCAGATTTCACACCACATGCTGTGTCTACCACAGATCCATGGAAGAACTGCTGCCTTCATGGCACTTGTGCAGTGAAACGGTCTTTCGGATACATTTCAGGAAAACAGATAAATTATGCGTTAGGGAACTTGGGGTTTTTGCCAAGCAAATGGGTGCACTTTATTAAGTTCTACCTCATATCTCTATCACTTCCCTACCTATTAGACTTTCCAAACATTTAACTTTGTCACAATATTTAGCATAGGTATTTTATTTTCAGAATAATTATTAAGCCTTTTACATGTCATGGAAAATGAAAGCACAAATACCTACTAACAACAAATCAGCTTCATTTCCTCCAACCCTGTGATTTCACAAATATTATTAAAAATACATAATTTATTACTCAGATTGAGGGCAAAAGGATTGTGTCATGAGGTTGGATTTTGTTTTGGTTTTGTAGTAGTTTGGAAATTTTTTTTATTTTATTAATAGCTTTGCAGCTGCTCTGCTTCAAAACTTTCAGGCTCAAAAACATGAGACTGCGTATTAGGAAAACACCATTTAGGTATGTAGTATCTAGGCATAGTTAAGACAGTTTTCTTCATGTAGCAGCTAGTCCTAGCATTGATAATCCCTGCTCTGCATTGCTGGGTAATGGGATTCCCATGCTTGATGGTGTTAATGCCTTTGGGACATCTAAGTTACTGGAGCTAAGCAACTGAACTCTTTTGTTACTGCTTTTATAAATGAAGTCCTCAATTCAGTATTTTTGTAATTTGTCTACAACAAAGTTAACACCACCTGTATGAAGAATGATATTAAATTGTGAGGCTGCTCTGAACCAATGTAGAGCTGAAGGGCTAAAAAAACCACTCCATACCTTCAGGAAAGAAACATAGTACCTTTTTAATTACCAGGAGAAAGCTCAGGGCATAAAAGTAGACTGCATATGCTTAATGAAGAGGAACAAGGACAAAACCTTGGATCTAATCTGATTTCTTTCCCTCCACTACAGAGACCCCTGGAAAAGCCGGACGGCCTGGATGTTTCAGACCAGAGCAAAGAACATCCTCAGCATCTGTGTGAGAAGTGCAAAGTTTTGGGCTACTACTGCCGCCGTGTGCAATAAACCTTCAAAGTGGCCTCTTCCCATCCCCATCATCCTTAAAGATTCTCTGGCAGCATGCGATCAACAGCAACGCAACAGATCAAGATAAAAGCTAAAATAATTGCCAATATTGCCTATCTAATAATACGCCTTACCATTAACAGAATGTAACATTTCTCCTGTGCATGTGCATGCATGCAGTAGGTATTTACAGGACTATGATTTGTATACGTATACATGTGAATTTATATATGTACACACACAAAGTGTTACTGATGGTGTTCACTGTCCACCTGTAACTACAGTTACAGGTTCTGCTGATTGTTTACACAGACCCTATATCACAGCCAGGTGAAATGAAGTACTATTCAAAAGGCAAGGAATAATATTCACAAGGAATATTTGTTATATGTATGGCTTTTGCAGAGGTTCAGTAACTGTGGGGCCACTAATTGCAAGCCCTCACCCACAACACAAACACTGTTCTTATTATATGACAAGACAAAGGAAGATGAAACAAGCCACAGCATAAAAGAAGAATTACTGCTTTCCCAGTTTTAGAAAGTCTTAAGAGTTTTGTGCTGTTGATTTCTTGGACTTTCTCTATTTGTTACCATCTCTTGGGCAGGGCTTAGGCAAAATGATTTTTGCAGGACATGGCAAAAAAAGTGAATAATTGTTTGAGGGTGTAGGTTGGGTAGAAAGGGAATGCCATAATGGGACCCAGATCATCAGAAAGGATTCCAAGAGGTTTTTTGGAGGAGACAAAATTGGCTTGCTTATGCAACTACCAGATCCTTCTCTTGTCATATAATCCCACTGACATGGCCCCTTTATGTTCACGGTGTGTTCATTATGCTGCAAGCACACTAAATTTACTACAAATAAGGGGATAAGAATACTTAAAACTGACCCCAAAACCCTTAACTAAAAGATTAGCCAAACTTACTATTTATAGTAGTTTTAAAGCCACTTTCTGGAAATATTTTTATGTCCTGTTTTCTACTATAGAAATTTGTTATAATATGAAACTTGTTAGCCATAGGAGTGTTTGAGGCATGGAGAACACTCTATATTACCCTCTTTCTTTGTGTCTTCCTGAAGCACCTACGTACCCGAGGAGAAATGTAGGAGTTCTATTTCATTGTCCCATTTCAGGTAGAACTTTGCACAGGGGAACCCCGCTGCAAAGAACATTTCATCAGGGATTGGCAAATATGAGCTGAAAGTACCTCGAGACAGTATCCTGTTTGTGTGTCCGCATAAGAGTACATTGGCAAAAGGACACAACAAGCAATTCATTTGTAGCATTCACTTAAAAAAATTAGAGGGATAATGTTTGAGGTTGGGGGGTTTTTTACATCAACAATTTATATTTTTATGAAGTTTCCTTTAGGGAGATTGATTTGTGTGAATGATACTTAGAGAAAATATTTTAAATCCTAAATTTGTTCTGAGGACTAGTTCCATAATGCAAAGACAGCAGGGGGTTTATGCCAAGTGATAGCAGGATGTTACCAGTATGTCAAGACAAGCTTTTATAAAGAAGTAGAAAACTTGTCATGTGCATTAATCTAGGGAACGTGAAGCTCCTGACGAATTTGCTCCAGGGTGAAACTCTTGCCATTTCCCTGCTTTGCTGTAAGCAGGGCAAAATTGCATCTGCTTGTTGGGTGGGAGTGGCATGTACGTACCCCGTTATTTATGGGCAGCCCAAGTGACCCAGCCTGCGGGTCACATAAGCATCCTGGTTTCTGACCACAGCTCTTCCATAGCTCCCTGATTTTGGGCAAGTCACAAGATCCTTCTGGACCTCAGTTTCCCCAACTGCAAAATGGGGGTAATAATACTTCAGTATACCTACCTCACAGGAGAGTTGTGAGGTTTACTTAATATCTCTTAAGTGTTTTGGCATCACTGGATGAAAAGTGCTATGTTATGCTAAAATAGAATTAACTAAATTAATCACTTGGAAACTACTTTTGCCCAGTTGGCAACTCCAACTAAAATAGCTGAAAATAATATTATTGAAAGTAACACTAATAAACAGTTCAGTTGCCTCAGTGAAGATATGCAGTTTTAGCATTTTCTAATGCAAACACATTCTTTTGCACAGATTCACAAATTACCTTAGAGACAAATTCTCTCAACAAAGATACTAATCTGTCTATACAAATAAGAAAATACACAAGCAAATCTAGGGGTGGATTTTCTAAGCTTGACCTCTAGGATTAATCTCAATAGTTTGTTTCAAGCATGAGTAATTTTGAAAGAGCAGCATTCTAAACCAGATCTATTTTTTCCTCTTGAGCACTTAATAGTACATGAACAAAAAAATCACCTAGATGATTCACATCTAGCTAAAGGACATGCAGAGAAACCCCCTTAGATGAAGATAAGGAAAACATTATTTTCTCCCTGAAAGTAAGATGTTGCTATCAAACATTTTGTTCTGTACTGAAATAATCTCCATGTTATGATAACCACTAAATCAGTAAAACAGCACAATTGTTGATATAGTTGTATCACTATATCACACATTACCAGGTTCTGACAAAAAGCTGACTAAAAGATACCATTATAAGCATTGGTATTTTCATGACAGTGCCCTATTAAGAATTGTTTATCCGGATTCAACTCTGCAAGGCAATGCCTTTAGCTTATGGATTTTTAGATTGTACTAAAAATACACGTGATCTACTTTAACACAATTAATGTCCATAGGTGTAGCACAATAATTCTTAAGAGCATACTTAGGAGAGTATTTGTATTATTGATGTGTTCCTAGGCAGAAGACATATAAAGTATTTAAGTAATACTTAGCACATTTGTAATACAGAGGAGAGCAGATTTCCCCCTGCACTCACGCTGGGGGAAGGCAGATCGAGAACTCCCTGTGTGGAAGAGCGAGGAGCACCACTGCCATAGGTTGTACTGCCTGAGCCAGAGGCTGCGGATCCAGGCCGGCATCGGGGCCTGGGCACCTCCTCCCTGCATAGGGCTGACCCTGCCTCCCTAAAGCTGGGGCACGGGGAAGGCAGGAGCACCGAGCTCGGCCAAGGGAGGATTCCTCTGCCCCTGCATGACTTTGCTCAGAGGATTGGAGTGTTGGGCATTTGCTCCGCACTCGAGTCTGTGCAGTTGGAGTTGCTGGAAAAACACATCCACATAAGTAATGTGTAACAGCTTATGACCATTGGCTTTTAGTTAGTGGCACAGAAGGGACATTTCTGAATTTTTATTTCAAAGGAAAAAAAAGAAAGATTGATCACAAAATGGAGATTTCTTCTATTCCCTCCCTCCCCACACAAAGGCAGTTCACCTATAGATGTAACCAACTCTTTCCAAATCAGAAAAAAGACCTTAAATGTGCAGATTTTGGACTGGAAAAATGAGAAATTGGTTTATCTTTTAAATTTTTGTGACTGTTTTCTGATGTTCTCTAACTAGCTCTGCATTTAGAGCATCAGCTAGCAATCCTTGAAGGCCTTAGTAGACAGTATTGGCAGAAGTGAAGCAAGCATCAATAAAACGAGTTTTAAATCAATACAGGCCTCCCTGAACTGAGTATTCTTTAGGAGTGTACCTGAGAGCAGTTTGGCTCTGTGCATTTATTTGGCAAACTGGATTTTTAACCTCAGATGCTTGCTGTTGACAGCCTAATGATATATCCAGCACACACTATTTTTTTTTTTAAATTTTCACCCTTTTGGAGATTTTTTTTAAACTTTTGTTTATTTCTTTAGAAACAACAACAAAAACCAACCGAACAAAAAACACCCCACAATTTGTTTCATGAGTTGGTCGTAACGTTTCATACAGAATTTGGCATTGGCACTGCTCTGGAAAAATGAGTAATTTGAAATGTGTGTTGTAGGTTTTTAGCTGCTTTAACTTAATGAGGCTATAATGAAGTTATTACAAATACTTCATTTAAAGGTGATGAAGAAACATCCTAGTAGTTTAAAGGATGGCCCCGTTTTAGCCAGTTTCTACTGCTGCTACCACACATGTAAAATGATGCCACACAAGCAAAGTTTGAGGCCTTTTTGTCTCAAAGTTGCTGTTTAATTTCAGATAAATACACAAGAGTATATATTATTTCTGAAAATAGGTGTATTTTGAAGTTCCCCATTATATGGGACTTAGTTTTTAAACTAAAAATGTGAAGTTACATATGTCTGAGAGAAGCCTTATACCTAGAAGTATTATCTACATTTTACCTTTTTGTACAACATGAAATTTAGATTATACACAGACTGTATACCTGTGACACTCTAGTAAGTTTTAAAAAGAGAAACCTACTTAAAAGATTAAAAGTTTAGTGGTTTTGGAAATGTCAGACTTCATAGATTAGTGCTCTTTGTCCTGCAGTCACGTAGAAGATTTTTTCCTATTCTGTATCCTAAGAGTTGTCCACTGAACAGTAAGCAATAAATCATCAACACGTGTTTTTCAAGTTAAGTAGATGAACATATATTTTCCACTTGCCTTTGCCAACATATTTTAAAATGTGATGGAACTACACCCACAGAAAATTCATTCTTTCAGATATCACTCCACTCCCAACTGGGCTTCAACTCATATCTCTTCCTTATCTGCAAAACCAGTGCTGTCCATTCAGTTAGCTATATCGTTCAAGTGCTCAGAGGGCTGTTTGAGATCTTAGATATAGGGATGATGGATTGTGTTTCTAGGATGAATTTCAAAGGGACAATCGTGTGCAGTTATTAGCTATAGATGATTGATATAAATGTTTACCCCTGTATGAAGTATTTTACAGTTTTACTTGCAGATGTGTATTTATCTTGAGTTATACTTGACATAGAGTTTCTTTCAATTTTTTTTTTTAATACTATGTGTGTATTTTGGAAACCTTTTTAGATGTTAAAATTTTTGAATGGTTACAAATATTTCTTATAATACTGAATTGTTATCTGGAAACTCTTTGCAGTAACTTTTTTGTATATATTTGAGGGCCTTTTTAAAAAAGTATTGTTTGTTTTTTGGGCAAAGTTTTTACAATTGGGAAGCTTTCAGAAGGGCCTTCCTTTCAACTAGGATACTAACAGACGTAAGAGTTTTCTTAAGTATTTTGCAGTATTTTGCAGAACTAAGGATGTATCCTCAAGAAAATATTTATGGAAATAATTTACTTTTTTTTTTTTTTACAATGCTTTTGTCTGTATAAAGTATGCAACAGAACTACATTAAGAAGGAAATATTGTCTACATAAAATATTATATGAAAGTTGGTACATAATTCTGACAAAAAACCTTGCAATTCTTTAAGCCATATTGTTTTTGTTATCCTTGGATGAAAATATCAGTATTAAGTAGCCAGTGTATTATTCAAGTGCTTAGACTTATATGAAAATGCTTATACGGTTTATTTATGTGTATTTGGGGAAGGAGTGCTAGAAAAGCTATCACTAGACATGTAGCAAGTGAGGAGCAAATAACAGAATACTGTCACTTTATGGCCTTGTGAGAGACACAAAAGGTGTTGAAAGCACCGTGGAGACTTGGCTTTCAGAAACTCCGAAGCACAAGTGGTGGGTTTCAAATGGTGGCGCTTTCCTTCCCCAGAACTAGAGGGGAAGAAAGTTGGTTGGGACGCTGTTTAACTTGACTTTCACAACTCTTTGCAGACTGTGAGCTCAGCTATGCAGTATCATCTACAGCAATAATATCAATCAAAGGATGTAAGAGAAAAGGATTGAAGTAGATTATTGTAGGGATTTATGTTTATTTTAATTAGAACTCATAGCAATATAGAATATGCATGTGCACGTATTCAAAGCATTTTACACTTTACATTTCATGTAGTTTGATTATATTATGAAGGATTGAGTTCTTAGTTTGATATTTTACCATGCTAAAATGGGAGGTCTGCCCAACCCTATACTGGATTCTTGTTTCCTTTAAAAGGTTATTTAGTACAGCACTCACTGCATTGTGTAATAGTGCTAAAACTAACACTATCTTATGAATTTCTTCAGCTTTAAAAAATTAACCTAATGATTATTACATTTGTTGAGCTGTACCCACTGACCTTGTCAGATTCAGTTGGCAATTTGTATAATTTCTTTTTCTGTAGCTGTTAATAAACCTGTACAGCTAAAACAAACAAAACCTATGGACAAAGGCCTCAGAGGTACCAGTTCTGTTTCAGCAATCAAGATGACAGCTTGCTCATCTGGTGACTGTGTTGCTAAAGAGACTGTTAAACCTCTGTTGTGGATTGTCCATAAAATGGCATTCCGACATGTGCCTTATTTGCTGGATAGTATACAGCTTTCCTCTAGTATGCTAGCATTTTAATGCTGTATTAAAATATTGCAAAAAAACCAACAAGAGCGTGGCATGGTTTTCTTGAATGTTCCTTCCCTTGACAATTTACTCCCAGCTGCAGTGGGTTCCTGGCTATGGCCTGGCCAGCCACAGTCTGGTGCCTGTGGAGCAAACCTGCCCTACCTCAGCCGTGACCCAGACTGTGGAAGAAGAGTTTCTCCGCTGCAGTGAGTCCCTATGCTGCAAGGAGCCTAGTCACATCCAGGGTGACACCTCTTCACTGCTAGTGGGACACCTTGGGTTAGTGCTGCCAGCTCCTAGTTTTTAAAAGCCTGGTGTTGTCTAACATTCCTTCTCAAGGAAAACGTTCTATAATCAAAGTACACTTGTAGCCTGTGGTTGGATAGGAAAGTTTAGGTGCCAGAAAGTTGCTTTGATGAATAATAACATTCCTAATTCTTTGCAAACACAAGAAGTTAGCAAGAACTAGACCTACTAAATGCTTGTTGTGTATTAGCAATGCTCTTCTCATATTCCCAGCCAAAGTTCAATGGCAAGTAATTTTTCTCCTGAGACTGATAATACTGTAGTGATTGGAAGTTAAAATAAGGACATCAAGAAATTAACTTTGGATTTTAGGTATCCTGCCTCTAACACAAGAGATCTCCTTCATTTAAAACAAGCAGGAAATTTTTGTTAGACACACCAGCACACGTTTTTCTGTGCCTGATCATCCCTACAAACATAGGGCATATTTGCCACTTGGAGATCTTCATGACATTGACACCATTTCTATCACATAGCAAGCCGGGTTTCTGGATTTGAGTCCTCTTCTCATTCAGTCCACATGAGAGAGAGCGAAAACACATCCACATGTTTGTGCATTGGTATGCAATGGTGGAAGAGGTTGACAAGTAACTGTACAGTTCTGAAACCTTGAAAATGGACTGTTTCATCAAATGATGAAAAACATCCCCAGCTGAGCCCCATGGAAAGGGAAAGCACACATGCAGAACTTGTTAAATTTTTGTTTGAAAAATAAAACATACTGCTCTTCACTTTAAATTTGGCTACAGCACTGTTCCCACAGCAAACACAAGCCACAAAGCCGAGCTCAGTACTGAAATACACCTTTCTTTTTACAGAAGACATGGGGCTTCCCAAAAAACCCGCAAACACCTCAGATTTAGCACTCAACTGAGACAAGGAAACATGCTGAGTAGAACAACTGCAAAGTCCTAGCTCCCTATTAGCACATTTTCTATGATTCCTCAAAGAAATAACTTTTTCATATTTAAAACAAAAGTAGATTAACACAAACAATATGGCATCAACAAAACCAGTCAAACTACTCTTCCCTCGGCAATTTTTCGTTGCCAAGCACTTTGCCTTCCTGCTCTGTATGAATGAGGTCCAGAGACAATGCAACAACCCGCTTGTAAAGGAAGGGCCAAATGATTCCCACTACAAGAAAAATAATAGGGCTTTCATAAAAGAGATTTCATATAACACTGATACTTAGAAATAAAAAGCTGTTTCATTATTCTTAATTGAAAACCAATTTAAACAGCACACCAAGGCTACTACTTCTCAAGTTAGTCACATCACACCAAAAGCCCCTCCTCAGATCCTCCCACTGTATAGCAGGCGTACGGACTAGACCTTAAATCCTAGCTGGGAAGGAGAAACAGTCTACATGTTACACTTGTTTAATCTCATTCAGGGCCATCAGACATGGAATATTCACTGCCATATAACACAGTCAAATGTTTAAAATGCTGCTCCTGTCTCCATAACCCCTCTGAAAAAAGTCTGTACACAAGAGACATTGGCAAGTAAAAAGGAACCTGAAACACCAAGGGTTGAATGCTGACAGTCAGCTCTCTCCACTGAGAACTAAAGAAACCTCTTAGCTGGAACATACAAGATTCTTACTCCTGAGAAGTATATGTAGTTTGTGATCCTGAAAAATAGAATGCAACATTCAGGTTTGCTTTTCTCTAGTGTTCACCTCCTGGACTTGGAGAAACAGACCATTTGTCAGCTCCTCTGTGGAGACAACCACCACTCCTACACATCAAGCACTTTCATTTTACTGAAAGTAATGCAATTGCTCTTCCTCACCATCTGTATCTCAAACACATTTCAGATAACCAACTCTAGAAGCCTGGTCATGATACCAGAATTGCAAAACCTCATTCAAACAACACAGATTAATACCTCTTACAATCCTTTTGCAAACTTCATAAGACATTTTAGTAACTGAACATGCCAAGAAACACCTACCTCAGCCAGCTTTTATGGAGTCTTTATCCAAAGGGCCAAGACTGAAGCGGAAGCAATCACAGGTGTGAGGTGTTAGAGCATCCCTGACGTGCAGCCCTGGGTAGCAGAGACAGCCAGCACTGCTGTGCAAGAGAACAGAGCACTGTGAGCCAGCCCTGCCTAAAGCACTGCCCAGGCACATGGCTCCGGGGCCCATGAGGAGACCAGGAGCAGCAGTAACCCTGGACATTCTTTGAAGGCTTTATTTCTATGCCATGCACTTAGCTAAATAAAAATACAGTCATCATTAACTTTTTGCCTTTCTTTAGTAAGTGGTAAAAATGGACCTTGCATGCCCACCATAGCCAGCCAAACCCCATGCCTGCAGAGAACACAAATCACAGCCAAAAACTTTATGTACATTTTAAGGGGAGTACAGTGTAAACCAAAGACTTTTAATTGCTACTCTAGTCTCCTATTCACCAGCTGAGACCAGAAAAGAGAATGCCAGAACACCATAAGAAAGCTTTCTCTTACACAATTTCTGAGCACATCAAAGCAGCAGGTATGGGAAATCTAACACTAGCCAGCTTTCCATGAAGTTTCCTTAGTGTTTTGCAACATAAGGAGGTGCAACTCAAAGGCCTTCCAAGGAGCCAGATATATTTATACCCCAGTTGATTTCAACCAGCAAAACTTGAAGGAATAATGCAGGAAAACACTGCAGAAGTAAGAGGAAGCAAGACCTCAAAACTCCCTGCTTGAAATAAAACAATGATAAACAGACAAATAGCACTAGCACAGGGAAAAAAATACCTCTGCTGAGAACCCTCAGGTCAAAATTCAGAGAGCTGAAATCCACAGCCCCTGGAAAGGGCCTCCTTTTTCTCTGCCTCACTTAAATTGGCTACTGGCCCTGATTGCTGAGGGCTCCATCTGTGCTGGCCAGCTGTGTGGGAAGGGGATGGAGGGGAATGGGGGTGGGCACCAGCTCCTCCACAGGTGCAAGGGCTTCCTGCCTGCCTGCGCCTGCTGCACCACAAACCCTAGAGCCCTCTCCAACAGCGCTGCAAGAGAAAAAGAGCACAGACATCAGTGCCACCAACAGGAACCTTCACAGGCTGCTGGGAGGCGAAGGGTTGTTCAGTTCACGTCTAGGAGAGACAAATAACTCTCCTTTTAATGTTCACAGTAATTGAAAGATCTACACAGTTAAATCTCGGCAGCTGTAGAAATTTCCCTAAGGGATATACACAAGTAAACTTCACTGGACAGAAGCTTGAATAGCACACATTGAAGTCAACCAATTAAAATTGCTTTCCAACATACTCTGCTGAAGTTTCTGAATGTCTTGGACAATTTTTGAATACAAAGCAATAACACATAGCAGCTAATACCTTGCCCAGCTGTTAAGGTGTGGTTAATCCTTTGGATACTTGGCTACCGGAAGTTTTTGCATTTCTTTAATTAAACTGAAGTGAAAGTGTCTGAGTTAAATAAAGACAACCACTCACATCAACACCAGGATTTGAAGAAAAGAAACCAGATTTATTAAGCTAGGAGGTGAACAGCAATGCACTGATTCAGAGTAGCAAAAGCAAAACCAAACACAAGTAGCAGCTGACAGAGTCCCTGATGCTCAGTGAAAGACACCCCAAATGGTGCATATTGAATAACAGATTTTAAATTAGCTAGTAATAGTCAGGAATAAGTGAATTGTGCTATTTTGGATTGTTCAAATCAATGTCATAATAGTTTAAACAGAAGAGACAAACAGAGGATTTGGAAGTAGGAACAAGAAACTAAAGAGAAAACATCCTTATATGATCCTTGTCACTTAAAAAGGACAAAACAGAAATAAAGAAAATCAGGAATGATGAAATGCAAGAAATTATTTCCCTGTGAAAGGAGACTGTGCACTGGGCCTCCATCTCCTGGAAAAGAGATCACTAAGGTCAGATGTGTTAGTATCCCATAATATAATAAATGACATAAATAAGGGAAGAAATATTAATTGCTTCTACAATGCTCTCCTAGAAGAAGGGAATTTTGGATATAAACAACTGAGGCAATATAATTAAAACAAAAGTTTCACACAGCAGACTGAAATGCGTAGTCATGGGATATTCTAGCTGTCAAAAGAATAAATGAGATCAAAACCAACTACAAAACCACATTAAAAAAAAAAATTAAACTCTGCAAGGGTTATTAACCACGAAGCTGTGACCCTGCTCAGGAAGTCCCAAAGCACAGAAGCCACCAGCAGCAAGAGATGACGCCAACAGAAGGTTGACTGCCTGTGGTTCGTATCTTTTCCCTCACTAAACTGCTGTGGGAAAGAAGATATCTGAGTAGGTGCTAGTCTGGTTGTTGTCCTGGCACAAGGATTAATTTTTGTGTGACAATAGGAGCTGCAATATGTGAATGTAAACATACTTCAGCCCTGTACGTAAGGAAATATGTGGCAGCCGCCAGGCACCTGACAGCTGCTGGGGAAGACTCAAACAGACATGCTCAGGGAAACACCCTTTAGCTTCCCAGCATTCACACTCTGGAAGGAGACCTTGAGACTCACCTGTGCTCACACTTGGTTGGGCTAATTGGCAGGAAACTGATTGAAACACCACCGTAATTTGTAGCCTCCAATAGAATATTGCACTGTGGTAGCAATATTTTTGGTTTGGGATTAATTTTTTTTAATTCCTTGCATATACTTTTGTTTAAAAAGCTGTTCCTAATTAGCTGTGTTTAAGGTTATTTTAAATGCATCTATACACTGCATTTCTGTTTGCTGGGCCACACCACCCACTCTTGCTCTCCAAGTGGCAGGGTTTAGCCCTCGATTAGCCTTACGTATGGTTTTCTGGGGTCATGAAGGCATTTACTGAGTCAAGGAAAATTTCTAAGAGGTGTTTAAGCACCTCTTAACATCCAAAAGGTCCAGTAAATGGAGCTCATAACAATGAGGTTATAGGCTCTGTCTGAGCCACGCACCATGTCAGGATGGGAGGCAGCCAAGCCGCGTTGGGCTCCCACAGTGGTTCCAGCCATGCTGTGCTCAGCCCTCCTGGCCAGCACTGAGCCACAGCCAAGGGCACCCTGAATTAGCACAGAGGCTGGTTAGCCTGCACCCGTGTTTCCCCATCTACTGATTTTAAGGCATGGCTTTTACTCCAAGGGTGCAGCTTCACACCTAGGAGCTGCAGGGAAGGCATGAGTTGTGCATGTCTGGGTGGAGAAACACTTTACCTTTTCTGCCATAAATATCTCTGCCCATCTCCATATGAGTGGAGGAAATGTCAGTCTGAGGCAGATAGAAATATTCAGACCAAAGAAGACACATCAGGAGGCTTTTTGTGAAATAAATGTAGCCAAGAGAAGAAAGTGACCTTTTTCTCTCCTGATTTCCTTCCTACAATGAACCCTGTGCACCTCTCTGCAAGAATTTAGCACAGCAGGAGAAGCAACAGGGTCTCAAATAAGGCTTTACAGTCTCAGCAAAGGTGAAGTTGAGCCTGAGGTATGTGTGATTTGCTCTCTCGAGGACTGTACGTCTCAAGTAATTCTTAGATTTTTGTTAATGAGAATTTAATACACTTCATAAACATGATCTTCCCTTCAACACTTTACCGGCAAATCTGGCTGATTTCAAACAGCTTTTCAAATACATAAAGTAGGGGAAATTTGTCACCTGGATTCTTTTTGTAAAGATAGACAATACAGCAGGTAGTGATGGGCATATAAACCTCATTTTCACAACTGACACATATTCTGGTTTTCTTCAAAGTTAAAAATGGCACTTTTTTTCTTAGTGCAGGTACTGTCTAGTCTCCAGCATGTAACCAATCCCTTTCAGGGATACCTAAGAAAAAAAGAAAAAGAGAAAGGAAAAAGAAATCTGCTACTAATTCACTCCAAGGCTGTGTCCTGTTACCCAGAACAAGCAAGCAAACAAACAAAAAAAATCCCCAAAACTACTTTCCTGAAAAACCCAGCTGGTTAAAGTCTGTTCAGTGGCTGGAATGAAACGTGTGTGTTTAGATTATAAGGTTGGTGAACTTCATCAGAGGCTCCTTCACCTATAGCTTTAGTCTGTAAGTGATTGTGCCTAAAATAACTGGAACTGTAAATTTCAAGTTCCTCTATGCCTCCTTCCTCTCCACTTTCTCTTGCCTCTCCCAGCTCCTCCCCACTGCCTGTATTTTACAGTTGTTGCTCATTTCAAGTCTGAAGTTGTATTGCATGCTTTGCACGGCCCCTGGTTTTTCAAAAGTATATTTGGACTTACAATAACATGCTGTCCCCTCTAAACATCTTTAATTGTGTTGCCAGACACATTCCCCCAGCCCTTGCCCCACACCACCTGCGGCACAGGCAAATACCCTGGTGCTCCCTACTTCCACTCGTACTCTTAAGAAACTTATTTGTTCTGCAGAAGAATGCAGGTAAGTGACCACAGCCATCTCCCTGTCCTCACAGGAAGCAAATCAAGGTCTCTGTATTCCAGTCACAATTGTGGTTTCTGGTCTTTCTCACAGAGCCCCGGTCACTGGCTTAGCAGAGAACCAAAAGAGTCTCAGATGAGGCAGACAGCACTGCTTTCTAAGGACTATGAGCGGAGTTCTTGCTTGCTCCATTAGTCCCCAGGTGTGGTCAATTGCAGTTGGGTTACAGCCAAATAGTCCTGGCCTTTTCTTCTTCCTAAAGCTCCTTCTGTCAATCCTCAGTGCAAGAGCTCCAGGAGGATTTCCCATCAGGGATGAATCTGATTTTTCTAACCCATGAATGGCCAGGTTGGAGCCTTTTGCTTGTTTTGGTGGAGCCACTGCACGGCTCCTCGGGGCGGAACACATGCTGCTGGGGGAGCACTCTGCTCCCCTCAGCCTTAGGGAAGTGACACAGTGCAATGGCTTTGCAACACAGCAAAAATCACCCCAACCAGAGAATGCTGGGTAGGAAAATGATCATCCTGATTTCTCCTTTTAGCACATTTTTTTGCCTAGTGAGAAGGAGGCCGAGATGGAATGAGCAGACGGGTCTGCAGGATCGGTGCTGGCAAACATGGAAACTTTTACAGCTTCTGGCTCCAGCCCCAGCTTGTCCCCACTTTCCACGAATGCCTAATTGAGACTGTCTGGCTTTTTCCACAGAGGTGGGAGCCAGTTTCCAGGCAGGGCATATGGGTGTATTCTGTAAGACTTTGCCTTGTAAAGTTTTAGCACCCAAAAAAGCCTCCTGTCTCCAGGATGATTCAGTGGCTGGTGAGGGAGTGGCTGCCAGGCAGGGGTGAGGGTTGTTGCTGGTGACAGGAAAAAACAGAGCATAGAAGAGGGGACAGAGCAGCTCTCTTGTGAAGAAATGATGCCACAGCAATCACCTCATTTGGTACGGGGCATGGACCCCATGCAGGCTACTACACTAAAGTCCCTGCGAGATACAAGACACATCTATGGCTGCGGCACAGGTGCATCAGGCAGCAGTGTGAGGGTGTAGCCATTGTGGCTGTTCATCCCTTGATGACACCTGTGGTGTGATCCATGAGCAGGGCACTGGCAGCTGTCCCATCCCCCAGAGTGTGCCAGAGACCATCTGCAGCAGGCACAGGACTCACGTGGCCCTGCACCTTCACCTCAGCCTCAGGACCACAGCAGCTCTTGCAGCTGCAGTGCTACGCCATGTGTTCAGAGGGGCACGTCCCAAAGGAGGAGGCGTGTCTGAGTATCACAGGGGATGGCAGTGGCTCCCACCCCAGAACTAGCCAGAGCTGCTGTTTCCATATGCAGAGCAGCAAAGAGCCACACAACACCACGGCTCAGCATCCAGAGCAGGATGGGACTGGCTGTGCCATGAGCTTTGCCCCTCACTGGTGTCCTGTAGGTGCCTGAGTCAATATTAGCTCATACCCAGCCTAGATAGGGAGCAATCAGATAACGCCCAGCTAGGAAGCTGTCTGGACTCCCCAGCATGCCGTGTTCACACTATTCCTTTCTCAGTGGGACAGACCCTGCACCTGCCAAACATAACGTGGATGATGGACTGGCCTGGCCTATCATGGATATTGGGGGTTTATATTAATCACATGGAAATAATTTTGGACAATTAAGCATACAGATGAAAGGCCAACTGGCTGCATATGTTCTGTGGGGCATGACCTAAAAGCAGTCCCAGTCATTGAAATGATGTAGTGTGAAAGCTGGATTAAACAGGTCAAGTAAATTTGGAGCAGCTAAAATAAACTGAACTCTCTTCCAAAACATACGTTGTGTTTGCCACATAATATTGCTGTACTGTGGTAGCATGTCCCACACATGCCAAAATTGTGATACGCTTGTTCCAGGGTCACAGTGCCAGAGGGAGAGAGTGAGGATGGTTACTTTGGCAGAAAGCCAGTCAGAAAGAAGTTCTGCAAAAGTCACAAGCACTCCTGAATGAGCTGCCTGATAAGGCTTTGCACATCTTCCTTGCAGCCTACTTGCCCAAATAGCCCAAGCCCAAGGAAGGGATTCAGTCTCACACTGAGCAATCAAACGTGAATGAATGTTCTGGCCTTTTGGTTCCCTCTATAAACATTTTCCAGCTAGTGGCAAGCTGTTTTGAAAGCCCCCAGCAGCTTGGCTGGGAGCTGGAGACATTTTACAACATCTGGGAACGATTCCAGAATTGCTTCCCTTCGTACACCTGTATTGAGCTCCATTTGCAGCCAGTTTGCTGTGGAAAGCCAGCCTGCACTGCCTACCCAAGACCAGGGCAGGGAGGGCATCACCACTGGCCAGAATGGCCAACTCCTCCTAGCAGGGCTGGCAGGGACCTGCAGGGGTGGCTGACAGTGCGAACTGCTTACTATTCCCCTGTGCTGACCTCGCTTTGAACATTCCCCAGTAACACACAGAGGGTAAAACGCTTTATTGGAGTGATGTGGCCACGAAGGAAAAATAAATAAAACAGTCCTCAACCACTCATGGGCAGATTAACAAAGCTGGGTATTAATCATGCTGGGAACACAGGGAACCCAAAGTGAGTTACAAAAGGGCTTGGATCAGCTGCACCCTTTTTCCATCATGTGGTTCTCCACATCAACCCTTGCCCAGGTCAGTGCTACTCAGTCTTCCACACTGCTCTTATTTTATTTTCCTACCATTTAATTGCCATATGCTTTGTATTATCTTTGTTTTTACTTTGTCTTGGTCATCCCAATCCTTTGTTACACCAGATAATCAACATTTGACAGCAGTAAGCCATTAGATAGTAAAATACAGCACTTGAAAGATAGGAAATGTTAAGGGTCGACTCTTCAAATTCTTCCTTGTTTGGAACCCTATGACATGTAAAGATTTTTATGCATCTTGAACTCATCAGTGGAAAAGTGCTTTTAGTCTGTATGTGTGGTTCTAGTAATGTTTTTCTGAATGGCTGTATTTTAGTTTTGTTACTAATTGCCAAAGCCCTGCCTCATTTGTGGGGCCCTGATGAAGAGCGCACGAGGCATGAAGTTCCCAGAGCTAGAGAAAGTGGTAAGGGCATGCTGCCCCAGAGACAGCTGGACAACATGCTCCTGTTTTTTATTTCTCTATGAGAATTTCCAAATGTACCAAAGTTCGTGAATTTGCAAGTAATATTCTATAAATGAAACCTATAAATCCATGGAAAACTGTCTGAAGGAAGAGAAAACTACTCAGAGAAGGTAAAAAAGCTGACTAGAAACTTGGGGATTCCCAACTAGCCACAGGTGACCTAAGCACTGGCCACACTGACTGGCTGGTTGTGTGCAAAATTCCTGAGTAGCCAAGATGCCTGCTCAGAGGCAGAGAGAAGGGAAAAGAGAAGGTCAAAAGATGAAGAGGTTCTGAACCCCAAATGTTTGTGAATGTTGCTGGAGTTCAGAAATATACCCTGAGAACAGAAGAAGAAATCCACTGCTGATATTAAAATCTTTGCATTCTGTGTTTTATTTTCTATACCTCTCTTTTTCTATATCTATTTTCTGTCAAATCTTCATCTGAAGGCTTAATAAATAACCATTTGCTTTGGTTCAGTGCCGGCCCCACTAAACTGACAGAATTATATAGAGAGAAGCACAGCCTGCAGGCAGCCTAGTGCCCATAGTGGCATTTGGGCAGTGCTTGGAAAGATGCCCTCACCCTCTGCAGAATCCCAGAACAGGTCTTTTTGTCAGCCTTTAGAGAAGTGCTCCTTGGCTCCTTGGACACAGGCATCCCAGCCCTAAGGAAAGGTGACAGTAAAGCACAACAGATAAAATCCAAAACCTTTGGGGTTTGTCATACATTTATGTAGCAATTAGAAAGTGGGAGGCTGACTGCAGCATAACAACACACTTCCCTTCTAAAATTACACATGTATTTGAAATTGTTCCTTCAAACTTAATGAGATGATCAGCTTCAAGGCAGCTAAAATCTCAGGACATCGAGCTTGTTGGCTATCAACTGTTTTATCCAGATGAAGGGCAGATACAGCCCCTATTTTTGAGTCCTGCAAACCAGTCCTACGCTGGGAAGGAAGTTGTACAGATTTCACTGACTTCAGGCGAGCCAGCCAGGTGACTGCTCCTTGGGGATGCTGTCATGCACCCAGGATGAGATGAAAAGGACACAGCGAATGTTGATGATTTCTGAGGAGCTGTACCTGCTGCCTCCAAAGCCAGCCCAGGGATTCACCTACTGGCTGAGGCAAAACTCACTGTCATGCACCCAGCGTGATTCTCATAGGTCCCCAGGACTGTGTCAGCAGCTTCTGCTGTTGCTGGGGGGCTGCAGTGCTGCAGGCCAGCTGCATTTCCAGCCTTTCCATTCCCCTTTGGTGTCATGGGACATCCTGCACCATGACTGCAGCCGTTACTCGCTGCAGCACTGGCAGTGAGCCTCTCAGGGGCGTGTGTTCACTGAGGCCTATTATATATATGTCCAGATGGATCTTCTGTAAAATCAGACATCTGAACTATGTCAGTGCTGCGTGGTTATTTCTGAAGGCTATGGCAGCATCTCTGTGCTGTCTGTCATATTTCTCCAGAAGACTTTTGCCAGATGGCTGTATACGGCTGTGGTGTTACTGAGAGCTAAATGAAGACCTCATGCAGAAGCCCCTTAAAAAAGTTCATATGTTTAGTTTGCCAGAAAAACAATGGTTTTCAAGATGAACCAAAGTTTTGAAGATAAATCTGGACTTTTCTCAACATATTAGAGCTTTTCTCCTGAAAAACAAACAGGGACTGGTGGTTGAGTACTGCAACTACACTGAGAGGCTGCCTGGCTCACGCCAGGATGACATCCATCATTTTGGTATGGCTGACAGGACCTGAGGGGTAACACTGCAGCGTGAGGTCCAGCCAAGGCTGAGCATGCCAGTATCTCCATCCCACCAGCTGTCTGCTGGCCAAGGAAAGAGGTCCAGTAGGGAACTCAGGGTATAGGTTCAAGCTTTCCTGTGCTGTAGAAAGGAGAGGAGGGAAACCTGTGTGCTGCAGACTGGCAGAGCACCAGGACTTATCTCTGATGGCTGCCTTGTGTCTGGTCACCTTCACAGTGAGGCAGACAACAAGAATGGCTGGAAGCACAGCACGCCTGGCAGCAGGAGAGATCCCTTGCTGGGATCTCTGCAGCCCAGGACCCCACACAGTGAGGGGTCAGGTCCCCAGGCTGGTCCCTCCTGGCTGGCGCTGAGGTGACTGGCAAGGGGGGACTCTGCTCTGAGCAGCTGGCCAATGCAAAATCCTCTCCCATTCTGCTTTTGTTTGGCGCTTCCTTTGGTAGATGATTCCCACTCCCCATGGGCCTTATGGTATGAATAATGGAGTGCTTTGTGGTTGAGCACCTACAGCTCTGACAAAGACCAGATTGCCACCACAGTTATTTTCTTTTGTATGTAAAAAGGGAAACTGTGGTATCTCACACACCTCTGGGCAGAAATAGCTGACAAATACCAGCTTCTTCATGGCAAAAATTGCTACTAATGGCATCTGGACACCTCTTAGACGTGTTAAACTACTAATTCCAAATACTGCCCTCTGATGTGAAACGCATTTTTAGCTGGAAGAATCCGGGTGTTTTGGGAAGACTTGCCTTCACAAATAACCCCCTGGCTTAGATGTTGACTTCAGTTTTACAGCTGCCACCCAACTCCCAGAGCTCGAGGAGAAGAGCAAACCACGGCCCTGCTCACTGGTTGGCTACTTGGACAACACACACACAAATTAACATCTTCGGACATTTCCAGGAGCAATGGAAACTAATAACTCTTTTGGACAGGATGGATTTCCTGCTGAATTTAATAACAACAGTTGGAGACAACCGTCTGGATACTTGCTGCTTTGAGATAAAGAGCCAGTTAAAAAACTGTAGTGATTTTCCCTGCAGAAAATTGGTGTGTGACAGCCAGACATGTACTCTCCTATTTCTAGTCATCAGTGTGTATATTTATAGAACCCCCACCAGAAAAATGCTGAAGATGAAGGAATGAAAGTCAAGACAGCCCATTATCAACAAGCTTGCTTTTTACGAGGTTTTCAAAGCTATACCAAATTTCAGGGCTCTGGGTAGAGGTTTTCACAAGGTCTGTGTTTGGCACCCAGTTCCCTTTGAATTCAGATGAAGCTGGGAGACTAATTCCCTTCAGGACCTTTCAAACTGCCAGTTTTTTGTCTGCAGTGCTATAATAAAAACACAAGTGGAGAGAAAGAGAGAGAGAGAGAGAGAAACTCCTCCAAGAACAGACTGAGAACAAGAGTAGAAAGAAATCATAAGGAGTGCTGGGAAGCCAAGATTCACATCAGGAAAGGGGGGTTTAAATGCAGTCTGAGGCCAAAATGGAGAATTAAAGCATCTATTGTGACCGCCCATATGCTACAAGTCATTATATCTCAGCCAGTGACTCTTATATAGCCTAATAACTCTTCCAGCACATCTTCAGAGAGAGGCACTTATCCTCATTTCCTGTATTAATTTGCACACCTCAGATTCCAGGTGTGTCTTTTTGTGCTTTCATACAGTAAATTAAGTACATGGTAATTTTTTTCCCACATTCCACCTATATAGTTTCACACTCAGATATTTCTTTCCCTCCCTCCCATTTTATTTTCCTTTAAGCAAAAAAGTGACTTTAAGTACTTTTCTTTTACTTGCCTAATTTTTTTGTCACTTGCCTAATTTTTCAACATCTTTTGAAAGTAGTTCCTGAACCACAAAGAGCATACCTTTGATTGTCTCCCTGTTTAAACTCCCCCTCTTTCTGCTTCCTATTCTCAGGGATTGCAGTGGCCCTTTTGCCACAGCACCATAATGGAAGCTCGTGCTGGGTTTTGACTCCACAGCAGCCCTTAACTCCTTTGGACAAGCAGGTTTTAGGACGCAATGCTCACTCGATACATGCTGCCTCCATGCTTGCAGAAGTACACCTTTGCAGCTGGCTGTATAAAAAACATCAAGTCACTCTCATTATTGTCCTGGATTTTCCTGCCATCATCATTACCTGTGTACCGTCATTCTGTCCGTAAGGTTTGTCAGCAGTGATTTTATATTGGTACTGATGAAAAGAATTGATTGGGAATTGGTTTAGATGTCCCAGTCCAGGTAAAATGCCTCTGACTACACAACCCCTGCAGGTCCTGGCAGTCCCGGGGCAGGGATGCCTGCAGGGATACCTCAGCATCGCCCAGGCCCGGAGGGGCCCAGGGTGGAGGTCATTTGCCTGGTACACAGCTATATTTTGGGTGGGTGTGAGGGGCAGGCCAGCCCATCTAGTCCTGGATGTGTGACAAGTATGAGTTCATTAGGAGAGACTGCAGTTACAGCCCAGCCTTCCCCCTCCGCTGAGACAAACTCCAGCAGCGCGATGTGCTCTAAGACAAATGAACTGGCTTCCCCTAGGAAAGCTTCTAAAGACTAATGGTGTTTGAGGGGAAGCATAGCTTGAGGGAATTAAACTTGATTCCAATGTGACCACAATTCAAAGTGAAAATTAATTCCATTTTAAATACTAGGTTTCTTATTATTTCTTTTTAGTTACTGAAGCAGGCTCTGAGTTGGATCGTCATCTCTTTTACTGGGCCCTCACCCACTAGCATCAGAGTGCTTTTACAGTTCTTTTTTTATCTGACAAGGGTTACTTTACTTCCCCACTGATCTCTCCTGGGCTGCTCCTCTGCTGGAGCAGACTATGGAGAAGGAAAAATAAATACCTGGCACAGGCTGGCAGGGAACCCCAGTAACAGATCAGCACATTTTGCTCAAAAGCAAGTACTTCTGCCAGGTCATTTAGAGGCACCTTTGCCAAATTACAAACCCTTCAGGCCACCTTTGGGTCCATGAATTCTCTTTGGTCTTTGGTACAAAAGGATCTCACAAAATGAGGTCAAGAAAAAACACTGGTATTGCAAATCAAGGCTTCAAGGTGCCATTTCAATCACTTCAAACCCTTCCCTTTGCTTTACAAAACTCATGCAGTAATTCAGTCATATCTGTCAGTGGCTGCTTTTAGTTGAAGCCACTCATTCACCAGTAAAGATTTCTATCCCACTCATTTATCACGGGAGAATCCTATCTCCTCCCATTCATTTATCACTAAAGATTCCTATCTCTCCTCAAACCACCCCTGCCTCAGTAGGCAGCAGCAGGGTATCTGCAGGAAGAGCTGGCCAGTCCCTGCCCACCCAGAGGCTTCGTCCTCTAAGCCTGACACTTGTCCCAGTGTCCTACCATGGCAAAAAATGACAATATATAACAGTGTGGAGCTGCATTACCTCCTCTGAAACAGACTCTCTGCAGGAGCCATACACATAAAAAGCAGCCATCACTAATTTCTGTCCTGGGTGACCTAATGGTGAGGGTATGAGCTGCGCCCAGGTGCAGTAAAGGCTGTCACAGACCCCCAAAGCTTGCCCAAATGGCCCAAAGCTCGTGTAATCCAGCAGCTGATGGGCAGAACCCAGCAGCCACCAGTGTGGTGTTACCATCAGAAGGCAGCTCAGTAGGCTCCTGGTCTGGCCACGTTGCAGTCTGGAGCTTGGCTAACCCCTGGCAGCCACAGCAGGAACACAAACCACAAGAAACAGCTCCCCAAAATGCCAAGTCAGCAGTTTTCTTATCAGAGGAGACTGAAAAACAGGGCTCTGAAAGACACTGGGAGAGTTTCCCACTAAACATCAACTACTAGGCCTTTATTTATAACTTACTAAAGTAATTGCATTTCAAATCTGTCCAAGGGAAAGAAGGGCTGCTTTGTGTTTTTTAATCTATGAATTTTGTTACCAGAAAAACTGCTGTATTAAGCATGAATACTGATTATTAAAAAGCAAAGCCAATAAAAATGATCCAGAAGACAACATTCCTTAATAGAGACTATAAACTACAAGGACAAGAGAAGGACAATATGGAAAAAAGTGATAGGAAATGAATACCTTTTACTGCCAGTTACTTACAAACAGAACAAATCACATCAGTTGACCTAAAATAAATACATGTATATTTTCAAACTCAATATTGATCATATATGCTTGGGAAGAGTTTCAGGTGGCTTTGAGTTTTAATCCTGAGACACTGCTAACCACATTGGGCATTTTGCCTTTAACAGTAGTGGGTAAGGAGTTACCCATGAACTTAAGGGTTTGTATGTCCAGGTGCAAGGATTTCTGTGCTGGGAGGAAGCTCATGGAGGAGAAATGAGAAGCTGTTTGCTGTTGTATTGGCCTTGGGTTTGTTTTAAACATTAGAGACCCGTTTTCAAAAGATGCAGGGCTTGGATGCAGCCATTCAGACATAATGGCAGTTGGGCAGAAGTTTAGTCGAGGTCCATTTCCAGTTTTAATAAACCAGTGGCTGTAATAAAGGGCAAGGAACTTTAAAGTGTGCAGGGCTAAGATTTAATATTTTATAGTTCTTTCTGCAAGGTGGAAAGTTGATATCTCACTAATGCATACTAGAAGTTGTTGGAGAGTTTCCTAAAATAAAGGACCTAGTTGGTTTTTTTTTGTTTTCATTCATTCTGCTCTACAGTCTGTGGTTTTGTTTTTCCGGTTTTCCATCACTCTGTGCCAGGTAGTACATAATACCTGTAAAATACTCTCTGTCCTCACTTATGCCAAGGGTCTGTTGGTATCAATGAAACCACCTCAGCACTGGGACCCTAACACTGGGATGCCCCAGCTGTAAGACTATTGAAAAAAAGCTAAGAAGTAACTGGCTATAAAGTAAATGCTTCACCAGGAGGAGAGTCTTGTCCTAATAATTTACACTGGATTGGATCTAGATAAAAATTTCACTGATTATTGAAGGTCTGTATCAGCTTAAGGGTCACACCACATGGCCATAAGTCAGAGAATCATAGCATCAGAATGGTTTGGGTTGAAAGGGACCTTAAAAACCGTCTAGTTCCAACCCCCTGGCCGAGGGCAGGGACACCTTCCACTAGACCAGGCTGCTCAGGGCCCCATCCAGCTTTGCCTTGAACATCCTCAAGGATGGGGCATCCATAGCTTCTCAGGATGACCTGGTCCAGTGCCTTACCACACTCATAGTGATTTTTCAAGTAATTTTTCCTGGTGTTTTTCCCCCTTTGGGAACACTGCCATTTCCCAGCACATCCCACTTACACGACTAGACAGGAGGGAATGGGCTAGAGACACCTGGAGAGGGGACAGAATCCAACTCAGCACAACACAGACAAGATCAGAACTGGTTTATCATCCAACTAATATTTCTGCCAGGTTTTGAGAGAACAACTGAAGAATACATGTTGAATCTGTGACTTTGACACAGGAATACTGAAATAATAAAATAGGGGAAAATTCAGGATAACGAATTACATCAGTGGAACAGGAACAGTTTGGGGTTTTGTTCAGCCCAGGACCTTAGTCAGCAATGACACACTTGGGCAATATTATTTTAACCCTTTGACTCCTTGATACAGAGTTCAGCCTGCTCTTTGAGGGGCCCTGCTCTCAAAGAACAACGAGGAACAAACCTATGTTATCTGCAGGCTGTAAGCAGCCATTGAAAAACTGTCAGCTTCATTCCTTAGGAACAGAAGCAGCCTCTGGAAAGGTGGAATGGGCCATGCTCCAAATGTCCCAAAAGGGGGAAAAGAGAGAACTGAGTTCTCTTAGGTGGGATAACAATGGCTGCAAAATCCCACAGAAAACAAGGCAGAACCTTCACACTGTAAGTTCCAAGTTACATTCAAAGGCTTAGGAGGCAATGCTGACGCACACTCACCACAGCAGAAGACTGTCAGCTGGATGGAAACCACCAGCCCAGCTCCCTTAGTAACCCCCAACCATGCTGGAAGATCCTGGTTCCTGTGCCTTCCCCCCAGCTCCAGCAGGCAGGAGAAAGGGAAAGGCTTACACCCAGGTCTGCAGGGCCCTTCGCTGCAGGCAAGCAGGATAGCTCAGGCTCAGGCAGTGTGAAGATACCTGTGAGCCTGCACTGGCAGGAGGAATGGGGAAATGGGGATGAGAAGCTTTAGAGCCCTGCAGCGTTGCAGGTAGCTGTGTGCTCTGTTTGTGTCTCCTCTGCCGCTGCAGGCTCAGATACACAGCTGATCTCCCAGCTAACGCATCACTGCTCTCGATTTTTAATTTTTGTGGCTCCTGAAGTACATTCAGGTTTGGCTAGTCTCAATTTTCTTTTTTCTTAAATAATGTGTCAACTCTTCTCCAATGGATATAAAATATTTTCTTCTATATTCTGATGTATTGCATCCATGTTGAACCCTCAGTTTCCAAGTTTGTTCCACTGACCCACATGGCACTCTGGTGTGTGTTACTGCAGCTTTGTTTCTCTTCAATCTGTCATCCTTGCTCTTTCACCTGTGTTTTGAGTTTAGAAAGCAATGAAACAGGAAGTGGAAGGAAAATGTTATTTTGCCCCTACAATGCAGGATGCTGCTGTCGCACCTCAGGTGTGAGGCAGCAAAGGACATTCCCTCCTGCGCTGCTGGTGGGTGGAGGTGCCCCCCACCACCCTGCTCCTCAGACACCCTCTGAAACAGCAATGGAAGGAGATGACATAAACTTCATTAAATGAGGCAAGTAATTAAATAGGCATAAAAACATCATCAACATCTGGGAAATGCTGCTGTGCTGTCCACCTGCAAAGGTAACCAGCCCCTGCCTCCCTCCGCCTCCTCCACCTTTGTCAGGAGTCAGATCATAACAGCAGAGAGGAGCATTAGTTGCAAACTGCAAAAGCCACATTTCTGAGCGTGGCCAGGAAGGGGGGTTGTACAAATAGGGACTGGCCACGGCTTTGGGTTTGCATGCAGCAGGACCCCACAGGAAGGGCATGTCAGCCAGCTGTCAGGGTACAGTTTGGCCATACTCTCTTGTGAATTGTGTGCTCAACCAGATGCAGTTTTATAACTCTGCTTAAGGCGATCTGGGCCAGGATGGTTTCTGGAAAATTATTTCATATTATTGTGAAGAAAAAAACCCATTTCCTTTCATTTCGTCATGAAGGGAATGGTGCTGAAAAGGTGGAGAAGAGCAAGATGTAATTATCTTGCCCACTGTTCCACTCCAGTTTCTATACTTTTTGTAACTAACCATCATATAATCCTCCAGTTCATCCCAGAAATGAAATCATCCTTACAACTAAAAGAAATATCTAGTTTTCCTTTTTTATGCACTCCTGCATCTATGCACATGAATACTATTTTCCAAAATCCAGGGGCATTAAACCACTTTTTCAATGAATTTTGAAACAACAGCCAAAGAAACACAATGAATAAAAGCACTAGAAAAATGAACTGCTCTACCTTGACCCGACATGACACAGTGAGTCCCAACAAGCAGTTTGTAACAGCAGCCACCCCAGAGATTGCCAGTCCACTGGTGATCTCCCATTTGGTGTCTCATGCTGTGAGTCCTCAAGCTCTGTGTGATCCTGCTCACTCTGCAGTCAAAGGAAAGTGACAGAGAGTGGATGTTTTTTGCCCATATATTAAATCCTGGCACCTTTTTTAGCTTCAGTGATTTAGGATTGATGCTTTCAGACAGACAGGCCACCCTCCCACAGAGGGGAGCGAGCCTGCAACCCAAGGGGATGTGGGAGCACAGCTTGGAGCCAGAGCAGCTGTGTCCACCTTTGCCCTCCAAAGACGTGTCAGTGACAAGAACCCGAGAGCTGCAACCATGCCAGGAGACTCCCTGCAGAGGCAGGTGGGAGCAGCACAGGCTGAAGGCAGGCACCCTGAGCTCCCCGGCCTCCCCCACTGCTGGCACAAACTGGTGATGGTCAGCAAACATTGTGCATGCCAGAAGTTCAGTTTCTCAGCAACATGTGCCTTTCACAGGGGGCTTGACTGGAAAGAAGGTGGTGTTATGATGTGATTTCAGGCAGTCAAAGGAATGGTGTGCTCTTGCTGCAGACTGGGGGAGTTACTTCAGTACAGGGCAAGTCCAGCTGGAGATCAGAGAGAGTGCATCTTCAGGCATCCCAGTGCCCAAGTAAGGAAAGCACAAGAAGCATCACAAGTGTTCACCATTCCCTGTGACAACCTTCAGCACTGACACCATTGCCACCATAACACGCCCCTGACCACACCACACTGCCTTGCCCCACCACCAGCCCACAGCTGGGGAAGGACAGGCAGCAAGGCCACAACCTGCATCTCACATCACCCCTGGGGAGCAACACCTGCAGGGCCGACAGCCTGCAGCCCTGGATGCAGCCCTTCCTTCAGAACCTCTCGGCTGTTGGTGCCGAGGCTGTGAGCACGCTGCTGCTCTGGAGGTGATGGAGGACAGCCACGCTTTCAGAGAGTGGATCTGAGCACACTTCCTCCTCGCAGGGCACGACAAAGCTCTGCCTGCAGCCCACTGACCCGGGGAGCCACAGTCATGACCATATGTTCTAGCAGTGAACTAAATTGCAGCTTTCTCCAGATTTCTGCCGCGGGGTGGAGGGAGTAGGTGTCTCAGGGGACTCATCTGTGTGGCCTCACAGCAGGAGTCAAGGCAGGGCTCTCTCCGCAGCTCCCTTGCTCTATTGCTTGACATCACCGGCTGAACACAGAGGAGAGAGAGTGGTGGCAAGAGCAAGGAGGGAGGCATCCAAGCCAAGGGATATTTTTTTCAGGCGGCTTTCAGCCAGGAACTGCTTGACCTGGAGTGCGCACACTGTGCCCTGCAAAATTGGCCCCAGCTCTCAATCCGAGGTGCTGCCGCAGACCCAAGAGTAATCTCAAAGACCTCTCTTGTCAGCCCCCGATAACCAACGCTGCGACACCCACCCGGGCAGCAATCGGCATTGTTTCCCCGCTGCTCAGGGCCAGTCTATTGTTTGCATCCAGCAGTGAGTCAGGGGGCCCAGGGTTAGTGGGTTAACAGCTCTGTAGCGTCATGGTGCGCTCGGGGTGGGGGACCCGGGCTGCAGCCAGCGTTTGGGTGTAGCTCTGTGCTGGCTCGAGCTATGACCCTTCCACCCTTGTCCAGCCAGCCCGCCTTGGTGCCGCTGCACACTCCTCCCATGAGCTGTGCAGTCCCCTACCAAGCAAGAATCAGACCAAAGAATGCAAAGCTTGAGCTTCTGCAGTTTAGGCAAGAAAATGTTCTTTAAAAAATATGCAAAAAAGCGTTTATAGGATCCTGGCAACATCAGCAAAGCATGTGAGAGGCTGCGAGGCTGAGACTGCGTGCTGGCATCCCCCAGCTTTTAAAGTACAGAATCACGCAGCTTTCTCAAAGGACACTTCGCACTTTGTTTGGCCTTGGCAACCATCAATTTAATAGCAACACTGCTTCCAAAAAAATAAAATTCTAACCAAACACGGACTTTTGGCAGGGAAGAAAAACCCTAAGACACTGCATCATTTGGAGCGTGCACTGTTTAGTACTAATGCAAAATTTATTGCTCTGGCAAAACCTAAACATTAGCAGCTGCTGCCTCCTCCTCGCACTCCTCTGCATCTCCAAGGATCTCGTGTCAGCTGTGCCAGTGGCGGGGTCGGAGCGGCGAGTCCCCCAGGGCCGTGGAGCCGAGGCCAGGGCTCCCCCTCGGCCGGTCCCGGCGGGGCCCGACGTGGCAGCTGCCACACATCGCTGACAGATCGCCTTGCGCTGGCCGCTGTTAGAGAGACACCAGCGACACGAAAGCCTCTCGGGAGGAAAGTGCAGCCAGCTGGGGATGAGGTAGGAGTGGAGGGGAAGAGCGTGAGCAGGAAAACCACAAGACACTTGTGCCTGCTAAAAATGGTTCCCACCTAGTAATTTTAGCAGCTGTTGTGTTCTTCTGCCTACCTTCCTGGATGAATTTTAAGTAGGAGGTGAGTGAAAATGAGAATGGTGAACAAATTTCCCCTCAGCCCGCCCGCC